>VZRQ01010237.1:323527-377174 GCA_013397975.1 Machaerirhynchus nigripectus | reverse complement strand
AAAAAAAAAAAAAAAATCCAGGTTTTTCTACTCCACCACTGTTCAGATATATAGACTTTGGCTTTCAGTGCCATAGAATCACAGAATAAGCCAAGCTGGAAGGAATCCTCAAGGATCATCGAGTCCAACTCCTGTTCCTGCACAGCACCATCCCCAAGAGTCACACCATGTGCTTGAAAGCATTGTCCAAACACTTCTTAAACTCTGTCAGGCTTGGTGCTGTGACCACGTCCCTGGGGAGCCTGTTCCAGTGCCCAACCACCCTCTGGGTGAAGAACCTTTTCCTGGTATCCAGCCTAAGCCTCCCCTGACACAACTTCAGGCCATTCCCTCGAGTCCTGTCACTGGCCACCACAGAGAAGAGATCAGTGTCTGCCCCTCCTCTTCACCTCAGGAGCAGTTGTAACTGCAATGAGGTCTCCTCCAGGTTGAACACACCAAGTGACCTCATGAAAATGTTATGAAAAAGAGTCCCCAAAACCAAACCAAACCAAACCAACCAAACAAACAAAAAACAACAAAAACCAAACAAACCAACAAAAACCAACGCAAATTAGGCAACTCAAACCTCTCTCAGTAATATCATGCCAGAGTAGATGTCATATGACATCTACAGCGAATGTGGCCAAAAATATGGTATCAAGTGCCCTTATGCATAGAAGCTACAATAGTGATATTTACAATCAGTTTAATTCATATTTCAGGCAGTATTTTCTTTCTCATTTAACCTAGATCAAAAAGTTTCACTGTCATTTAAGATCCCTAAAATTACAATACCACTGGCATGTGATAAACTAGAGGAATCTTTCTTTAAGTAATAAACTAGAGAAGTCTTGAGGAAAAAGAAAGGAAACATAATTCAGAGAAAGCTGAAGCAGGAGAACTTAAGTCATCAGAAACAGCCCACGAGATGGTGCAAAGGAATTGATCTCACTGGGTTTAAATGAAGAGTGGACTGTGTGGCAGTGGTGATGACCATTACTGGTTTAGCCATTTCACACAGAAGTAGAGGAGGAAGGAATGAGAAGAGAGAGGAGCAGAGGAAAAGGGCAGGGGAGAGCGACTTGGCTGTTTTATCTTGCTTGCTCTTTTTAACCCCCATTTACTTCTTCCTGGTTCAGCCAGAAGAAAACCTTTCAGTCTTACAAGATAAGGAAGGCAAAGGGAAGAAGAGAACACGAATGTTTTGAAAAACAGGAAGGACAAAATTAGCTTACCAGCTTTTCAAAATTAACAAGGTTATCCAGAAACGTTTTATTTCCTTCATGGATGAATGTTACATCTGGAAAAAAAAGAAGAAAAACAATTGCTATTCACAACTTTGCTTTTTAATGCAAATAAGTAAAATTACTAGACAGCAACAAAAAGGAAAAAAAAAAGGAAAGTATCTCATTAAGGATTGAGACAATACCTTGTAACAGTGAAACAAAAGCCTGGCCTAATGATGACATGTAGAGATTATTAGATAACAACAATATTTACAGATTGTTAAGAAGAGTATTTTCAAGTGGGAGCAAGGATTTCTTATTAAACCTGGTCTGTGCTACTTCTGGGATGCATAATATACAGAGGGTGTATGGGAGTAGGGGAGGGCATCCAGAGGGAGGGCCCTGCACATTGCATCTGCTCTCCACACCCTGCAGCACCGATCCAGACATTCTGCCCACGGCTGTGCCCAGGCTGGGACAGGTCTGTCCCTGAGCCCAGGGCTCCACAGGGGCAGAGCTACCAGATGCTGGAGCTGGCTCTGACACCCCTTCATCTCCCTCTGTGGGACACAATGACTCTGAAGTCCTCCCAAAGACATGGGCTACAGCAGTGGACAGCCAGCAAGGTTAAACACGAGACACCAAAGTGAAGTACAAAGCCTTGAAATAAGCATCATGTCTAGGGAAAAACACTTTTATGTAGTGTTGTTGGAGGGAGTTTGCAAAGGCAACAAAAAGGTCAAAGGAAAAGGAAAAGGTCTATACTTGGCTCCAGGAAGAGAACTGAACACAGTGTAATGAACGGGAGGGAGGGAAAATCAGGCAAAATAAATGTTGCCAAGTTAAGATTACAATTAAAACAGTAGCTCAAGGCCATTTTCTCTGGGTTTTTTTGTGTATTAGGTCAGAAGTGAGACCTATCTTGGACATGAAGTACCAAGAATATGATTCCCAGTGGGAGTGGAAGCTCTGACTTCAATAGTGCACCCTCCAGGTTACTGAAAATACTGGCAGGAGCACCACAACCATGCCCCCATCAGTTCTCTCCGGGATGTGAGGGTCCCCAGGAGATCCACGAGGAGAAGATGCTAACGGAATGAGATGGCACTCCAATACCTTTACTCCTTAAACGTCATAGCTGTGTGTGCCAGCGGGAGAATGGCACACAGTAAATGGGATAAGTCTCCCTCTCAGCAGAGGTGCCAGCCTCTTGCCCACCAGTCTAACTGTGCACCTCAGCATTTCTCCTGTGCTCACCTCTAGGGCTCCCTCTGATATTCACATAGACCCCATGGTTTTGGGAGATTTTAGGACTGGAAACCTGCAAAGATGCTTTGTCACACACACCCCCCACCCCCATCCGCCTCCACCTTCACCCTCCCTCAAAACAGCCAACCTGATTTATTTCCTTGGGTTTCAAAGGCTGACTCTGTGCCTGAGGGGCATTTTGTAATTGCTTGGAATTGAAATGCTAAACTGCTCCAAATGCTGGAGGAAACCCGGGGCTGGGACTCTTATTGGGGGGTGATGGAGAGTGCCGGGCTGCGGCAGGCAGGATGATAGCCTGGACATGAAGGAAGCACAGCATATGCTGCCAGTACCTCCAGCACCTCTCCTAACCCTGGGATGCATCCTAAAAATCAGAGGGAAAGGAGGGAGCAGGACCCTCTACACCTCCTCTGCTGGGCTGCTTTGGGGCACCCAGGGAAAGGGACACAGAAAGGACACGACTTCAGGACACAGGCAGTACTTGTGTCTGTATCAATGCAGTTAAAAACTGTCCATCACTTCTAATGAAAAACCTATACTGGAAGCAGAAATTTCCACACAGCTTTTTAAGTCATTGACAGCAATGTGTGTATCTCTGAGGGCAGAAGGGACAGAAATTTGCTTTGCAGCCAACAACTAAGAGTCTAGATAAATTCAGTGGAGCAGAAAATTGCATCTGAACTAGGTTATAAGGGTATATCACAGTATTTTATTACACATTTGAAAAATCTGCCTGATTTTCAAAAGCTGTGCCTGTGTGCTGAGAGCTCTGCATTTAAATTTAATTAACTTTTAAAAGGACACTCTGAAGTTATTTTTCATAATTTAAGAATTTTCGTTTTTTTAATTGAAACTACTTTTGTTCCTATTGTGATGAAATACAGCAATTTGCTGAGTTACTAATGATTTCTATGCTACCCATGCCTATTTTACTGGTCTTGGAAATGACCTTAATACAAATATGCCCGATATGGAATAAATTCCTCTGCACTGTGAAATACTTTCGGAATTACAGACCTTGGCAACATCTCTTTATGGACCACTGTATTGAAGGACATCACTGCATTAATTTCAAAGTCTCCTTGCTATCTCCATACAAGTTAAAGATACAAATGCTGTCTAGGTGCGTGTTCTTATACACCACACTGCAGTGCCGTGCAAACATCATTGCTACAAGTGACTTATGTTCGCTGCCTTTGTTTGCAGGCAAGACATGCTCCAGAACACTTTAAAAATATTGATTTTGAAGCCTTGATAATTGTATCCTTCGGAATTAACGCAAACTCCTTTGATGTGTGCAAAGAGGGGAAGTGTCTGGTGGCTCCCAGACTGTCACCGACTGATCTGGAGAACTGCCTTCAAACATTTCACAGCAGCAGCAGCAGGTCGGAATAAACAGCCTAAAGAGAACACTTTCAGAATACAGGAATAAACAAATGCATTTGCCATGTTCAAAGACTAGGCAATTAATAATTAATGACTCCAGGACAATGCAATATTTGAAATACTTGCCACTTAATTATCTGCCCAGCTCACTGCATTAGCAAGTAGTTGTACTTGAGGAGATTTTTTAAAAAATTACTTTAGATAGTAAGATTTTATCTTTCAGACCTATAAGAGACCTGGAAATCCCCTCCTCTCAGGACAGACAGACAGGGCAGGTTCTGCTCTCAGGGTGGCACCAGGGAGGTTCATCCCAGCAAAGCAGGGAGGCATCTCCCAACACGCATCTCAGAGCAGCAGGATGACCATGGCCACTGGTTCAGGGGCCTGCAGGGTCACACTTCTCCACTGAAGAGGATGTGGCCAAAGCAAAAGCACACAGCTCTATCCACACCTGACAGGACAGTATGAAGTTTTAAGACCTGTGTGAAAATTGGCATCTTCCCCCTGTCTTAAAAGGAAGCTGTTTATTATCCAAACCAAGTGCTATCTTGTAGGTACCACTAAATCTGTCACATACTTATCTTAGGAGCACCTGAAGGAAAAATCACCTTACACTTATTTTAATTAACAACTGTGAAGAGCAGCCAAGCTTTAACATTACCTTTCAGAAGTAAGGGCATGAAGGGGATTTTCGGAGATTTCATTTTCTTGAATGCATCTCTGTAAGCTTTGTGATTCAGAGAGGGATCCTACAAAACCATTTGAGTAATAGACAGAAAAATCAATAGGCTATAAAAAGAGCAATTCTAAATCCATTACAGGCTTATGATCTGAACATGATTTAGATATAAAAGGTTTCTTTGGGATACAAGGTAGCTAAAGGTTTTCGAAGCTAGCTGACATGCCAAACTGAACAGGAAACATAAACAGTGAAAGGAACAAAAGCAATTATGTTCCTCTAGATGAAGCAGTGCTAAATTGAGAGGAAGCTGCAGAATAGATTCACTTGGACTGCTCTGTAATTTCCCCACAAATTTCTGTTAGCAAAATCTCTTACTATATAGCACAAAATATATCCCAGAATCTATTGCTAATCAATTTCTTTTTAAAAAAACCAAAACCAACATCACCAAACAGCAACAAAAAATCCGAACAAAAACTGCTTTAAGATCCATGGAGCACACTGGAGACTTTCAAAGAAAATAAGATAGTATGTTTCAGTGGCATTGTGTAGGCAATTCAGAAAGTCATCTCAATTTCCAATGTAAACAAACATTTTTGTACACCAGCTCACACAGAATCTTTAAAACACATTCATTTATAAAGAACTCCAAGTACAGAAGCCTGACAGCCGGTGAAGGCTGAATCTCCTGCTCCCCATGCCAGGCAGTGATCTTACCATGCACCCACTTCCATGACAGCCGGAGGAAACATTTGTTTATCCTGCTTTGATAATGCTGACAAAGACCCTCAAGCCTCAGATTTTGGCATTTGTTTTTTAGAACTTGAGCTGTTCTCTTTTCCTCCTGATCTGCAGCACATTGCTTCAGATAAAGGCTGATTAGCTACCAGAGCAAAAGAACAGCTCCCAAATAGATGCTGGTGAACCGAGACTACATTTGCCTCTCTCTGCCCTTCCTCCTTCTGTCAGGAACACAGCCTCTTTCCTTTTCATGTTTGCAGACCATCTCGGAGCTCTGGAGAGCCACATGGCCTTCAGCAAATCATGGATCTGACATGACAAATCCAGCCCCAGACAATAACTGGCAGACTGCAAATAAATTAGGAAGAAGGAAGGCAGGTAAAGCAAGCGATGTTCTTCTGCTGTCAACACCATACTTACCGTCAAACTTTCAAGTTCGGTGAAAAGTTTCTTGAACTTCCCAGGAATTTTCTGAAGTGTGGAAAACCGAGAGGGGAAAAAAAAAAAAAAAAAGAGAGAGAATTTGATTTAGGCAGGAAAATGCTGAGGCATTTTTTTCCATGAGACTGGGTGAAGTGACTGCTGAAAGCACCAACACGCAGTTAACCTCTGCTCCTCAGCTCCCAGAGCCCTAATTACAGACCATGTTCAGTGTAATGCCGGCAAGGCACTGGGTCCTGCAGCCTCATCTTGGGGACCTGCATCCTTCTTCTATGGAAACTGCTTGTTAGCAGCTGGTTTTATTTTCTTCCCCATCTTCCATGTCTGCTGCATTTACCTAAATATCCATATCGAGCTAGAAGCAGTAACACAGGCTGAGAATTCAGAAACTAATCACATCCAGGTTAAATCATTTGTTGTAATCAATCTTCCCCGAACATGGGTTCTAGAAATTAACAGGTGTCACACTCAGTGCTGTTTTATACATCATGCCAGTGCTGGTCACACTGGCAGAAATCTGGTGCCAAAGTGAGACGTTTCCTTAATAAACTGATTACTCTGTCTCTGGTATCTGACCCTAATCCCACAGAGAGGTGCATAAAACACCTTCTAAGGGAGCCCAGGCACAAACTGCTGTCTTGCCCCTCCTGCCAACACCTGCTCTGCTCCACAAGCATCCACTTCCTTTGTCTCTAGGATGCTTTAATGGATTCACATCACTACACTCAAAGCAATTGTTTTGCAATTTAAATTTTCATGCTGGTATTTCAGACTTGAAGAGTGGTGTGTGGACCTTAAAGCCTGTCTATTTTTTCCAACCACAGTAGTTAGTCTAATAAAAGAGATCCCTTCTTAGTACAAATCCTGTCTTGTCTTTGTCCTTAGATCCTGACAGCCACAGTGACACTACCAAGAGAAAAGATTTAGAACAATTAGATTAAGTGGATGTGTATGATTAAAATGCTAAAATGACTGAACATGGAACTGCAATTGCATGTTTTTTCTATCTTGAATTAGGGAAAGTGAGGCTCATTAAAACACTGGATACTGTAGAAAAAAGGAAGTAGAATATGCTTGGGAGCATACTACTTTTATAAGAAATCAAGTGCAGAGCCAATATGATTTAGTGTCTAAATGGCTGCTTAAATTTAGGTTGTTTCATTTACATGTGTAAGTAATTATAATTAATTTAAAAACATTGCTCTACTTTCTAAAAGTCACATTACTAATGCAAATAACCTGCTTTTGAAACTTCCAGTGCAATGAAGTTTTACAAAGAAAAAAAAGAAAGGATGTGACTTGATAAATATTTTACAGACAGAAACGTGACATATTCACAGCGGTACATATGCAGATGCACTCTTTGTTCCGACAAGCAACATATTCTGCTCTTCCTGAGAGAAGTCCACCGGCAGCGCATGATCTCCAGAGGCCTCAGCACAGAGCAGAGTTCTGCGTGTCTCTGTGCAGGAGAGATCTGTATCATTGCCTCTGAGACCATATTTGATCCCTTCCACTCTCCTACCAAAGCCCAGAGAAATGGAATGAAGGCAACTCTTAGGAGGAGGCCAGGGCAAATGTTCCCTAGAGAGGTGTTTTAGAGATACCAGAGGCACGGGGTTTCTGTATCATCGTCCTCAGGTATGTATTTTTCTCTAAAACTTTTACTTTATCTCTTATTTAAGTCAGCTCTTCCTTGCCTGAGTCCCGTAAACAGTCACTGTCCTTGTTTCTCTGTGTGTCAAAGCCACAGACGTACGAGTACATGTGTTTCCATATGCGTGGTTTCAGCTAAGGGGGGAGAACTTTGCTCTGGGCAGTGTCAGACAGGTTTTTAAGTCTCCAATGGCCCTTTGGTCTCAGCTGCTGGTGCTCAAGAGAATCTCCAAGGCAGATCACAGCCCTTCTCTGGCACTCTGTATTACAGACTGATATTTTTGGAGTACTGCCCACCCACGTTAAGGGCATGAAGGAGGGATAAGGCTTCAACCCATCCCGCTCAGTTACTCCTTGCCCAGTGTTTGGTTCATTGGCAGATACTATCACTCAATACGGATACTATGACTCAATATGGATGCCACTTGAATGGAAACAAAAATTCCACAACATAAATACAGATCCCAGTATGACCCTCCTTTAAACACACTCATGCTCTGTGTAGCAACCAGTAGCTTCTTAAGCAAATAATCTGTGTTCTCCAGTACTCCTTATTCATGGTTCATTTCCTAACTTTGTTGTTCAAGATGAGCAGCTGAAAAACAACCTGATGAAAGACAACTAGAGAAGGTTTATTTCTACTTTGTTGTTTTGGCTTTTTAATTAAATTATTCCATAATAAAGTATTGCTTGTTTGGAGCCACCTTTGCAAGACTTTCTGTTCTGACATCTACTTAAAACCGTAGAATAATTTATTGTGTTTTAGGAGGGTAAGATCTCCATGCTTTGTTCTTATTTAAAACTCTGGAAGGACACATTTAGGTTTCTTTTTAATAGCTGTGTATCTAAAGTTTCAGGTCTCAAAGAATTTTCTCCAGCAACACCCCTCCATGTTTGATTTCAGCACGAAAAACCAATAATTAGAAAGAAAAGGTAATTCACCAGTATACAACCTTTGTGCAAAATGGTTTTGACAGAGTTTTAAAGACATAAAGATGTGTCTTACCTCCCAGGTCTGAGACAGCCGGCTGACAGATGCAGTGTTGAGACCCATAACAATTGCAAAGAATGAATTCAGATTTCTTTGGGCTTTACAGCTGAGGAATAAAAATACGATTTTTTTGTACTCAGAATCAGAGATAAATGGAATGCACAGGTATCCTAGGTTACTGAGTCTCATTTCAACCCTCAGCACTAACATACAATCATCTTCCACATAATGAACTCATTAAATGTCCTCTCATAACCACCTGCAGTCTAGGTGATGGGGTCTCTAAGAAGTTTTTTAGAAAACGTTTTACTGTCTCATCAACCTTGTTGTTTGCAGGTTATTTTTTCCCTTTGCTGTCAAAAGTAATTTTCCCTTTTCAATGTTCGAGTTACTCCCAGCTGTCCTTTACCATACAGAATAATTCCTTGACCTCTATTCTGTTGTATAATAAATATTTTCATCCCCTTTTTCATCTTTTCTGTAAATTGCATAACATAGGATCCTTCAATTTCTCTTTGTGGTTGTGGCCTGCAATCTGCGTTTCCATATTGTTATCATCCTTCACTGAATTCCTTGTAATTTATTTTAACGCATGTGTTTTCTTCTTTCCTCCACACCTTTCTCATGTAATGAGACAGTGGGGAGGGAAGAAGAAATATAATTACTGTTCTAAGTTCTTATGCAAGCATAAAACAAACAGCAAATTATTTATTTGGAACAGCACCACGTTTTGTCCTTTCTTTTAATTTGTCATCTATTATCACCCAAGGACCTCTGTCACAGCACTGTTCTTTACAATCATGCATTTATTTCTTCAGCTCAGTATTAGCATTCTGTAGCTGAATTACTTGGCATCTATCTAAATTAAATCTTATCCTACTGTTGTTTGCACATGCCACTAGACTCCTTAGATAATTCTTTTCCTTTCCTATCTATCCTCCAATGCCTTTGCAATCCCTCATCATTTTTATTGTCTGAAAATCTGGTTAGTGTTCAATTTACATAGGCCTATAAACCAGTTGCAGCTAGTACTGGTTCCAGTACAGGTCCTGATGGAATTTGCTCAATACCTTTATTTTTTGACATTTTACCATATACAATCAGATCATGCTTATTTCTAGTCCATTTTCTGGTCCATTAGGAAACTTGAAATCCTGAAATACTGAGTCCTTTTCAAACAAAAATACTGCCCTGTCTCCTGCAGATTTTTGAAGATCATGCAAATATACGGGCGCATTTGTGTGTGAGAGTGAGAATCCTCTTTTAAGATAATTTTAAGTATGAATGAATCCACTGGCTTCACTGGGATTTATCATCAGGGAAAAGTACATGCCAAGGCCTTAGCCTGGAAAATGGCCAGAACTTGTTACAAGTTTTATAAAGCCTGCCCTTATCACTGTGTACTATCTTGAGACAGTGTATTTCTCACTTCACTTCAGCTGTCTTAAAGTTAATCCTAACTTTGTTGCTTATATTCTTTTTATCATTAAAGCCAGGCAGCTCCCAAAGGCAACTCATTTCAAAACAAGGAAGGTATCCAATGCAGCCTGCATAAACTGTCTGTTGGGTGGGCCCACTCCTCACAGCGAGCTGTGGAGAGAAGGAATGTCTCTTACAGTCAGCCACTGCTTGCTTGGGGGGCAAAAAGGCTGTTGTCATAATCTGTTTATTCTAACCTTACATTAACTTGTTTCTTTACCTCCCCAGGGTGTTAATTTCTAATAACATGCTAATTAATTTTCTTTATTGAATCCCTTGTTCTCTCATGTAGACTAATCATCAACAGAAGCGTATGGATTTGTTTTTCAAAAACTCTGTCTCCCTTTTATGTATTGACACACTTGTGTAAAATGCTTTTATTTTTTTCAGCCGTTCCTCAACAGCAAAGCACACAGATGATGAACATGAAATCTTAGTCCTGGTGCTTTCCTGACCAGAGGAAAATCACAGACAAAGATTCCTGGCTGAATCTGTGAGCAGAAAACAGGCAGGAGCCAGAGCTGCTCATAGTTCCCTATCTCTCTGCCTTAGTCATAAACAAAACAGGAGGGCTGCTTGGCTTGTGTCTCATGATGAGAGTCCTGTGCTTAGCACACCATCCTTCCACCCTAAGTGTTCATCTGTCGTCAGCTCTTCCAGAACTGATGAGATACAGTGGTGTGTTCATTTAGAAAGCAGCTTTTATAATTAAAAAATAATCCTGTGGAAACTACACACTCACTTATTTCACCACCTACATTCTCTAATGATGGGTGCTTCTGCAATACACTGGGAGAGCCTGTCTACTGTTAACTGACAACTGTATTTAGTCTCCATAACTTTGGCTTTTCGCTTAACAGAACGGAATCAATAAAAATAGAGCAACATTTTATTCTGGTAACAAATATATTCTTATTCATGTGGGACAGACACAAAACTCTTCCTGGGATGCAAATTAATGCTACAGTGGTGCAAGCAAGGCACATAGAACCAACCATTTTTTGGCCATTGATATGGCAGAAAATGAACATATTACTGGATACCACATAACTTGCAAACTAAATCAGATCACATTTATGAGTTACACTAGATTAGATTAGAAGAATTAATTTCTCTAAAGGCACTGCTTCAGCAGAGAACAGTCCTTTGTATGTAAGTGCCTTGCAAATTAAATCAGCTCAGTCGATGAAGGGAGCAAATTATACATTTTCCATGAACATGCATATTCAAATATTGCAGAAGACCAACAAGTGGAGAGAGAGGTGAGGAGGATGATTGCACATATTTAAATTGCTTCATTTCCTTGGTTACTAAGACAAAGAGTGAGTACAGAGAAAAGAAATATCTGTGTATAGTATATATTTATATTCTGTTGCAAGGCATAGAATAAATGCCAGTACTGTTTAGTAACAGTGGCAGAGTAGACTGCCAAATCTAATACGTGAAGAAACCTACCCCTCCAATAAGTAAAAGAGTACTCCAGAGAGGATTACATGGGGCAACAGCTTACTGCAGTTAGGTTCCTCTCTAGAGGCAGGACTTTCAAGTTTATAACAGAGTGTTTTGATTTCCATCTAGTCTTGTGTGACTGTTTTACTGCTGAAAGAGCTCCTTCCTTAGCCAAGATAACCTGAGCACCGTATGACAGAACTGTCACTGCTCCATCAGGGATGTTGCAGCTGACACTGCAGACACAGCAGCTAAGCTGCCAGGGGAGATTTGAGCAGCACATACTCCACCATGTCTAGTTTTGTCCAGGGCCTGCTATTGTTACCTATGGACTGTTTTATTTAGGTGCACTTACTACACTATTAAAACACAGGATGACAAATTAGTTTTCCTTCCTAGCTTCTCCATCTATTTCTAGCCAAACAAACCATGTGAATTCAAGGACTTCTCTTGCAACACTAGTAACTTACTGGGCAGCAATCTTGATGAACTTTTTCACTAGCTGCACACGTTTGCAGAGCTGGCTACAGAGAAGTATCTCGGTGGCAACCCAAAGCTGGACCTCATTGCATCTTTGAAGCAGAAGACTGAGATTCTCGGTGTTTTCAGCACTGCCCTGTCTGCTGAATGTGAAGTATATCAGCTCTTGCTGGAAGACATTGACAACATCATAAGGGATATAAAAACAATT
Source organism: Machaerirhynchus nigripectus (assembly GCA_013397975.1). Taxonomy (NCBI): domain Eukaryota; kingdom Metazoa; phylum Chordata; class Aves; order Passeriformes; family Dicruridae; genus Machaerirhynchus; species Machaerirhynchus nigripectus. The sequence goes on along the minus strand of VZRQ01010237.1, from coordinate 365,181 downwards.
TAAATATAAATGAACTATAAATTATTTAGAAGTATGTTTTTGAAACGAGGTCTGGTCACAAATGGTTATTTTTTCATTATCCATGAGCCCATCACAAATGATTCAGGGGTTTGGCTTAGCAAAATCTAGAGACTTATTACAGAAGGCAGGTGGACTGGAAGTCCTGCAAGATTTGCTCTTCTTGTCCTGCAGTTCCACTTCTGGCTATAGCCAGGTATAAAACATAAACAGTCTATTTCTGTATTTTATCACTTCTGTTCCAGTATGAAAAAGTAACCATACCAAACCACTGCAGAATCTGAAAAATTTCTATTCAAACTTGTTTCTCTATTAGCCAATTTTTAATCAGTAGAGGTGTGGGTCTTGATTTCCATTCAAAAAAAAACCCCAAACTTGGCCAGTTTCAAATGTAAAGTGTCTAAACTGAATAAAAGAACCCAAAATGAAAGAAAAGGAAAGCATCTGATGAAAAGCAAGGGAATTTCATTTTCTCAGAAAGCCAACATGCTTTTCAGTGAGAGGTATTTTTGAGATTTTCTACTGTTAACTGTATGTTTTACTCAGCAACTCAAACCAGAGGCTATCAAAGTCATTGAAACAACCCAATGGGCCTTGAAGTGCACCATTATCCCATTTAATAAAGTCTGCCCAATATTTCTCATCTCACTGAAGCCTAACACGAACAGTAATGTGACCGTCTAAATTGCTGAAACTGAATTCTTTTGTGGCTAAAGTGATATGAAAGACAGCTACTTGTGGAATCTCGTATTTACTGAAACACTATCAGTGCATAAGACATTTTGCACATGTAACATATTCACAGAGAGGGTTTTTAGAAAATAATCATGGTCTTTTACTCTCTTGAGGCAAATCACAATAAAACACATCAGGTATACAGGGAAAGTATGAGATGCCCGAACACAGGAAAGTTACAAACCCTTGACAATTCTTTTCAGTCTCAAGGACTGCAAGATAACTCTTGGACCTGGCACCACTACTCAGAGCTGCCAAATCATGCTGTCATGACAAGCACCCAGGAATACCAATGCTCCAAAATGCATCATAATGGCACAATGCTGCATTACAGTAACATACCTGGAAGTGGATGTGGTGCTTCTTACCTCGTGAATTGCATTGAAGAGGCTCCAGTCAAAGTTTGTTAGTTCTAAGGCAAGATCCCAGGTGTTAATTCCCAAAATCCTCACAGATCTCTGCTGCAATTCCTCATTTTCAGAAAATGGGTTCTAAACGAATAGACAAGAGCAAAAAAAAAATTCCTCAAGAAATGCCAAAGGTTCTGCAATGAAACAGTTACTGGACTAAGTTTCCAAACAGAGCTGAGTAAGTAATCTTCTCTAAGTGCACTCTGAGGCCTTTTTTCCCCACTAATCAAAATGAAGGAGCTATAACCTATTTAATAAATAGCTTGAAATGGAAAATGGGTCAATAGGATCAATGATTTGCTTTGGAGAGGCCTTCTCCCTGTCTCTTTCTCTCTCCCTCTCCCAACCTTGATTATAAAACACTGGCCAAGCAGACAGCATAATGAGAATAAAATCCCTGAAACTATCAGAAAATAACATCTAAATAAAGACATCAGTAAATTTTCGGATACAAAAGAATCACTCTGAAAACACATTGGATTTAGAATAAATACACATAACTTGTCCTCCAGTCCACCTTTACAAATAACATAAATCCATACATTTTATGATTAATCTACCCCAAATGTAATCATTGGCTGTGCGTTCTGATTCGTAAACGTTACTTAGAATATTACTGTGGAGTGCTGTGGTACTGCTGGTGTTCAGGGTCATTTGACATTTCCATTATTAGCTTGGATTTTCAAAGTTTTGCATTTTTCTTGGCTTTTTTAACCTCATGAGTCTGAAACTTGGCACATGAACCATCTGCCAAGATAAAAGATTATTCTTACCAGTTAAGCCATTACTTTGGTGCTATATTTCTGACAGTTACAGCAAGTTTTGCAATTTTTATTACGTAACTAATGAAACTAGGTTGGCTGTCACCTGTCTGCACTGGAAACCTTCCCTTAATATTCACATTTATAGAGGTGGCTAGAACGCCAGAGATAATGGGGATGACAGATTACAATGATAGTGGCACATCAGCTCTTCAGGGCACATTGATCCAACAAAATGTAAATAGACATTTCTCATCCTGAGGATGAATGCACAGATCCTGAGGTACTGACAACATGTACAAGTCAGCTGTGATGCAGTCCCCGCTCTTTCCTGGAAACATCTGCATAATTAGCAGAAAACTATTGAAACGGCAAAGTGCCTGACTGTGCCTGCCTCACTGAGATTTTGGGAAAACATGGAGGGAGGGAGTTTGTAATCCTGGTTTCTGAAGACAGAGGGAAGGATGAGAGAGATCTGCTGCCTCTCGATCCGCTCACCTTCCCAGCCCCAGCGAGAGGATGGAGAGACAGACAGGCAGAGGGAAGGGAGGAGGACAGACCGCCAGTGACACACACCAGCTGACCATGTGGCTGCCACAACACAGGGGTCCGCACTGATGGGTCTGGTGGAACTCACACGACATCTATTTCCACACGTAGCAATTCCATGGAATTTGTCCACCCCTTTGTATGATTAGGTACCAGCCACTCTACGTGCTACAGAGGCACAAGGCAGGGTGGGGAGGAAAGAGTCACGAGAGCCCTGAATAATCCTCATCCCATCCATTCTGGTATAAACACAGGTCAGCTTTTCCAGGCTGATGTAGATTGAAAGATTTAAGCTGTACAGAAGCTTTCGTTTATTTAAAATTGATGAACAAATTCCATTACTGTTCAGTCAAATAACTGCTGTTAATGAAAGATTTTTTTTTTGGTTTGTTTTTTTTTCTTTTTTTTTAGGAATAGAGCCGCTCAGTAGTAAGCTTTACTAAGGAAGCAAAAAATAAATTCTGCATTGAAAAAGCCCTCTGAGAGGAATACGAAGGTTTTGATTTGGAGTCAGACAAACAAAAAATTGGAAACATATAATACCGATCCTTACCAAAGAATCAGTCAGATCTTTTCGGTAGACAAACATACGACTGGATGACTCCAAAGATTTTGAGATAGCCAAGTCATTTGGTTGTAGCTCATGTTTTTCTGTAAAAAGAGCAAGCAAAACACAGAAGTTTCAGAACAGGAGATAAAGCTGTACATGAGAAATAAAGGTACAATAGTATTTGGGAGGCCACATCAACTCCTTAGAAGGTTAACTAAGCATCAAATTCAGTCTCTGTGAGGACCCACCATCTCCACCCTGTTCAGGCAAGATAAAGGTAAGGTACCTCTGATGGACTAGAGCACAAAAGCTTCCTGCTTCTGCTTTCAAACCGCACTTCACACAGAACAGAAAGAAACGCTGAAATCATCTAGTCTAGCCTCCTATGCCTTACAGAACATTTCATTTCAACCCAGTGTATCTAGTATAAATGCAGTGACTTTTGTTAGAGCAGAGTGTCTCAGCCTCCAGAGACTGAGCTGTTGTGTGTGACTGGAGACAAAACCAGGGGTCGAGATGAAATCAGTAGCCACAGCCATTCAACAGGAAAAGCAGTTTAAAGGATCCCAACACCGTGAAATTCACCCTGCAGAGCAGAGCTGAGGAGTCCTTTATAACACAGTACTTACAGTAATTCTTCTAGACCTAGAGTAATTAATTTAGGAAATATCTGAGTAAAGGAGCAGGACACTGGTAGCAAAGAGAAAGGACTTTCTTTTTCTCCACTCCAGAGTACTGGTGCAGCTCTGTGGAATCTTGAATNGTGGCCTGTGAAAACGGTCACTCCCTGCAGGTTTCAGGTAATCCTCTGGAGACCTGATACACAGACCCAAAAGCAAAACACCCAAAACACCTGATACACAGACCTTGTGTACTACAAGCACACTGACACCTACGCTGGACTCTGCATCGCCCACGAGGAGTAGACTAGGAGGGGTCTAAGAGCCAGACCTAATTTCAGTCAGTTTTCCCTTTTATCCATGTTCACTTATCCATTGATACACAGATACATTATGCTGAACTATCGTTATGTTTTTTCAAGGTAATTTTGAATAAGGAGCTTGCTTATCCATTATTGGAGTACAATCAAAACAGGTTCTCCAACGCTCATACTGCTGCCCTCCAAGTAGATGAAAGACAAGAGTTCTAAGTCACACAAACAGCAAAAACACAAAGCAGAAAAAAAAGCATAGCGGGTTGGTGTTTATTACTTGCAGCACAGGATGCATAAGAAGAAAGATACTGAAACTGTTGTATTTCCAATTAACTCAGGAAATGTAACTAAATGACATTTTAGGGGTTACAAAGGTCATGTACAAATGGCTTTCCTACTATACCTGCATTTTATTTACTGTTTCTCATTGAACAACCAAGTGGCAACCACTTCTATTTTGTGGCTTTCCTGGGAACCAGTATAGTATGTTTCATTATTTATGAATGGTTGGTTTTCTTTAGCTAAGCAGGCAGTTAGAACCAGATTTATGGCTATCAGAGCAAAATTTGCCCTGATCTTGAGCAGGAGAGAAAGACCTGAAAAACAGCAGCAGCACAGTGATTTTGCAGTGCTGTAAAATGCACTGGAGCTGAGTTTGGGCACACACAAGGATAAAAAGAGTGTGCCTGAAAATGATGTAGCCTGGATGGCCAGGACGCCCACGTGTAGTGCTCCCGATGGCTGCTCCATGCACAGGATCTCAATAACCACAGCAGGGCACCATCTCCCTGCCACCCACACCAGCACACTCAAAAATATGTTGATTTAATTGAGCACAGCATGGGGAAAAAAAATGTGACCTTCCAGTTCTGAATCAAAGATATAAATAGAACAAGTCAGGATTTGTGTGTATTTCATTTAACTAGACTGACATAGAAGTAGCAATGAGTGCTGTAGGTTAAAAGACTCATCCTTCATCTTAGGGGATCAAAAACAACTAATGTTATCCGAGAATATTGCCAAGATATTCTACACTCTTAGTCCTTTTGTAGACACAGCTTCACGTTTCTATGCACCTAGTTAAATTGCTTCCAAAAACACACCACAACAATCAAAACAATCTGACCAAGGAGCTTGAGACTTGCCAAACACCAAAGAAGATCTTGGGTCTTTGGCTGGTCCCTAGTATCACTCCAAGATCACTCTAGTCTTTCTTTTTTAAGACAATAAGCCCTTCTGTTTAATGACTAACACTAAAACAATAGGCAAAAGATGTCAGTTGTAAGGAAGACTGCTTACAAAATATTGCTGAGATTGCTCTCAGTATCTCAATTGTGCAAACACATCTTCCTTTCACCTCAAGAATTTTTGTTACCCCTGCCATAAATGAGGAAACAGCCATGCATAGAGTATTTGCTATTCCCTTCTATATTTTTAAAGCAAACCATGCCTCATTGCTTTCAAAATTAATTTAAATTCCAAAGTAGCAGATTCATCTGCGGAAAGGAAAGAAAACCTTGCAATACTGCTGGAGACTGAGAGTTCTTTACACTCCCTTCCCAGCCAGAAGATGCTACATCCCACGGTACCCAAGAAAGAGCTGTTGCCATGGAAACGAGTCTCTGGGAAGCAGCTCCTCATTGTTCCCCTGGTCATCCAGCTGTGGGCCCATAGAGGAACAGCTGTATCCTTGCATCAGAAAATCCTTGCATCAGCCCTCCCCTACCTGATGCAATAAAAGGTAAGTAATCAGATGAAGGGAAGTTATTTACCTCCAGAGAATGAGACTGTCACCAGCGCCAACTCCTCCTCTGGATACTGGATCTTTTCTGCCACTATCTTCAGTATCTCCTGAGCTGAAGTCGACACTTGAGCTTTCACACTGACATAGGAGTGCTCTGTTATATACACACGGCAGAAAACTGCACAAAAGAAGAAAGACATGCTCAGCCATAGGCAGAGATACCTGAACAGTGCAAGGAACAAACCTGCAGACCCCACCACAGCAATGCCCCAGCTGCCTGGCTGCTGCAGGAAGGGCAGTCACTGCACCCTGACACAAAGGACATGAAACTAAGCATAAACATCACCATTTTTCCCCTCCCCACCTCCTGTCCCTGGGAAATGAGAGAGGCAAGCAATTGTAAACAGACTCCCACAGCAGTATCTGTTTAAGACTTCCTACCCCCAGGATTTGTCAGAGACAACCTCCTTCACTGCCTATCTTCTCTGCAAACTCAGCTGTCACCATCTTTTCTCCCTTTATTTTAGGTTCCGATAAATCACTGGCCTTTCAGTATATTTCATATCTGCTGCAGAAATTATTTTGGACCTCCACTTCCACCTGGAACAGGAAGTATTCCAAGAACAGTGCTCCCAGGTTTTCAACCACTCCTGATAGTTTATCTGTCTAGACATCTAAACTATTTGCATTGCCGGAGTATTTTAGCACCAGCAGAAACTGCCCAAACAGCCATACAATCAGTTCTGACAACTCATTTCCTGAATCACAAGCAGCACATATAAATGGGACTGGTTTGGGCAAATTCCCTGGGCTCACTACTTCCACTGAGGTCCATGAGTTGGTTCAGCTCTGGGGATGCTGTGGTCAGCTCAGCGATTACTTTCTTCTGCTCCAAAAAGGGATGTACGCTCTCTCTGCCTGCCAGAATTTCAGGTTTACATCTTTTGCAGAGTTTGCCCTAGCTAGTTCTTTGAAATAAGGCTGCCACACATAAAGCGGAAGAAACTGAGCTGCAGACTTGCATAAATATTTTGGAAATTACATCTGCTAATCAGAATCGTCACAGCTCTTGGTTTCACACTCACTTCAGTGCTTAATTAAACTTTTTCACAAAACTTAAATTAAACATTTCCTTCTACTCCAGCACTTCTTATTATAGACAGGCTGCTACCATGCCAATACAGGACAAATTTTCTTCTCCAGAGCTGCTGTATTTTTTAAATTATCTTTATTGCAAGATGTATGCAGCAATAGCTCTTTGCTTGTCCTACAGATCTTCATGGCTTCGGGGCACTTTCATTAGTGAAGACTATGCCAGAAGCAGTTAAGAACTCTATCCTTGAGAATAGGGGGTTTTTTTCCTGTTGTAGTAAAGAAAAAATGAATATGAGAATGAAGGAGGAACTTAACATTGAGTATTGGGAAAAAAAATCATTTGATTTTATAATTCCCTTTTAACCTGTCTCTGCTGACAGAGAGTAAATGAGATGCTCATTCTATGGCAGAAACTCTCTCAGAATGGATACACATCACGAAGATAGAGACATCAAATTGCACCTTAAATTACTAGATAGAAAAATGAATTTTAAAAAATCTGACAGGAATATTTGGACTCCATATGCAGAGAGAGATACACCTTGCTTACAGTGAATTTGTTTGAAATGTCCTCCCTGTCATTTGCAAAGGGACAATGACAGCAATGTCAATTTATAAGTGGGCTATAGATCCATCCTTTCTTTAACACTGAACTAAATCAACCCACAGGTGAGGTGCTCAAGCACAACTACCATAGTGATTCTCCCCCTCACACCTTTCCAACGTTCCATCTGTGGTATCCCAACTCTTGAGATGGACCATGTCATCTCTTCCGGGAGCCTGTGCTCCTCCTCTGTGAGAAGGAGGGAACGCCAGGGGGAAGAAGTGGCCATGGGCTGCAAGCTGCCCTGGTAATGATTGCAATAGAGGATAAAACACCTCTGGTCAAGTGGCATGGTGCATCTCGGACAGACCCATCCTCCACAAGCACCATCAGTCAGACAGCACTCCATCACACAGGATTAGATGTCCACCCTCTTCATCTGTCTCTCCCTTCTCCATATTTACTTTGGCTACTTCATTCCTTCAATCCCATCAGAGTCCATGGCTCCTGCTCTCAAGGAGTGAGACAAAAGCAATCTAACTCAGTCAGGACTGGCCTTGCTGGGTCCTGTCCTGGTGACGGTCCCACCACAGTCACACTGTCTGTCCCCTTTTTCGTGCCAGTACTTTCCTTTCCAGTCACCCACAAGCTGTGTCCAACTTTGAAAGAAGAATGCGTGTGGGGGTTCTCATCCAGATTTACATTTTTAGAAGAAGCCTTGGAAACATAAACCTCAAAACCCCGTACATTTGAAGCACAAAAAGAGGATTATCTATCAGCAGCACGTACTGAGCAAGTCTTTCGACTTGGCATCGAACGAGCTCAGTTTTTATTCTGTCACAAATGAGCACTAAAAATACACTGACTTCAAGTGAACTTCCGGAGTTTTGTTCCCAGTAAGGAATGAAGATATACTGTCAAGGAGTAAGGCTGCCAGGTAGGAGGCCCTTCTGCTGTTCCCTGCTCGCGTACACAGTGTTCTCCTCTCTGCCTCCTTCCTCGTACAGGCATTACAGGAGGGTGACAGCCTCACCGCGTTACAGTGTCAGTAGTAATGGAGGGAAATCGCCTTTTGAAATGGCTGACATTAAAGTGAAGTGGCAGCTTGCACTCCATGCAGAGATGTTTTCGAGCAGAGAAGGAACTAAGGCACATTCCCACAGTTAGCAGTTCCCGGCGCATTTCGTGTGACAGGCTTATTCATTCACCTTTCACAACCACGATATAGGTCAAGAGACCGAGAGCATGAAATGGAGCACAAGTAATGCCTGGTGGAGGGGCTGCCAGCACACCTGGGAGGCACACAGGACTGGGACAGGGGCGCTGCTGGAACCGGACAGGGCAAAAACCCCTTGAGATACCATGGCACTGTTGACCCCTGTAAGCCAGGAGGAAGGAAGGCAAACTTGAACAGCCAAATATTTCTTCTTTTGTGTCCCTAAGAACCTATTCAAAAGCTGTATGTCAGTTAAAGAATATTTACACTAAAGTCCTTGAGAAACAATTTTATAGTTTTTGAGCTTTTCCTCCACTCTTTCATTTATACTCACTTTCTTCTGTTTCATTCATGGTTCCTCTTTGCTGCAGCCAGTTCTCCTTCACACTGAACTGGTGGAAAAAGGTTTTATTCTGTGAGGGAGTGGAAAAGAAAGAAAGACAAAGAAAAAAGACAACAGTGATTTTTTGCATCCCTGCTGTTTGCAAAGCAGTAATTCACAGAATACAGCATTCAACCTATATGTCTGGCCAAAAGGTTTCTGTATAGGAAGTACACCCACCCTTTCTTGGAGCAGTAAACTGGGAGTTGCCTTACTAAATAATGGCCAAGGTGGGGATTTTGGAGGAAGCAGGACATGCCAAGGCTAAGCAGCCTGCACAATTCAAGGTTTTCTGTAGTCATGTTCAGAGCCCATTTCTCATACACTGATTCTTATATACATTTCCTACGTACCAATCAGCCTATTTAGCAACTTCACAACAATCTCATGTTCTGCCTTCCACATTTTTGCAGTAACATTTTAAGCTTATTACACACTCCAGCTTCAGCCCAGTAAAACTGACTAGCACAGCAATTCACCTCTGAGCAGTTTGTACGCCAACTTGCTCTGGCTGCAACTTCTCCCCCCAATTAAATAGACAGATTCAAGTTTCTCTCTTTTTGTCTGTCCCTGTCACAAAAAATCTGCCTTTTGCTCTGTTTACTTGACATCTGTGTCAATGCCTGTGTTCAGCCTGGTTTGCCCAGCTGGCTACATCCCTCTAGCTCAGTGCGGACACACTCCCAGGCCTCTCCTCAATTCTGACATCTCAAAGCATCTTGTTAAGATGCTAATGCTGTCACAGCCACTGCAGGTTAGCTCACACAGCTGATATCCAGGATGCAGTCAAAGGAAAAAAAAAGTTCCTTAAGCAGCACTGCAGGTCTAACCTCACTGATATGTCCTGTCAAGTTTTTGGTCACCAGTCACTTTCAGTTAAGAAGCCAAGAGAAGAGAGGGAAGTGGGCAGAGCGGGAAGAAGTGAGATTTTAAGTTATCTAGCAATCAGCAACAACGAGTTTAGCATTACCTTTCGATGAGGTGAATACTCATCTACAGTGCTGAAACAAAAAGGAAAATCCCTGTTAGTCTTTCCAGCCAAAGCTTAGGAAAAGGAAGTTTTAGCTATTACAAAGTTTACAACACCAGTAAGTTTTTAACATTAAATGGTCACTGCGGAAAGGCTGTAGAGGTTCTTCAGGAAAAACTAAAGGTGTCTGGCTCAGCCAGAGAACTTTCCTTTGACTTGCATAATCGATGTAGTGAAAAGCAACGCTGCCAGCCCATGAGCTGTTGGAGTAGGCAAACACAGCAGTCAGGATCACCCTCAAGAGCACAGCTCCTTCCACTTCCCCAATGGCCAAATCACGGAAACAACCTCCCTTTGTTGGAAAAACATGCCAATTAAGTATCTTTTATAGATGCCATAATTATTAGTAAAATAATAACTCTGAGATGACTATTCCAAATTATTTGCTTCTCAGTACTGCAGAGAGAATGAAGGTACCATCTGAAGTCATAGACTGCAGCTTCTGAGGGAATTTTTGCCAGCTTCTCCACAAACTATTGCTCTGTTTGTAAGTAATCCCAAATGAAATTTATGGGAGTGAATGCTGAATCGCAAACACTGCCCAACAAACATCAGAGAAAATTGAATAATCTAGCTTTAGTTTAAAGAAGAGATGATTTGTAAGAATGAATATGCCACTTGTATCACTCCTCACTTTACTGAATTACAGAAAGATGACAACAAAAATAAATTACACTCTGAATAAAGGAAGACTTGATCACAAGTATAATCAATACTTACTGCCGGCGATGCATCCCAAGTATCTTCTGAAATTCCTTCAGATCCTTCTCAAGAATGGGATACTCATACACATCATCTAACACATTTCTGTATATTGTCTACAAAATAAAGCAGTATCTGCAAACATCTGACAACTCAAACATAAATATAAGGCATCACATCAGTGGTCTAAGTCAATTCAGGCACTATCCTACTAAAATAAGTTTTATCACTATAGTTATGCAAAACCTGTAAGGAGAGAATATTCCTGTCTCAATTTCCAGACTGGTCAATATTCAGCCTGCCTTTGGAGAAAGAAGGCTTAGTGTACCAGGTGAGAGAGCAAAATGCTTGTACATTTTGTCTATAAACAGGAAAATTTATAACACTACTTGTGGCTATCACATGAAATCTGGGTTAGGTCAGATTCTGAAGCATGACAGCACACCACATCATCATGACTTATCCAAAATGACAACAAATAGGTTCATTAGATTAAGACTTTTTAAATGGCAAATATTCTACTTTACCTTTCCTCACATTTGCATGCATTTTAAACTGAGTTGATGTCTCCCACAAACTCTCACAACTTTCCCTAGTTGTAAACTAATACATAAATAAACCTTACTTCTAATTTTGGGGGAAGACATTGTCATGATTGAAATTCTAGGAAATATTTTCTCTACCCTTTTTCCGAATCTGCACGTAGAGCCTTCTCTTTCCCTTCTAAGAAGACGAGAGTCATATGTCTGAGCTGAATCACCAGGTTTGCTTCAGCCCCCACATTCAAAGAGCTCTGCATGAATGATTTTAGCCTACGACCCTGTATGTCGGTTTTTCACGTATAGCTACAACCATCATTAATGTTACTGCTGTTTAATATTGCACACAAGCTACCAGAAGAGGAATTGTGAGACAGTGCACAGTCACACACCACCACGGCCAGAAAGCCCTGCATCCAGACAGGTGCAACTCTGTAACATAACTGATGCCTGAAATAAGGCCCCCTTTCCAGAACATCAACACACATCTAGTACCAAACAGCAAAAATCCTAGGGTCTCTGCTTCCATAATGCAGTGTGTCCTACTTAAAAAACAAAACAAAACTAAAAAAAAGGGAAGCTCAAGACCTTCTCCGCATTTCATTCAATGTTTCACACCTTTGTCTTGAGCAAGTGACTGCAGAGATAAAAGACCCTTAAGAAGATATCCAGTTGCAGACAAAGAGTCTCATCAGGAAAAGTGGAAGATACTGCAAAGTCTCCTAAAATACTCTCATCTTTCAACCAGCAGAGACAAAAATATACTGAAAAAAACATCAGTAACCAGATAGATTTTAGTTTAGCAACAACATCACTAGTTGCAAATTTACAAGGGAATTGTAAGAGCTTTTGGAACTCATACAGAAATATCAGAAGAACTTTGATAACAAGTAAGGTACAAAATTTGTTTATTAAAAATACGTAAAACTATGCTGCTCTCCATGTGCACCCAGCAAACACTCTGGAATAGGATTTCACTCCTCAGTCAAAGTAGCATCTCTTACAGACATCTCAAATATCTCTATGTCCATGATCCTCTGGAGATGGACCAACTGCAGATCCTGTTCTGACAGACATGATTGGTGTGTCCAAAGAACATCCACATCTTTGCAGTTTTATTTCTTACCTTCCTAACTTTTCCCATTTTCTAGAGACCATGGGAGTTCCCTAAGTTTCATATGTTAACGTATGTCAATGTATGTTAATGCTTTTAATGTTGATGGTATTGGCAATACAGGATTTCTGTTCAAAGGACTGTATTTAAGGCATTCAAAGAAGACATGTAAATCATTTTACATTATAGATTTCATGGAGAAGATCTAAGTATGAAAAAATATGTTTTACAGATTTTGCTGTTGGGGCTTTTTAGACACAGTAAGTAATTAAACAGTGCTGAAATGCATCACAGAAATGGTTTCAATACCTTTAAAAATTGTTTTAAATGCTCATCTTCATGTAACCAGTCTTTGTAGAGAGAAGTCCACTGAGACACCAGATGCAAGACTTTTCTTTTCCTACAGGACACATCAGAGTCATCTTCTTTCCCTTGGTGGTTCTTAGCACAATAGGTGCAGTAGGTTAAGGAACATATAATAAGGTCTCACAGAAACTTTAAAATTAACTGCTGGCAAAGACTTTGCAATAATCTCATTTGCTAATGAAAGATTTTTTCAATGCATTGCTCGGTTTTAGATGTTTTATCCTGTCTGGAGCTTTAGGAGTTTCATAACTTTTGGGAATGAAGCGCTCAGTAATAGGAATGTCAATTCATCCTCTGTGCCAACAGGAGCTTTTTCCCTTACAGATTAGAGAGGTGAGTCTATAAAAGTAAAATCAATTCAAAAGGAATTTTACAATGTTGAGTTATATCTTTTCTGCAGAACTGAGAAAGAACCTTTGTCCTGCACACCAATGCCAACTTGAACGTCTGTGGGAAGGAGGACAAAGCATCATTAACAATAACACAAAAAACAGGCCAAGGAAGTCAGTTTCTTTTTGCCTGCACAAATTACACTATCTCCAGAAGTAACACTATTAAAATTAAAGAAAAAAAGTGAAGGATGATTTCTACCATTGTTCTCTATTCATAAGGCAGAAACACCAAACGTCAGATGATACCACTTTGTACATTGTTCCTGTCCCTTCATGGCTCTTTGTTTTATAAGGTAAAAAAAGGATGTTTACACCACAAAAGTTAAATACAAAAAAAAAAAAAAGGCAGGTTTATTTTATAGCCACAAGTTTATTCAAACATTGATCCATAGCTCCATAGCTTATGGAAGTCATTAGAAATACGTGAAAATAATTTGCTTATCTCAGAATGAGTTAAGACTTATATCCTATACTATATTATAAAAGGAGATGAGACTGCAAAATTCTTTACTTTTTCTCCTTGTGTATTCTGAAACGTATTATGCACATGTAGGTATTCTATGAATTAACATAACCTGGGGAGGTTTTAACCCCACTTTAAATTCTACCTTGCCACAGTTATAAAGGTTTATTTCTCTTTAAACAAAAACTGACATAAAATTGCATTGTTGCTGTGAGTTAGGCATGTGTTTCAAAACCCGGCAGGTAACTTTGGTATAAGGCTCAACAACAGATAAAACTACAAGTAAATGTGTGACCCCTGTGAATACAACACTCAGTAAAAGGATATTGCCTCAGAAGTGCCTGGCACAAGTCATCGGTCGTCATGAAAACTGTGTATGTGAGAAGGAAGTCATCCAGGAGAGTTTCTGCAAAGGAAGACAAAAAAAGCCCAAGGTACAATACATCAGTAAGAGCAGGAAGAGAGTATCTACTCCTGTTACTGTGCATAGCAGGAACAGAACCCCCACCCTTAAAAAAAGTCTAAAGAATACAGAATACATAAACCTTTAAGTTACAAAAAGTTAACAGTGTGTTCCCACCGCAGAGATCAGTCCCTTTATTTAGCAAGCACATCCTCAGCTCCCAAAGCACCAACAAGTATGCACAAAATAATTCATAATAGTTCAGAAATCAGTAAGGAGTCTTTATAACAAACACTGCCATCCTGGTTAGCTCAGCTGCACACAAAGCAGCCTTTCCACACAGTAGCTTGTTCTGGAAATTCAGAAGAAGAGATTTTAGTAATAGGAGAGAAAACCAGGAGTGCCATGACCTGTGATTAACATCTATGCACGGCAGTTGAGAACCATGACATAAATAAACTCAAATCTTTAGCTGGTTGGTTAGTCTTGTGGGCATCACTCTAAGTGCAGAGACGTTTTCTCTAAGGTTTGTTCAATTGTATTAATGAAGGTTTTTTTTCTCCACCTGGTTTCTATCTGTTAAAAACCAGGCTGAAGGTACTTGCTAACAGACCATCCCTACACACTGCAGTTGTAGCACCTCAGGTTGTCAGGATGAAGACCAGTTTGGATCTCAGCGTAACTTTTTAATTCCTCATTCTCATGTCACACTATTTTTAGGATTTTTCCAAACCTTTACTGCACACATCACTAGGCTGAAAGCACTGGGTTTGCTCTTGGATGACAGGGCTCACAGTAATCTCATGGTGGTGTTCAGAAACCCAGTGGCAGAAAGGAGATAAGACCAAGCCAGACTTTTCCTGGAGGTGTGCTACAAAATGATAGGGGGCAACCATCAGAGATGGCAACAAAAGAAAATTTGCCTAGATCAAGGTACTTATTTTTTTCCTCCTGTGAGGACGCCCAACCCTTTTGACAGGTTACCTGCAGAATCTCCAACATCACTATATTCAGGGCTTGGCAGTGCAAAGCTCTGAGCATCCTGGTCTTACCGAACTGCTTCCAGCATGGGTTGGACCCGATGGCTTCACAGCTCCCTTCCAAATGAAATGATTAAAAATTCTTACACAAATTTGATTCCAGTTTTAGTAAACTACTCATACATGATGCATGATCTAGGAGTGAATCTGTATTTGGTTCACTCAACAAAATCTCTTCTTTTGTGCAAACAGACAATTTTATTGGTCTTTTTAACCACAAAATAAAAATGTTTCTGTTTGTTTTTCTGGTTTTGTTTTGTTTTCCCCAAATGGTAAGATTTCCTCAAGTTTTGAGGGATTCCTGTTGACCGTATTTCTTTTAATTTCAGCAAATACTCTGTGTTCCCTTTAACAAGAGAACAACTGGTTTTTTTTCAGATAAGAACAGAAACATGGACAGAGGCTGAACAATAACAGAAATTATTCCAGTTATATGGTAGAGCAAAAATATTTTTACCAGCATAACTAGCTGGCACTAGTTAGCACCAGTTATACTAAGTTGTGATTTAAGTGGTGGATTTACAACTGCAAAGACTAAGGGCCAAACCATACTTCACGGGAGAAAGGTAAGGCTGCGCCCTGATTTCTGTACCTGATTTTCTCACTATTTGTTTGCGATCTGTTCCAGTCCAAGCTAGTGCTTGTGTACGAGTGTGCAGCTGAGAGCATCCCAGCAGCTTTTCACAGCAAGGCTGCAATTTCACAATAATTTAGACCAATTTCCCTTACAGCTGCTTTGGACCTTATCAGTAAATTATTGATCCCATAGCTGCGGTGCACGATGGCAATGAGGATTCATCCACACATCATTCACAGACAGATGTCACGTGGATAAACATGGATGGATAGCTAATGACATCCCACCCTGCGAGCACGGGATTCAAAATACCTCCGGTGTCTTTTAAAAAAATTAAAGTAAGTCCATCTAGCTCAATGCATTTAACACTGCTGATCTAGAGAGAGTCCTGATCTAAGGACACATAGGTTAAACCCCTTGCACTCAGAAGCAAAACAATTAAATTCTTTATTCTACCCAACATTGTTAAAAACGGTGGAAAGTATTATCTCTGCATAAAAAGAGTATTTTGTCTCAGTAAATGAAAAGACATGGTGAACAGCTTGTTCTCTATCTGAAAGGTCATCTATTCATTCTCTTGCACGTCTTTTGGATGGTACAATGAGGCTATTAAAGTTGGAGGTTTCACAAACATTTATTTGGAAACAGCTGAGCTTGGAGTCAACAAACACATTTTAGTTCTTTATTGAACTGTGTGACTGTGCAGTGATCCTCACAAAGCCAAAGAGACATTTACAACAGATTATTTCCCTAATTTCCTGCTCTGTGTAGGTGATACCTGAGTTTCAGCACAACAAAGCCACGTGTGCAGAAAAGAAATTAAGTCCTAGTTGAAGCAAAAACTGCAATACTTGTCAATGAACTTCTCTAATTGTTCAAAATAGTGTGAACTTATCATAATGACTGGTGTTTAAAAAACAACTTATAGGTTTATTTTTATTACCTGATAATCTGTTTTCCAGATGTCTATCTTCAATTCTCCCAGCATCCCAAAGTGTTGGGATGGAAAGAAAGGCTGGTTTTACTAGAATGTCAGTTTTTTGCTTTTTTATTTTCTTGCAAGAACTATGTTACGGACACTACTAATGCAATTCTTTCTCAAAAAAAAAACCCCAAAACACAACAAACCTAACAGTGATGGAAAGTCTGAAACTGTACGTTTGTTCGGATAACTGACAATCAGTTTTAAGCCCTCTGTTCATCTCCATCTGTCTCCATGTCCTTCCATTCACAGTCTCTGGTTTCTAACAACCCCATCAAAACAAGGTATATCACTCAGCCCATTTAAAGTTGCACATATGTATACATAATGATTGTTTTTTATCCCCTAAATGCAGAAGAAATGCTAGGAAGAAAACTTAATAAATTATGTTTCCCACAGCTTGTGTATAGGCTAAGTTTTTTCAAATTGCCTCTGAAGATGTTTAGAAATTTAAACCCTAGAGGAATGTTTTGACCAAAAAAATTCTGGATTATACATGTGGCCCATTAGTAGCATCACTCATCCGTTAAATTACTGTAACAAGTAAGCAATGAAAGTGCTTCTGCAAGATTAAATATCTATTACCAGACATCACCTAAAGACTTTACAATAATATTTCTATTTTTAAATACCTGAACTAGCTTGTAGGTATTTTCCTGAAGTCCTACTGCTCACTATAACGATCTGCTGTATTTTCTTCCTAAATGCCCCGTAATTTATACTCATTCCAGAGTGGTTTTTCATGTCATAGCAGGAACACAAAACCTGAGGGTGCATTGATACTTCAAAAATAATTTGCTCAAAACAAACAACTGCACACTTGTCAGACACTTTTGGATACTAATACGTGTCCACAAAAAAATATTTGCTGGTCTTAATCTACAAATGGAGAGAAAGGGTAACCATAAGAGGATTTATTCACAGCATATTATTCATTTGTTACTAATGGCAACTAAGAGCAGTAAATTTGAATGAGGAAGGGCTGTAAGTGTACAAGTTGGGCTGACAATTATGAAAAAAAGCCTTTCTGGATTTTTTTCTGTTTAGTCACATTTGATTTAAGAGTTAAAAAAGGGCAATTCCAGTCAAATCATTAATAATTTACAGTTCACCATACCCCCACTGAGAAAGGCAGTGAAATGCATACCCCTTTTAAAATTTTACTCCACGTTCCAGTTTCTGCTTAAATTTGTGACAGTTTTCCCTATTCCTATAGAAAAAGTTTGTTCTAGCGTTTGTAGCAAACTGGGAGGATTAAATGCACAGTAATAGCTGGGAGAGAAAAGATATTGGAAGGAAAATCTTGGTGCAAAAGCCTGTGATGCTACGATATTTTAGTTCTCTTCTTCATGAATTTTTTATTTAATCTTTTTCTTCTAGCCATCCATCTAACTCTTCTTTGTTCCTCACAATTTTCCTTTATTTGGCTAAGCAATTAAAACAAAGTCTGCAGCTAAACTGCAGCTATGGAATATTTCATTTCAAAGACCATTTCAAGCATTTTAAAGCTTCATTGAGACATGCAACAGAACCAGCATGAGCCCCAAGGCCTCCTGTTCTTGCAGCTCTTTGGGGGCAGCCTTAGGCAGTAATCTCACCACACCAATTGTGTGCAAGTTCCAAGGCATGAAAATAAGAAAAAAGCAGGCACTGTGCTTGTTTGTTCTTAAATAATCAATTTGCACCAGCTTCTGCTGAGACAGTTTCTCCCAGGCTATGAGTCCCCTCCTTTCCCCAAGTGAAATAAAGCACAGACACAGCTCTAGCAGGAACAGTTAGTACCGCTCATCCCATTTTTCTGTGATGGACAAGTCCTTCTGCAAGACACATTCAGGGTGGCCAAGGGATAGAAAGAGCAGTGTGGAGATGCTCTCAGCCATGTGAAACATCCAGGGAACACTTGCTTTCAGCTGGTTACTGAAGGACCCAGCAATACATCTCTGTAAGAAGTTGCAACTGTACTGCATGTACAGGGTGATGACAGCCAATAGCAACAATGGTGCACTTGGTGGGGAAGGGGGTCCTAGGGTCCCTGAGACAGTAAATATTAGATATTTAAATAAATAAAAGAAATAAAATACCTAGATGAGCAACACATCATATATTCCCACCTACTGAAAAAACAGACAGGATTCCCTGCTGCTTTCCATGTGCCCACTTACCTCTCTAACAGAAGATGCCCTTTCTCTCTGAGAAGACAACTCTGCAAATACCAACTCAAGGTGACGGTACAGTTATAAATTCCAGGAGGAAGGAATGGATTTCCTACATGGGTTTGCACACCAAATCTGATTTTCTAATAATTTCTCTTCTCCTTTCTCCACCCTCTTCTCTAGGCAGGATATCAACTACTACGGCTTAGGACAGAAATTAATACAGGTCTGTAGAGAAAAATCGACTGTGACAGACATTTAGCAAATAAGGACAGGCAGTACACTTCATGGTGTTGTCATGTCAAACATCTGTACCTTCTTCTCAAACTGGAGCATTTTCCTAAACTGCTGCAGTGGTACAAGGCATCAGTGGAGCAGCCTCACATTAATAACTTGTAACATAAACATGAAAAGAGACTTAATCTAAAGGAAATGCCTTTGTCAAATGGAGTAAAAGTTAAATTCATTCGATTAAATTAGATATATTTGAGGCCAGCTCTAAAAAGCAAATACTAAAAAAGCTATCTCATAGAATGAGTAAAGAAGGAAAAGCAGGGAAACACTCAAGTGTTACAGCTAGCTACACATCTCTAACTACCCACCTACCAATTTATATGTTCACATATTATTAACTAACATGCACGTGCACCAACCAGCACCTTTAGACCCCCACAGCTAAACCAATACTGCACATACATTTACATTACAAGCATGTCCAATAGCTCAGGCTGCATTTAGAATACACCTACTGCCCTAATGCTAATATTAGACACACTGTCCAGCTAAGCCAGATATAATTATTCCTAATGCCTGAGTCATTAATCCCTTTATACCCACAAGAAGAGATAACTTGATGACAAATTCCAGTTTGTCCTGGTTTTCCAATCACACTACTACATCCTGAATAGATTCTGGCTTGTTACTTCTCAATGGCTACCAACAAAAAAACCAAACTGTAAAAACAAACAAACAAACAGAAGCAGAAAAATAAGCCAAACAAGTCCTCCCACTTTTGGTAACAACTTGAGTGCTGAGATCACAAGAACCATTCTCTTCTTCATACCAGACTTTACAGAGCAACTTTTCAGACTCTGTTTTTTACACTCCTGTAGCATTTATTTTTCCATGTTCTATCCTTTCCATTATATGCTTATTTAAATATTACAAAAAAAAATAAAGTTATGCAAAACAAGGCATCAACAGGATTTAAAACATCCAATGCATGGAGCTTTTTTCTTAAAACTGCATGGCTTACAAAAGTTAAATTCCTCTATACAGAGGAGTATAAGCATATAGACTCCATGCACAGAGACTCTATATTCCTTTCTCTGCAGATGGTATATGTCATGTACTGTTAGCTGGGGAGAGGGTACTGACAGTGAAATTTGTTAAGCTGCAAAGAAAAACAAGTGATCTGCTTTTTGGGGGGGTTGGGGGGAGGGTTGCTTTTTTTAAAACTTATCACTATTCTGAACCCAAATCTCTTCGACTTTGCACTGTACAAATCCATTGTGAATGGCTGTGCAAGAATTACAGAAAGATTTAAGGGTTTTTCAGGCTTGTATTCCACACTAAATCGGATTATAAGAAAATATAGATAAAGCACTGGAATGCAAGTCTTTTTCCACTTTATGCAAAGTAGTGATTCAGCTTTCTCCAAGGATTTGCTGGTGGAGGCCAAACCTGTATGGAGATTGAAGGAAAAACCAAACAACAACAACAACAAATCAGAAAAAAATTTGCCTGAATGAACAAGCCACTGGAATTCAGTAACTCACAGGTTAAAACTACTCTTGCCATTGGAGTGGCAAGCCTTAGTCATGCTACAGAGCAGTTGTGGTTGTCACTACGTGTGTATGAGAGAACTAAACTGAGAGAATGAAAACTCATGCACTGAATTAAAAATATAAACTCTAAACTCTCTACTTTCCAAGCAGAGAAAATCACCAAGTGTCCTTCCTGCTCAACTTAATTTTCAGAAATGTAACAAATAAAAAGAGGTCATAATACCGTCTTCATCCTCAGCATGTTAGAACTTTAGTATAATGCATTGGTCGTCAACATGTAGGGACTCAGCAGCACGAGATACAAGTGGGGGCTTCACATGCATTTTTCAAACACAATGCAAACTCTGAGGTTTTTTTTGTGTGATAATGAAATCTCTTTGGTGCTTGGGGAGGGGGGATATTTTTGAGAAAGACAAAGATGAAGAGAAAAAGAAATGTATTTTAGACAACACAGAACAAATTCTAAAACCCTTTAGTTATGCCATTTCCCTTTTGTGACTACGACAAAGATGATAAGATGACCATATGGTCAGCTCCT
The DNA here is from genome assembly GCA_013397975.1 of Machaerirhynchus nigripectus. Taxonomy (NCBI): domain Eukaryota; kingdom Metazoa; phylum Chordata; class Aves; order Passeriformes; family Dicruridae; genus Machaerirhynchus; species Machaerirhynchus nigripectus. The sequence goes on along the minus strand of VZRQ01010237.1, from coordinate 344,157 downwards.
GACATCCCCTTATGTTAATGCACTTACCAGCATTAGCCAGAATTACAAATTTAATAATCATCAACAACTCTGCTCTCATTTACATTCAGTGCATCATCCCTACCTTGCAGGAGCAGACACCTTTCTCTAACATTTTGTGAGGCTCATCCCCCAGAGTATATCTGGGGGGGAAAAAAGTCAACAGCTAGACCAGCTGAATCCTTTGGAATTTTTATCCTCCTGTCTATGACTGAAAAGCTGGGATCAATAACACTAATGCACCTTCTGACCTCATAGCACATATTGGAAATAATTTTTTTAAAAGAAAATATTCCCTGATGGGGTTAGCAACACCATACTGATCAGAAATAGTTAAGACTTGCATCTCTCAAAATCGTCAAGAAAAGCAGCCCTATGAGATGGGGTTACAGCTGGGCAAACAGACAGATGAGCCCTGTGTCTGAGTAAAATGGATGCTGATTACGTGCTATTCTATAGGGAATAAATACTTTTTTCTGTTTTAAATATTCAGTCACTTAGTTCAAATTAAACAAAATGAGGGCTACAGCAAAGCATTTTCAAGTTTTTTCAGCCTCTCGGTGCTGAAAGCTCGTAGCCTTGATAAATCCTTGTCACACCTCTTCCTCCCTTCTGCAAAATGAGAAAAATTATAACACACCTCAAGGCAGACAATGATACATGTAGATTTTTTGGGTGTTTAGTTCACATAATACTATGCAATGCTCTGAAACCTTTCAGCAATGCAAACCCAGGTCCTGAGAGTTGAGCTGTAATCAAAAAATTGCCTGTTCTGCAGAAATGGAAAAACGATTTGATGGCAGCCAACTCTTTTCAAAGACAGAAGTTTCTCAGTAATCTGTAATTCCACAGCAATTTACTAAAAATGTCAGGATGTCTGTGAGTACAAACAGTAAATGCAAATTGCTATCTGATCTAGTAAGATATTGCTCATGTCTGAGAGGGTGCTGAGAGGTCCCAAACCTCCCTTGCATTCATGCGATGGCAATGGTGCTCAGGACCTGGCAGGATTAGCCCTTAATTCAAAATCGAATCCTCTAATAGTGCTATGCCACCATGGACACAGCATGAAGCAAAAAAAAAAGAAAATGATGTTGAGAAAGAAAGGTCAATGAAAAAAAAGAACATCAATATATAATTTGCTGCTAATGTATTAAAACAATTATAGCAGTTATGTCACCTAACCACCAAGGCACCGAGAAATCAATGCACAAAGGAATAAAAAGCAAGACATTTATTTCTACCATTAGGTTAGAAAACTAAAACACATAAGGGCAAGATATTTAACTTGTACAACCACATTTTTTATTAGAGCACAAAAGTCAGAACTAGGAATCATTTCTAAGGTCATCTCCCAGAAATTTCTGGCAGCGTTTTAACATCTGCAGAATGAATCAAACACATTCTGTCTGGTAAGGTCAAAGAGCCTCCTAAAGTTGCATTCCAGTTGCTGCTATCACACGTATTGGAGCAGTTTCTTATCTTGTTGGAAGGACAAAAAACCCTGAAACTACAGGCAGAGAGCAAATGTCAAAGTTGTCCAGCTTTAATGAGACACTAATTTTCTCACATAGAAATCTGAAGCTCTCTTTTTTCCCCCAGGTAGGAGGGAGCCCTGGTGATTAATGTGCAGCTATAATGGTCAGGGTTACTTGAAATTATTGGACAAATCCTCTACGCCTAATACATTTTGAAGCATTAGAAATATTGCCTATAGCAGTCACCCTAAGATATTGATACTTTTTGTTTAAAAAGTGCCTTTGACTGCTGCGACTAAAACACTGAAGCTTTCCATGCCGTGAAACTTGACAGTATACGGAGGTATTTTAATGCACATGTGAAATATGAAATCCTCACACAAGCAGAAGGCAGACACTCGTTGTTCACACCAGGCATCTCCCAAAGTACTTGAGGAGGAAAACCCATCCTCCCTTTCCATCGATTGATTAAAATAAGCCAGCCAGGCCCAGACTGCCTGGAGCAGCAGGACAGAGGATAAAAGATTTAATGGTTCCCTTTCATCCTTCTGCCTGCAGACCAGCTGCCTGAGCACAGCCTGCTGTGATGTGCCCTCCTGGGTTTGCACCTCCAGCTTGCACACTGCCTGGCACCCCAGGCACTGGTGTGGCTCAGTGGAAGTTGTATGAGCAAGTACAAGGCAAGGTTCTACTTTTCTGCTTCTGTCTTGCACAGGAACTTCTTTGCATCAGTGCCATCACCCTCCTCCCCAGGCAACCCAGGAGATGCAATGTCTCCAGGACAGGACTTTCTGTTGCCTGGTGGCAGCAGAGCACACAGCCATCCTCTAGCAACTGACAGCAGTGCACTGAAAGGGGCTGTACCCTCTCTCCCCTCTGCCACTGGAAGCCTGCTCCTACCAAATGGGTGCTCTAAGGTGCCTTTAGGCTGCTCAAGTCTTTTGCCTGGTCCACCAGTCCAGCACACATTCCAGTATAAAGGGAATGTGAAAATCGGATATTCAGCTTTCAGAAAGTTAACATAGAGGAAGATGCACTTAATCTTTATTCTTTTTGTCTTTGCTGTCCAACACTTACATGGCATTGAAGAATAACCAAGTTTCAGGTTCAGCATGTCTTTGTCACTGCTGAATTGGAAAATCTTCTCCTAGGAAACAGTAATCTTCAAATCTAATATTATATATAAGCATAAAAATCATCACATCTTCAAAAAATGATTGTGAGTTCCTTATCTCTAGATCATTGAGATGCTTTGAAACAGTCTGCTTCTCAGTGACCTTTCTGAGAACATGAGCCCAAATTTTCTATTTACAACCCAAAAGTAACATATATATTTGGGTATATATATTTAAAAACTCTTAATTGGCATTATTTTCAGGTTGAGACTATTAGCCCCAAAAGGCTTTACTTCAAAATCCACTGTATTTGGACAACATCCAGTCCAGCAGATTATGACAACTACAGTATAGTGACCAGAATACATTCCATGCTGCCACATGACATGGATAAAGGACAGGTCAAATTACACGTGGCAGTGCCCCACCTAAATCTCTGCAGGTCAGGTACAATGTCTAGACTTCAGTGTGCAGCGCTGTCCCATCACCTGCTGCTGACTGCTTTCCATACAGCCAGAGACACAGGTCCCTTAGGGGAACAGAAATGTACGGATCCGCACTGTGTATTTTTAAAAGTGCTTAGCAAGAAGCTTTGATCTATTATTTTCCCCCCTACAAAGGAGCAAGGGGAAATTTCTTTGTGCTCCAGCCCAAGGAAGGAGATATAAGGAGTATTTTGCTTGCCCCTGGGAGCCAAATTATCATAAATATGCTAAGCAGTGCAAGCTCCCCAACATGTGGCACTGGCGCACGTGCAGTAAACATCATAGCATCTCTTCAGGGAAGCCTGGCACGACAAAGCCTCCACTGGCAAAACGCTCCTGGCTTCTGTAGATTTGACAGAATTGCCTATAAAGGGAAATATGGCATTTTCATCTGAGCAAGAACTGTTTAATTTGGTCCGAATCTCTGTACAAGATGGGAATAGCATGCACTAGACTAATGAACAGACCACACATTTCTTCCAGCACATGAAAGGTCAAGTGGTGGGTATTTTTGGTGTATTGGGTCGCACGCACTAGGTTAGGGTCTTGCATACACAGCTGTGGCCCACTGTCACGTAACCTCAAAAGCAGAGACTCACTTAACATCTTCTGACACACGGAGGCGAAAGGCCCGGCCAGGATGCTGCACGGCTGTGATGTGTAACAGGCTCTGCTGGGGAGGGGGCAAAGGCGAGGGAGGAATATATCTGGCAAACCCCAGAGGAGACCCAGACAGACACTGGCATACTGTAATGTCACAGCTGCGCTGGAGGATGCCACTTGCAGCATTTTGCCCAGGGTGTACAATACTTCAGGCTGATGGGCAAGCAATTCTCAGATCCCTCTGAAATAACTTACGCAATGTCTAACAGCAGAGTGGCAGAGGGGGGTGGCATGAGAAACACGACATCCAAGAGAATCCAAAAACCAAACACGGCCATACTTGCATCTTACATTTCCACACCTGTCTTCCTCCCCATTCCCCAGGGCAGTGAAGCACAGCTTCACAGTATAAAACCAGAACAATGAGCACCAGAACACTCAAAACAGCAGCTGCATTTTGCTGCCTTATGTGGTGAATGGGTTACAAAAATATCTGATGAGTTTCATGATGGTGGTGTTAAAATACATTGTTACACTAATTGAAGACTTATTTATAAGATATAGGTCCTTAAATTATGACCTGAAATTGCACTTGCTATACTGAGACACTCAAATCATTCCAGTGACAGGTTAACATGTAATTAAAGACAGCTTTTCTCCTTATTATTATTATTACAACTTAATGGAAGACAGCAATAAAAAAATGCCTTGCACATAGTCTGCATATGTATTAAGAACATCTAAACTTCAAACTATTGTGTTTGTCAGTACAACCCTGTGCTGACAGCTGAATGAAAGAAATGACAGAGGTTCTTGCTTGCACTGTTTAAAGATCATACCGGGGTAAGACACGAGGAACAGATATTATCCAGAGTTCAGCTGCTTCTAAGTATTAAAACACCTGCATGGGCATATTTTCCTGTGGCAGCTGAACTGTGTTTGTGTGCAATCTGGCTGCCTGCAACACACAGCATCTCAATGCTACACTTTTAAGATAGAAGACCCTTATTTTGATAATTTTCAAACTATTTACACTCATTAGGGAGTTCAGCATTAGATCTTTGGTTCATCTGTACCATAATTACTCAGGAGTTTTTATTTGATGGCCTTGCTTACTTCAGTTAAGTAAAGTGGAAATACTAAGCAATTATAGATGAAAGCAGAGTGGGGTAATTTTCTAAAGGTTTTTATTCACTTTGGCCATTATTTTGGATTTTTAGTGCTATTTATTGATTCAGTCACCATAAAAACCCAGATGCAAAACACAGCACTCAGATAGGCATAACTTTGGACTGGTATAGTCCACCTTTCTTCCTTTGCATCTTTCTTTTCCAAGTCTTATGAGATGCTGTGTTTTTCATGCACACACTGGAAAGCATCTAATGCAAGTGATGCATTCTGTATTTCACGGAAAGCATTCGATTTTTAGCCCTTCAACAAGACAGCCAGCTGTCTCCTGGACTTCACAGGGCACAGAGGAATCTCCTTGGCTGACTGGCAAACCCCACCTTTCTGCATAAGCATACACAAATCTGATGCAATGTAAAGGAAAAAGGTAAAAATCACAAACTGCAATAACAGATAAGCCCCTGTATTAAAGAGTGCCTCTTGGATCATCTGCTCCATGACCATGTTTCACCACCACAGCACCTGGCTGTGACTAGTGCTCACTGCCATCTTTCATTTCTATAGCTCTTTCAGGCCTTAAGTGCCAGCACGGTTTTCAGAAAACGTGCTTTATTTTTCCAGTGTTTAGAGAAAAGGAGGCAGATATGGGCTCAGGAGAGGGGGGAGCCACCTGCCAAGGCTGAGTACACAAACCCACTGTCCCATGCAGACAACACCAATGCTTTTGGCAACACCATCAAATCTGAGTCAGACGGTGATCCCACTGCAAATTGCCTTTGCCTATCAGTTTTTCAAATCCTCTTCAAATTAAATAGGCTAACAGCATAATTTCTCCTTTTTTTTTTTATTAAACTGATTTGCTTATTCAATTAGTCATTAAAGGCAATCATAAAAAATTATTTTTTCTTACTAAGAAGCCGTATGCTTTCCGTATCACCACCGGTTAGCCCATGGGAAATCACCCATTATGTGATGACAGTCTCAGATTGCAATCATTTTCCCATGGCTGCAGCCTGGTAAACACTTCTGCTAGGTGTAACACTTCCTATAGGTTCTTTCAGGTCACAAAATAGTGAGCACATATTTATTGTTCCTAAAGAGCCTGTCAGAGAAGGTAGCAATGCATCTTAAAGGAAGACTCTGAGGATTACATACCACCCTTCAGCTACATTAATACTTCATATATAAGAACATATATTTGAAACCGATTTTCCATATCAGTTTTTAGAAACACATCACCGATTACAGTAAACATACAGGAGCTGGAATTAATTCCATTAGGAGCTGCTGTTCTGAAGAAACAGTAGCCCACATCCCAGAAGGACAATGAACTATAATATGCAAGCTCATTTAATCACTGTATCCAATTACAAGGAGGAATAAATCATCACACACATGCCTATGTCTGAATTTTAAAAAGTAAATAGATCATGAATAGTCAAGCCAAATGCTATGAATCTCTGGATTCAGAGATTAGCAGGGAAAGTGGTGCATTCACTTCCCATTTGAAATTTTTTGTTCCATTGATCATACAGAGCTGACATTCTCTGCAGCAGGGGACACAAAATTCTGACATTCACCATAGGAGTTTGCCTATGGTCTAGCAACAGACTTTCCTAGTTTCTCTGCCCTGATGCACACCCAGGACTCCCTTAAGCAACAGGGGTTCAGAAGAGGAGCTGGCTTTCTTCCTAACCCTACAAATAGCAGCACATTGGGCAACTGCTCCTACCCTTTGCTGTAAACTCCCTCATCCCAGACCTACATGACCATACGCTCCACAAGGATCTGAATCCTCTCCATTTGTCAAGAAAACCCAGTACAGCAGTTTCTTGCAAAGCTGATGGCATTTTCATGTTTTCCAGATGCTTTTAGAAAACTGTTATCAAATATTTATCATTCTTTGTAATCAAGAACATAGTTGTAACTTCCCAAATTACATCTTACTAACCTTGACTCCATGAACAAATTTCCTATCCATTAAACTATGATTTTACATCAAATGTCCTATGGCCCATTTGCATGTCAAAACCCTCAGCCCAGAAGGGAGATTAGATTCTCATTAATAATAACACAATCTGTACTCACACATCAAAGAAAAAAACCTGTTCAAAATATTTACATAAGCTGCACAAGCAACCCATGACATATTTGCCTGGAGAGAGGGACCACCATGCTGGAGACAGGAACAAAATTTCCCTCAAGCCAGTGATACTACACACACCTCAGGAAAATGCCTTCTTTGCAATGGGAGAAGCCCAGTTTCAGCTGGCAGAGACCCTCCCTTGTCTACAGGTTTAGACTTCGCTTGTCCAACATGCCCAGGTTTCCCAGCTGAACACATCCCAGAATCTCCTTGCGCGTGCTTTGGGGCTCCTGCCCATAGCAAACCTCAGAGGTCCCATGATGGCAGTGGCTCCCCAGCATGTCACACTGCCCTGGGGACAGGTTCTGTGCCCATCAGCAGCTCCAACGCTGACGGAGTCTCCAAGGCATTTGCAAGCTGCTGTGACCCAGGAGCCCTGCAGTGCGGCTGCAAGGAGAGCATGAAGGGAATAGACAATGTCCCTTTGCTTCCAGGGACATCCAGGGGACAGGACAGCGAGGAGCCTGCAGCATGTCCTGCAGCCTCCTCGCAACAGGCTGGGCTCCAGCAGGCCAGAGGTCTGCACCCCTTTATCCAGCCTAAGAACCACCTGGCTGCCCCCATGCAGCCTCTTTGTTCAGCCTGTGCAGCTGAAGTGGAAGTGAGGAGGCATTTTGCCTACTGGGAAGTGGGGTGCATGTGCGTGCTGAATTGCTACATCATCCTGGTGTAGCCTCCCTGCCACTGCTTGATGGCATGTACCAGGATGGAAATTTTCCACCTGCCTGTTACAGAGTTAAACTCTACAGACAGCAATGCAGACAGGTAACTTCTACAGGCAGTAAGAGGAGAAGCCGTAGGCAAAATGTGCTATTCTTGGTGGTTTCCACACTTTGGGGCAATGCTACATGGTCACTGCTGCTTTAAGGCTTTGAATGAAAACCCTTTGACAATGGGGATCTGACAAGCGCTATTTGTCTGTGGTTGTTTTTCACTGTTGTTTGTTTGCTTCCAGCTTGTGGCTGTGCATCCCCCATGATGTTACTAACAGTATCAACAAACAAAATCCCATGGACAAGGCTCCTATGGGGCAGGGAATGAAATCCAACAAGGGTTTCATTATTGTATTGATGCCGGGGCTCTGAATTCATGGCTGGGAAAGAACAAAACCAGGATGTGGCTTTCTGGTTTTCAACTGCAGTGGTTCCTAGAGAGAGGTCAACCAGCCCTAAATTCCAAGAAATGGATGTGAAGAGGGTTAAAGAAAGGCTGCTTGTGGAATTGGCAGAGCCTTGTGGGCAGTAAGAGGAGGAGGGATAATGGCAGGAGGAGGATGCAGGGTGTAGAAAAAGAGAAAAAAGGAAAGAAACTGAAAAGCAATAAAATGTGAGGTATAAAAGCTTCTAGCAGTCCCAAGTCAGACAGCATGATTTCTCCATGATTACATCTCTCATTCTGGCAATTTACATCTCCATCAAAACTCAAGTTCAAGCAAAGGAATAAAATCACAATTCATGCCAAATGCCGTCGCAAGAAAACCAAAAGTTTTCATTATTGGCTTCCATCAAAATTAGATGCATTAATGCTGCCACTTTATTACGTTTATCTATTTTCCCCAAACTCTCATCCCAAAATGTTTTTTGAACTCAGTGTCCTTGTAGCCATCACATTTTTACTTCAGGGAGAGAAGTAGGATTCTGGTTTTAGAAGGATCTCACAAACCTTTCTGAACTAAGACACGGTCATCTCATGGTCTCAGCCTGGCTTGGGAGAGAATGGTGTGAGCTGCTGCCACAGCTACAGCTCACATCAGTATTTTTCACCTTGTCTAAAAGATGGGACAAGTAATGTACTTTATTGCAGTAACTGATGCTATTCTGAAAAGCTCTTTCTGTCAGTGCCAGCTATACTCCATGAGGGTAACTGACATCTCATGAAAAACCTTTGGCTGTCAAAGTGCTGTAATCCTACTCCTATTTCAATCTTCAAAAGGATCAAAATTGACTTTAAAAAAACAAGCAGGACTGTCTCCAATGCCAGCTACATAGACTCTCCTAAAAGGTGTTATACACCCCAAGTAATACCAAACTGGATCAAACCTTTCCTTCTAAAAAAAGCAACAGCAATATAAAGCCTGCATTATGAGCTTACCAACTGCAGTTAATGCACAGGGCTTCTGAATTTATGCTCAGTTCATTCTGCTCCATTATCTCCTTTTTAGACAGGCACCTCCACTCTCACAAAATAAAAACCTAGCAAAACATCACAAACCACAACAGAACACCCTGCCAACCTCTTCCAGCACACAGCGAATTTGGCCTTTAGCAGCTGCTGTCACATCTGCTCTTTCTCCCTTTCCCTTGAACATGCCAGAGAAGGCAGCAGCCGCTGTTAGAGCAGGGCAGAGCCTGGCTCTGCTGCACCTGGTAATCCAGAGTGTGCTGGCACCAGCTTGCCAATGCCCCAGACAGACTTTCCCAAGCAATTGTGTTTATTCAGCTACACAGCAAGCAGAGGCATTCTGTGCTGTGATGCAGCCCAGGGTTCCCAGCTATTAAGGGAGGTCTTAAGAGCCCACAAAAAGCCCACTGGGAAATAGGCAGAAATCTATACCAATTAATGGTTCACAAATAGGTCTTGGGTTGTGGCTTTTTGTTCTTAATCTCCCTGGGTGACCTCTGAGCCTAGGGATTTACAGAAAGCAGTAAAGTGGGAAAGAAAAGGACCGCACCAGTACACTGCACAACCAAGCATCACCTAATGGCAGTAACAGGGAGCATGAGAGGGAGCTTAGTAAAGTAACAATAATTGTAGTTTGGCTATAGCCAAAACCAGTCCCATTCTTGCTCACAAAAAGACCAAGGCTGCTACTTCCATAGTACTGTGAAACTGTTTGAACTCAGGGCATGTTAAGAAGGATTGTGGGGGAAGGAGGAATTAACAGCATGAGAGTAAATTTAGTTCACAAGAGGGAAAAAAGCCGCTTTGAAGAACAGATTTCTTTCAGATTCTTAATACACAACCTCAAAGCACAGGTCTGCAGTGAATCCATCCTTCCACCCTGTGGGCGGGGAATAAAGGAGCTCTTTATATTCCTCAGAAAATGTTAATCTCACAAGAAAATCATTGTATTATAGCAACTTGGAGCACTGAAAACACTGGAATTCAAACTCTGAAGACAGTGCATGAACTGTATTCTTGGACTCAGGGATACAGCAAGCATGTCAAGATACAGTTTTATGTTTTCAGCATTCTTCCATAAAAAATCCCCCACTCCATAAAAGCTTTTTTCCACCAAAAAACAACAACAACAACAACAACAAAACAAACAAACAAACAAAAAACAAAACAAAACAAAAAAAACCCACCCGAATTTAAGAGCACCACCTCTGAGCTTTCAGAAAGGAATGCTCTGCTGAATCCTGAGAACAAGCTTCCAATTTAGCAACCATCATACTAAGTGCTAACAGCAACATAGCAGCACAAGAGTCATTAGTGTACAAACATGCCTACTCAGGTCAGAAGCTGGGGAATCTCAGTGTGATGGAAGAGGAACAAAAAAAAGAGTACCTGGATGACAGTGTCCAGTTTTTCAACAGCTTGCAGATCAGGGTTTGATAGTAAAAAGCTTTAAGAAGGAAGAAAATGAGTACAATACTAAGCAGTGAGAACGATAAATAGTGGGCCTGTAGTGAAGGGCCCCATGTTTGGGGTTCCTGAAGGACAAGGTGGTCTGTGGCTCCTGCTGAAGGAACAGGATGTGTGGACACTTTATAAGAAGCAGCAACACTGTTTATTTCAGTTTTGCTGTTCCAGTTCCTACTCTCACAGCTAACTGACCCACCAGCCCACACACCATCTGTTGCTATTCTTCTTATGCTACTCTCTTACAAATCAGGCCCCACTTTTCATCTAGTAGAAACAGCAATTTTTAGATAACTGTACATGTTTTACAGTCAGCTTTAGTGAGCCACATTCTGGGAAAAGACAGGGCTGTATCTGGGGGCTGAGAGGACCTAGAAAGCTGTGTCACCTCCACAGTAGAGGCTGTCCTGTCCCTTCTTGAATTTCACTCTTGGTGGTTTGATCAAACTGCTGCAGGGGAATGGATCTCCTGTAGACAGAGGACAGCAAGAGTTACCACAGCTTAGAATCATTTCAGAATCTGGCTATGATTTTTTGCTAAGCTGATGTTGACTTATTTTTGTGTTCTTATGGCTCACTAGAGGCAGTATGACATTAGGTGCAACAGAAGGGACCCGACCTGCTACAGCTGCAGGTCTGGAGATGTGGAACTGACCTAACCTCCTGCATAGCATTTGAGCCAGACAGGGAATGAACCCAAGTGGTTGGCATATCTCTAAGATGACGGGTCTCTTGATGAGAGAGATTTCTTTGGCACAACCCCTGTGCAGTGGCTCAGTTTTCCCCTTCGACTTCATAGCCCTCAATCCCAACCTTCTGACCTGGGAACACGAGTTATTTCTGCTACATTTGACACTGACCAGCCACACTTGAGTGATTAGAAAAGGATTCAGACTAAGGCAGAAACTAAGAAGCAACCTCTGTGATTCTTTTAACCACTAAAATGCAAGAATTTTTATAAAATCTTCCAAGAATTTTTCATCCCTCCCATACACTTCTTGGTTTAGGACCACCAGACAATTAGGAATTATCAAAAGCACCATTCTGGAAAAAGTTCTATAGAAATGCTTTCCAAATATACAAACATGTCACTTTATGATCTCAGCTACTTAATGCATCTGTTAATTTATATATACATGACCATATATAATTTCATATATCTGAAATACTCCATTGATTTGATAGTTATATCACCTAGACTTCCAGTGTTCTGAGGGAAAAAGGGATGTTACAAATAACTGATTAAAATGTCTTTAGGGTTACATTTCCAGCAACCTTACCAAATTCCCAGTGTCGTAACATCTTATCCTCCAGGTACCTCATCAAAATGCTTATGTCACCCAAGCCTATTTTGCAGTACAACAAATGAACATTTTCTGCCTTTTTTGACTTAAAAGCCTTTTACGCTGTCAAAAGAAAATTATTTTTACCCCTAAAAATGTTCTCCTGATAGACATACACTTCCCAATTCTTTTCTGCTTGAACAACTAAGATCATCAAAAACCCTGATATTGTCTACAATGCACATCTTCAAAATAAATGGTTTTACACTAGGCTTTCATGACAGCTCCTTATCACTTTCTCACGTAGCAAAAGGCGACAACTGGCAATAATGAATCAGAATTACAGGGAAAACACTGAGAAACTGAGAATACTATGATCCAATTGCCTGTCATATAGAATGCTTAGCTTTTTCTTCTGCAAATTTGACTCAAACACAGAACATTAAACAGCTGGGGCTCTACCAGGTATTCTTGCACCGAGTACAAAAAAATGTATTTAGGTGCCCACAGTGCACAGTGTGCCTCGGTGCTCCTGGGCACACCAAAACCGTGTGTTTGTCTGATGGCTACCTCAGTTACATGCTCTCCCTGAAAGCATCTAACTTGCTAAGTGTACCTACAGCATAAAAGTATTTGCAGTGATGAACTGAAAAAATACCATCTGTATCTACAAAGAGAGTCCTGATCATGAATAAGAATGTTTATCATTCCCCATGTTGACTCCAGTTTCCCAGTCATTGGATATAATGGTGAGACAATTCAGGAGCAGCATTCCCAGACTCTGCCTTTCCAAAAGTTTGCCTAAACGAGTTTTAGTGCCCAAGTGCAAATAAACCCTTTTCAGGCTGCATGTCCTCATTTCTCAGAAAAAACTGTCTGAGCTCCTGACACAAGGGAGCACCTTAAGCATATTCCCCTCACTGGCATTTCCCATTCTCTTCGGCACTGCGGCATGTGACACTCTGTCTGTCTGTAGTGAATCCCAGACATGGTGCTCCTTCTGCCAGCTGATTCAGCTCACTACTGTGACAGAAAATAATCCTGTCAAAGAGGAAAAAAAATTTCCTATTAAGACAGCTAAATCTACTTGGCACAAGGTCAAGCTAAGTATAGCAGAGCAGACGGGGTAGCATGGCAATGTACAGGTGGACAGAGGAAGTCAGACCTTCCCACGTGAGCAGAAGCCATTGTCACTGCTGGCAACCTTGGTCCCAGCTTCATGCTATCCCCAGAGCTCCTGCTTCTCTTGTCCCAGCTTCAGGTTCCACTATGCCATTTGCAAAGCCATTCAGCAGAAAATGACTCCCACTCTGCTGCCAGCTGAACTGATAACTCACTCAGTTGTCCTACCTATCTTATTATATTCTTAGATTCTGATTAATTCTTTCCAAACTGCAACATGCTGCATGCAATACGCTGGGTCAGATCAAAGATCCCCATAAAAAGAACCAGGTCTTTGACAGAGGATGCCCAAGGGAAGAAAAAAACTCAGAAAAAGGCAAATACAGAGTTATCTTTCTCAGACACACGCACCTATCTTCCAGCAACGGGCAGTGTAGACTTTCCAAATGGGAAGTTGTATTGACATCACTACAGTGATGGAGTTTTTGCCAGGATTTTGCCTAATTTGTTTTTAAACCCTTCCAAATTTTGGCTTCCACAGAATACTTACAACAACAAATTTCACAGTTTAGCTGTGCATCATATCAGAAAATCACTTCTCTTTATTAGTTATAAACCAAATAATTTCACTGTGTTACATAACATTTTCCTCATTATGAGAAACAATGAACTATCTTTACATCTCACCTTCCCCACACCATTAATAGTCTTGTAGATATACCTCCTTGACCAAAGTTGCCTTCCTACTATGACCAGACCTAGACTATTTATTTTTAGATGTATTTAATCGATAATTCTGATCACCCTTGCTGCCCTTTACTTCATTTTCAACCTTTCTGAGCTGGGGGAGAAGAAGGAATCATATTATACATTTCATATTTCACAGTTATACAATGGTATAACTACTGCTCTTGCTTGGCTTCTTTCCTAATTAGCCCAAATACCGCTTGTCTTTTTGACCAATGCTGATCAAAAATTTCCAAGAACTATCCATACTACCTCCACAGACCTATTTTCTGCATGATAATAGTCAAGTCAGCACCCTGCTGAATATGTATAATAAGAATTTCCTCTTCTCTATGGTAGAAAAACACATTACTTTGCATTTTTTAAACTTGGATCCCATCTGCAATTTTATCCTGCAGTCACACAGAGTTTTATTCCTTTCATCTTCCTTCAGCCATAGGGCTGGTTCGAGGGGCCTGCTCCCAACTTACTTTCCCAGTTCTTCACTGCCCCATTCTTACTACTTTCATGAGACTAATTTTGAGTTGGATCAGCCTCCTGATCTAGCACAACAGCTCACACAGGCAGTCAGATGTGGGGATAATAGGGTGTACAAGAATATAATCTTGCATGGCCACCAAAGGTGAAACTATGGCTTTATTTATCAGGAGACCCTCAACCATTTAATAATACCAGCACATGCTGTTACCTCAGATTTCATCCCACACTCAGCAGCACCCAGTCTTCAATGGCGAATTCCCTCCATTTTAAACACAGACAATTTACTTCTACCTTTCATTTTCTCTCTTTTAACTAATCATCAGTCCTGAAAAGCATCTCCTTCCTGATCAAAACGATCTTTAAATTTCTTTCAGGATTTTTGGCAAGGGGTTTTATCAAAAGCATTTTGAAAATATGAATGTAAGATACAGGCACACCAGATCATATATATATCCTCACGGTCTTTCAAACCTTGAACAGCCCTACAGAATACACAAATCTGAACAGTCTGCAAAAAAAAAATCCCCACATTTCCTTCTCCTCTGTCTGTTTCTGTATGCATTTCTTCTTCCTGCACTGCCACTCAATTTCCCAACACAAATTCATAACTTCATGCTGAAATTTTGCATCTAATCACACTCCTGCAAGCAAGTCCAGCTGCTAAAGACACCAGTCCTTCTCTCCTGTTGTCCTCACCTGCACACCTCGCACTCCCTGCCACTCTCTCCCTGTGTCAGGGAGGCAAACTTTGTGTCACTGACAGATTAGGTGGATCAAGAGACTTATCCACCTTAAAACTAGTAATTTAGTATTTCCTAGGTTAGTGTCAACTAGGAGCAGCTCCCTACTTGGGTCTGCTACAGAATCACACGACAGACTGAGGAAGCACAAAGGCACCAGTGGCAGGAGTGACTGGGAAAGGCCGACCTGCTTCTTTTGACTACTGTGACAGTTTATGCTGGAATAATGTAGTGATAAAATGACAACCTTATTACTTAGATGTTCCCCAAATAGAACCATTTCTTTTAATTGGCATCACATTTTCCACCTTCCTCTGCCACTCAAGCTGCTTTATATGATAGATTACACACCACTGTTAGGAGCTCAGCAATTTCATATCAGAGTTCCTTTAGAAGTCTTTGGGGAGTAACAGCTGATCCTGGTGATTTGTTACTATTCATTTTATTGATTTATTCTAAACCTACTTCTACTGACAGTCTAATTTAGAGATAGCTTGGACTCACACTGCATAAAGCAATGGTCCTCTGCAAGAGCCTCCCCAGGTTCTCTCATACTGAATACTGACATATATTAGTATTTTTTTATCTTTTCCGTTATTCTTACACTGATGTGCTCTGCTAAACTCTTATTCCCCTTCTATGAGCACAGCAGTAATATGCATTTAGCCCACTTATTTTACCAACTCTTCCTAAAACTTCAGGGAAAAGTTTACAAAATCCCTCAAAATTATGACTGATAACATTTAATTATGGAGGACTGTTAAGAGGAAGGGTTAGTAGGCATTTATTCTCTCCATCCTAAATCCTGGAAGGTAGGATCACAAAGTGTTGGGCAAATATTTATTCTCGTTGACATCAGTTCATATGCACCAGATACACTTACACTGACTGTGTGGCAGTCACAGGAGCACATTTTCAACACCTTTTAATCATCAGTGAAAAGCGTAGTGAGCAAAAGACCTAACAACATCCTTCCTAACTAAGAAACAAAAAATACCAAAAAGCAACCAGACCTTTTTCCTTTCCCTTGGAATATTAAACAAAAAAGGCAGAGCTGTATCCCTTTTTCACAACTTCATTTAGCAGCTGACTACAGTCAGTTCATGCAAGATAATACCATTCTCCTCCAAGGTCACGTACATTCCACAGAGGGTGCCACTGCCCAACACCTCAGCAGTGTCATTGGTGCAGTGTAGAAACAGAATGTGTTTAACAAAAGTAACTCTTACTACACAGCACTTCTAGGACAAATGGACAGGGTCTGAAGGCCCCTCCTAGGGGGTACATTATGATCCTAAAGGTAAAACTGCTTCTGTATGACAGGGGAGGGTCCCCACTAATCCAAGGACCATGCACAGTCCCAGATAAGGTGACATAACATGGTACAAAGGTCTTTACTCCTTTCTTTTCCTACTCCAAAGAAATCCAGACCATACTTACAGTTTTCTGCCTCTCTTTTAGCTATGTCATGAGGATTTGTCCTCTTTTTCTGTCCCATTAATCTTTCTCCAGGCCCTCCATCATTTGCCAGCCCAACTTCTGCAATAGCCACACAAAACTGTCATGCCTCCTCCTTGTCACAAGCTTTCACCCAGTCCACTACAAAGACACATCAGTTAATAGTGACACCACAATGTTGCTCCAGTCGTACCATTCTTGGTTTATTTCCTTTCTCCAGATCACCCTTTCCCTCTGCCTCTTGCTCTCAAAGACCTTCATAAATGAATCTCTTCTCTATTCATTCCCTAAAATGAATCCCTTAGTAGGGAGGTAAATCATGTGGTGTCAGCAGATGCAGTGGGGGAGATTATGTTCTACTTCAGCAATGTTCTGCTTAAGTTCCCTGAAAGAGGTGACCCAGTGGACTGAAGGAATTGGTCTGAGCAATCCAGGCAGGCCTGGAGTAGCAGCAGTGGATGTGATGACTGCTACGTCATTCCAGAGGCTGCCAAACACTGAATGCAACCACCACAAGGCAAGACAGGATGTTTGAACGGAGACCAGTTGGAGGACACTCCAAAGATGACATCAGGGTAATACATAGAGAAGGAAATGCTGCTAACATCCAAGAAATAAGGATTTTGCATAAAAGAACAACGATTCTGAAGTAAATGGTGTAGTCAATAGGAAGGGATTAGAGATCCTGAGACGCTAAGATTTGGCCTCTTGGAGATTACTTCAAATTACATCAAGGGTTCAAATCCCCACCCTTGATGAGGATTAACCCAGGGGGTGCGTCTTGCACCTTACACCTAGATATTGACATATTTGAAGTGTATCACTCTATTCAGTTCTTAAAAGCTCAAACTGCACTCTAAAATACACACTCAGCAGACATTCCCCAGTGATTCCAACCACCTTAGAAATTACTCAGAAAAGTTGTTTGTTACAGAAATTTAAAATTTCCATCCACCTCTTCGTAGGAAACAAGAACAGTCTTCTTGGGGGTTGGTACCTTACAGTAACTCAGTGAGATGAAAACTTCCTCCCTTTGAGATGGAAGGCTGGCAAGCCTTTGTTAGTGGCAAGCCCAAATTTAAGGTGATGTCCCATGAACTCGCATATACTCCCTGACATAGTCATCACAAAAACCCCTCCGTCATTAAATAATCACTAAGTAAGGTAAGCCTGAAGAGTGTTGCAAACCTCAGGCTTTCCAGACATCCTGCCTATGGAAGTAACCAGAATAGACTAGTCTAGCCTTGCAGATTGCAGTGTCCTCTTCAGGTGCCCTCAGCTGCTAAAACAATGCTCTGTTATGTCACAGGCACTGGGATAACTCTTCAGGTTGGGTCCCCACCTGTTCATTAAAGCACAGTTTATTAAGCTGAGTGCTTAAGGTGTCTTGCTGCAGGTTTAGCAGCAGCTGAAGGAAGCCTTGGAGACTGGGCTGGACCCCAGTAACATGTTTTCCAGACCAGCCCCAAAACTTGCTTTATGCTCTCAGGTGCAAGCGGTATCTGCTGGCTTGGGCTAGAAAATGGAGGCTGGCTGGGAGTAATCCACGGTGCATCATTCAGCCACGCTGGTGTTTATCAAAGGCAGTGTTCCATGACCACACCAGCCCCAGGACAGAGGATTTTTTTGTTAACAACCATAGAGGGCTGGAGTTATGATTTGGTATACAAAGGGTGGGAATGAAAACATGCAGAGCATCCCTCCTTGGGAAGCAGTGCAAAGGGTCAAACGGAACAACAGCCCCCTGTGCACCAGTGAATGTTAAGAACAGCCTTTTCTCATGTTCTTTACAGACACAAATAAGGAAACTGCATTGGGGGCTGCAGGGAAAGCAAGAGGCCACGGAAGTCATCCTGGATCTGGCAAACAGACAGCAGGAGCAGCAGCTGGGTACAACAACATCGTCCTTTTATGTTCTGCAAAGCTATGCCTGCTAAAACACAAGCCTGCAGGGCTCTGCAACTTGAGCGTTCTCTGAGATGGGCCAGATTGGAACCAGAAAAAAACACAAAACCCAGCAAATCCAAACACCCAAACGGCAGCAGGATGCCTTCGGGTACACACACAAAGCTGTACATATGCAGAGTCAACATCCCATACTTCCTCATGCCAAAGGCAACTGAGTCTGCAAAACAAGCTGGTAAAAACCATTACGGGGCATCCCCCTCATAAACCACTGGGAAACAACTCCCAAAGTCTTTCATTTTGATGAAGTTCTGTATTACCAGATTAATAAAGTCAGAAGAAAATGGTATCTGAGGAACTACCCTTGAGGGAGTGGAGGGCTGTTGGGCAAGGTTTAGCACACATCTTTGTGCTGGCAAAAAACCGAAGGCACAGCTACTTTGTTCTGTCCCTGGGATCCAGTTAACCCTGGCTGCAGGGCAGAGCCTAATTGTTTCTTTCTAAAGGAGTGAGGATAAGGCAGAGGTGAGGGGAAGCTAATCAACCTTTAAATACTTTACCATCTGCTAACCACCAAGCAAGTAGTGGTTTAACATTTGCTTTGAGGACAGTTTATCAGCCCCTCTGTACAACAATAAGACCAGGCTTAGGAACAGCCTCTCTGTGATGTGAGGGAGAGAAAGCAAAGAGGAAAAAAAAAAGGTAATAGATGGGAGGATGTATACAACATCTAATGCTTTAGGTAAAGAGTGCTTTGCATTTACAAACACCAAAATATAATGCATATCACTACTGAAAATGTAATTGTTTTCCAGCAAGATTGTAAGCTTATAAAATAAAATGAAGCAGACTATAAAGACTGGCAACTGATGTTCCCCAATCTGTGTGTGATAAACATTAATAGGAAAACTTATTCTGGATTCAATATTTGACCTTAAAAGGCCAGGGAAGGATCCTCACTACACTGCCTAAGAGCTGGTTCAAGTAAATTACACCCATAACTAGCCTAGTCCATCTGTGGAAGGAAAACAACCACAGCCTCTCTCTGCACTAAATATTAATGTCTAGGCAGACAAAAGCAGCACTAGGAGCACTGTAATAATATCACTGGCAGACACTCCATGTGTTTCTTTGGGGCACTGGCACATCAGCACTAGGAATATGCCTATTGTCCCACATTAAACTTATGTCTTGTTCTGAGACATTCCTCTGGGAATCACAGATGTTATTTGTATTTTTTCAGACACTTAAAAGGATTAAAGTGTGTTTATTCTCAGTAATCTCATTTGTAGAGAAAGATATATACAGGCATCAGGAGTATGCATTTTAACCCTATTGGGGATGACCAAATGCACAGTGACATTGGCAGCCACCTACCCTCCTCTTCAGTATTCAGGACCTCCGAAAGTCACACCAGCCTGGCCTCTTCCATTAAAACTATCTATGCATTGCAGGTTAGAGGCACTTCTGATAAACTACTCCATGAGCTCTTGGTGACAGCAAGCTGTGCGTATAGCCAAGAGATCCAGCTGAAAATTAAACTGCATGTCAAGTAGCCCGATTCATATAAAATTGCTACAGGCTGGAATAAAATATCTCTGGTTGAAAACACACAAGTACAGCACTGGGCGATATGCTGTGCCCTGGGCTATGAGGAAATTTATAAGCCATTTTTATGAAACAGATGTGCCAAAGTACTGGGGTGGCGGCAAAACGAGTAGCTGGCCAGGAGGTTAGGTGCACTGCAAGCATCCGGATGGACACAGAACAGCTGCAGGCTACGAGGGATGGCAGCCCTGCCTGCAGAGAGACGGTGCTGTACAAAGCCCGCCGCAGCCTGCGCTACCCGGGCGGCAGCCAAAGCCAAGGTAAACCGGCTCAAGTTGCTGCCGAGAGGCTCCGGTACCGCCGGCGCTCCTGCCCCGGGGCCGGTGCCACTCCGACACCTCCCGGCTGCCGCGCCACACTCGGGGATTCCTCCCCGCATCGCCCCGGCTACACTTACGGCAGTGCCCGGGAGGTGCCCGGGAGCGATCCCCGCGCCGCCCCGCTCTGCCGGCACCGGGACCGGCACCTCTCCCCCATTCCCGGCCACCGCCGCCTCCCCGCCAGGATCGCTCCTTACCCGTCTCTTTGTCCTGGGCGGCTTCCAGGTGCAGGTCGCTGAGGAGATGCTCCAAAATCTTCTCCGGCGTCCCCGACACCACCACGTATCTGTCGGAAAGCAGAGAGTCCCCGGAGTCATCCTCGGTGGAGGACTGCGAGCGGCTGCTCCACTCATCCTCCTCGTCCTCCTCGTCGATGTACTTGAAGTAAGGCACGTCGAAGGTGGGCAGC
>VZRQ01010237.1:277381-323478 GCA_013397975.1 Machaerirhynchus nigripectus | reverse complement strand
CCCGGCCGGCCCAGCCCCGCACGCCCGGAGCCGCGGAAGCCTTACCTCCCGCGCCGCTCGGGGGCCGGGCTGCGTGACCACACCTTCCGCAGCACCAGCGCCGCGCCGGCCGCCTCCCGCGCCCGCTCGCCGCCGCCTCCATCGTCCACCTTCCGTGCGCAGGGGGAGAGGGACAGAGAGAGCGCGGTCAGTGCCCGCCGGGGTCGGGGCTGGGGCTGCCGTCCCGCCGCGGCCGCCGCCCGGGGGGCCGCTGCCGGAGGCCTAAACTGGGGAGGGGGTTCTTTGCACCCCGGGACAGGGAGGGGGAACGGGCTCCCCTTTGTGAGCGGCACTGGGCTCCGTGTGTTGGATTTTAATTCACAGCGGCCGGTGGGAGGGGGGCTTTGAATATGCGGGTTTCCATGTCCCCAAGGTGATAGCTTGCTTAATTCCCAGACAGTCGAACAAAGCAGGGGACAGGTAACAATAGTCTGAAAGCGGCAAGTGCTCCCGAGCACGCCACTAATACAGAGGCAGAATACACCTTCTGTAAAGCTTCTCTCCTGTACTTCAGCAAAGGCAATAAAAGCAGTGGGGCAGGCATGCAATGTATGCCTCTGAGCATCTAAAATACTCCGTGTACGGATCTCCCTTCTTTTCAACAACTTTTTAACTTGGGAAACAAACACCCCCACAGAAAGTTCAGCCCAGTGACCGTCCTGTGCATGAATCTTGGCTAAGCTGCGGTCTGGGCACCGACTTTCTCCCTCCCTGCTCCCTGAAACTGAAGGGAGCTGAACCATCATCCATTTGTGCACACGCAGCCCACATCCCCAGCGCAGCCAAAGGCAGCTGACTGAGCAGTGCGGGAGATGAGGGCTTGCTGCTGACTGAGCAGGGCGCATTGAAACACGGCGGCTGCCGAAGAGCGGCGCGCAGCCCCCTGCGAGATCCTCCTGGCAGATTCAGTCACCGGAGAGTGAGCGACACAAAAGAGGCAGCTGTTTCAATGCAAGTACAAACAGTAGGTGCTGTTCCTCTAATTCTAACCTGGTTTGGTTGTATTGTTCAGTATGTCAAACACACATATGAAGGCTGTATGTGTACTACTCAAAGAAGAGAAAACAGCATTTTGTACATCAAGTGTACACCATCCAGTAGTGAGAAAGACTTTGAATGAATTAAAAATTGCTGAGAAACAGAGCTTGGCAAAACAAGGGAGAGAAACCACTTTATGATTCCTCTTTATATTATTTTATTTCTTATTCTAAGACCCAGTGAATCTGACTGCTGCTTCTGGTTGTCACTGTGGTGCAGGCATGCCCAAAGATGCAGCCCCTGCCCTGAAGAAGTTTTCTTTAACAGTAAAGAACATGTAGAATTGATCTATTAAATTTCTGCAAGGTCAGACATACAGGTACTGAGCCAATTAATGTCAGATATTCATTGTACCGCTCCCATGAGACATTACTGAGCAGCCGTGTTACAGGAATACTGATGCATAATTGTAATCTCCCATTTCACTGGCCGTGGTTTTTTGTTGCCTACATACTTGAAAAACTGCAATGAAAGAAGCAGCAAAAGAGGAGAGGAAGAATGAGAACCAGGCACAGCATTAAAGCAATTCAGTAAAAGGGAGATTTATCCAAACAAATAAATCGCTCCATTTCTCTGTCTCTTCTCTGGCATTTCCATCCTCTAAAATAGCCCCGATCCTCATTTCCCTGTGCTCACTGACATTCCAAACTGCAGCACATATGGAGAATGTATGTGATGTGTGGTGCTGTATTTGTACAAGCCATCTATTTCCTCATAGATGGGAATGGATTTTAAGCACACCCATATACATTACATACATGAGCAGCTGGCAGCAAGTCAACAGGGAGCACTGGGAGGGCGAAAGCTCTCTCACACTGAAAGGACATTAACAATGGTTGGTGTGGAAGACGGTGTTTCCCCTTCAGCATCTCACTAGGCAGAAATATTTTCAAAAAACCTTTGGACTAGGTGTTTGCAAATTTACAGCATGAAGTGCCCCAATGGTAAGATTTTCATAAGGCTCTTCCTCTTGTCCTTGCCTCTTTTAGCAATTTCAAGGAAGAGAAAAATCAATCTATTTTATCAGAAAAGACAAAAATTTGGCAAAACTAAGGCCAATTTGGTTCAATTTGGATTTTCATTACCTATAAGATATATTTCCCCTAAAAAAGGAGAGGGATAGAGAATTTCTTTATTTTGCTATTTTATGTCAAAAACAATCTCACTTTAAAGGAAGAACTATTATTTCATGAAACCTCTGCTTATACATGACATATTTTTGTGTTCAGTCAGGCCCTTTAATCATACAACAAGCCACAACAATTAACCTGAACAAAGCAAAGCACAAAGGCAAGTCCTACATATTTTCACAAGTTCTGATTTCAATACAGGTATTACTCTAAACTTACATCAAGGCGCGCTTAATTTATCAGAATCTGGAATGGTCCGTGAAATAATTCTTGCTGGAAGAAAACCGGGCTGCTCTCAGCATGCTCCACCTAAATCCAGCGGCAGATGAGAAGGAGGATGCAAGGGGCCCCCAAGTGACAGCAGCGTGTACTGAAGGGCAAGGCAGCACCCTAGCCGAGTCCCTGAAAGTCTGCAGACTGACTCAAGAGACGTTCTCATCCCGCTTCCAGTTACCAGCGAAGCCTCCCAGCACTTTTCCAGACCTTCACACAGCCTTTGCAACCTGCGCCGGTCATGCAGGGGCACAGCAGCACAGCATTACCATCTCTTATTTTATGGCCAGGCAGAAGAATTGGGGCAGAGAGGCCACCACAGAATCCCACTTTGCTTGGGTGATGCTACACCGGCACCTGGGCTTGGAGCCCCCCACGCTGCCTATCTGATATTTACTTTGCTCCAGTGCAGTGGGTAGGAAATTACTCCCAGCAGCCTTGATCAGAATACATTTGGACTTGAGGTGGGACAGGAGGGGGTAGAGCACCAAAATGCCACAGAGGTAAACTGCCATCCAGCTCACTTTACATGTGGCCTTATGCACACTCTCCCTGTCTCATCTGTCCCTTCAAAAGCACCATTCACATCCTGTTTGGATGTTATAATCAATCCGTGGTGCACATTACCCATCACTAGGAAATTTAGCTAGCTCTGCATCTGTCAACCACTATATTTCACATTTATTACAGCTTTTAATTAATCATCTCTTGATAGCTAAACACAGCACTATCAACCTCGATGTCAGTTCCCGGCTGGAGTTTCGAGTAAACAGCAAGGTTCTCTGGACTCAGTGGATCTTCCAACCAATATTATAGCCAATTTTCCTCTCCTCTCATCCATCTTCCTAATACTGAGGTAAGCCATTTAACTCCCGGGTAATATATTTTAACAGCAGACAAGTGCTACCTTTATTTTCAGCATGAAAGGAAACCTGGGGTGGTATAAATATTTATATGCTTATAGGAATGAAACAGCTGGAAGTCCTTGCTTAGCGGGCCTCAACTTGTGAGCTACACTTTGCAGGAGCAGGAATATGACCCCCTGAATTAGCACAGAGGCAGAAGTAAGCAGGGGTACCTATGGCTGTGTTGAAAACAGCCACAGTGGGCTGGCTTCCTTATGGGAGACATTAGGTTTCTGGGTTATTTGCAATTGGCAGGGAAGAACCCAATCTCTTGCCAAAGCAGCTGGTAACTTTGGTATTAGGGATATTTCTGTGTTCCTTGAATTCCTGAGTTTGGCCTTTTAATTAATTAAAAGAGGATCCAACACCCAGAATGCACTGCCTCCACTCTTCCTGTGAGAAACCTCCACTGCTAGAAATAGCATTTAAAAGCTGCTCTACTTTCCAACAGCTAACAGAAAAAAAATCAGTATGCTCTGCAACAGACAGTATATTCAGGAGCCTGCTTCACTGAAAAGAAAATCCATTTTCACATAATTTCTCCAGGATTGGACAACTGTGGAAAGATTAATTTCTGTCTCTGTGTTACTCATTACTGAAGTGCCTGTTAGGTTGGAACATCCCTAACCAGCAATGCAAACTGCACACTTCCCAGTGACAGAACTTTTGTCCAACACCTCTTCACCTGCTCTGTTTTTAAAGGAGATCAGACACGGAGCTACCCCAGCCAATACCAGATCAGACACACTGCCGGTTCCAGTGGGTAAAAAAGTAATACAGGACCTAGGAGATAACCTATAAGGCACCTATAAACTTAATGGAGCATGGAAAATCCAGTGCACAGGCAGATTTTCTTGCTGCCAAACAACCAAGCAAAGGCAATGAGAATCTTCTTTGGGCAACGTACAACAAAGCAAACTTTACACAGGCTATCTGCTTCAAAACCACATTAAATAACAAAGAAATTGCCCCTTCTAGAAGTTATGGAGGGCAGTAACATTTTGTTTTCATAGCATAATTTGGTAAAACTGACTCAACACAATCAGATAATGTCAATCACTTCTGCCTCCATGTCTTTTGATGCTGGTGCCAGGTCATGCCCTTGAGAGGTACGGGAAAAGGCTTACGTAGAGGATACCCAGGGCTGTTTGTGTTCTGAGGAGGAGACCGCTCCCCTCAATGAATCTAAGGAGCTTCCCTGTGCACACAGGAATATATCCATGTAAGGAGTGTGAAACACAAGAGCAGAGTCAGGAAGTGGGCTCAGATGAACAAGTGTAGAGAAGCTTCCACTGCTATGCAGGGAAAGTGCTCAAATTGATGACAGAGCCTGACAGAACCCATGAAATAACAAGATTCTCATTTCCAAAGACTGATTGTTTTGCTGGGCAGGTGTCTTTTTGCTTGGATATTATATCTCTGTGTATATTAACCATGCAAAAGAAGAATTACAAGAACATGAAAAAGACAGAAAAGTCAAGTCCAAAAACTGAGAAACACTGACTGGTATTCTTTGTATTATCTAATGTAGTTCCTCTGAAAATAACACTTCATTTTTGTTGGATTTTATAATTTTTTTTTTTTACTTTGTCCTGCTCCATCTTTACACCTCTTCCTTTTTCAGCACGTGTTGAGACTTCCTTTGAGACTGGGTCCAAGCTAAGACAAAAGGCCTCTGCAGTGTGGCGCTCAGGTCCCCAAACCTGCCCACTGAGAACTAGGTTGGACACACCAAAAGTGGCAGAGTTAAATCTCCATCCTGGCTCATTACATCCTACAAGCACATTCTGGTTGTAACAGCCAGGAGCTGCAGCTGTACAGAAAACCCTTTGCAGTTCAGGCTGAATTTTTTCGGTCTCCACAATACACGCTTGGAGCTTCCAGAGCCTTCAAATATTAACCTGCAGAGCTCTAGAAACTCTTTACAGAGCTTGTACAAACTGCATTTTTTGGCCTCTATCTCGGGTCATATTTGGGCAAACATTTATGAACATGGCAAAAAAAACCCAAAGGGATTTCAGATCCCACTTCAGAAGAATAAGGGCATAAGAGCTTTTCAGAGAACTACTGCCAAAAAATTTATTATTTTTTTAACATAGCAAAACAGTATTTACCCCTAAGTTCACTCTTAGCTGCTTCTGAACCATGCTGGCTGCGTTTTTCATATAAAATTACATAGGCTGAGGCAGACACCTCTCAGAATAAACAGACAAGATGCAACAACTAGATGCAATGGAAAATGAAGTCTTACAATGTGAGATATTTGCTAGTGCTAGTAATAGACAATGAGGTGAGTCCTGGCTATAAAATATAAGCACATTTATACTGCAGACATAAAAGATAGTTAAAAAAAAAAAGAAACACAATGAAACATTCTACTAGCAGCTCTAAGATATGCTTTCAGACAGCTTCTATCAAGACTAAAGATGATCACCTTCTTACACTTCACTGTGTTTCTCCCTGGAATCTGTTATTGTGGAAACTGCAAAATTAGATCTAAAGTCACCAAAGTACAAACATGTACAAAAGTTACTCTATTCCTTGCAAGCTATTCCTCTTCATTTGACAAGAAAATGGAAGTGAACAGATCACAATTAACATGAAGGTGGATGACAATATCTCTGATCTCTGTGAATAATCCATCTCAGAATATGTTACTGCATTTCACAGAGTTTCAAGAGAGATCAAAATCTGTATTAAGATGTTTGATTCACTTTCAACTACAACAGGAGAACAGCTTTCAAAGTCACCAGCACAGCTTAACTGCACTATGTAAGGAGGAGACCAGTATTTTTTCTGCAGTGGCTACCCTCTCTTTATTTTAGAAATACGAAAATAAAAAATAGTTACTACTCTACCTCAATTCAAAATATCAAAAAATGAAATGTTTTCAATGGGACAGCCTGTTTTGTAGTTCCAAAATCACCACTTTTTTCCAAATTTCAAGGGAAACATTACCTTACAGGACTGCAGGACCATCAACACCAGTTTGTCATATGGTAATTCTTAAATATTAAAAAAAATAAAAGCTACAAAAGGCTGTGTTATTTCACTACAAAATTCAGCTCATAGGATATACATATTGCATTTTTTTTGATGTCATGATCTCTTCCTCAGTTCTCCGTACTCTAATATTTTTTTTCCTATGCAGTTGTTAAATCTTTTCATAAACGTGGGCTAATCACAGTGTACTGGTAGAAATTGACTAATGGCATTAAAATGCCTCACACAGTGATTTTGTTTTGGCTTTCAGTGACTTCTGACCAGTCTGTAAAACCATAAAACACTCTAAATTTTTGACCACAACCTCCCTTCAGGAAAAAGCACCCAGGCATTGTACCAAAACTTCCTAGTGGTCTCACACTGAGCTATCAGTCTCACATATGCAGAACAACAACATTCGGGCCAACACAACCTCCTCTGAATTTATCAGCTACACAAACGGTGATAAAATGGGCATGAGCCACAACACAGGAAAAAAAAAACCAAAATCCTTTGTTGCTGAAGCCAGTTTTGAGTACTGTGTCTGATAATGCACAGAACAAGCCCTTTTAGAAAAACTGTTGGTGCTGTCATCTGCATACTGAGCATCAGCAGCAAAGGCAACGTTAATAACAAGTTATCCTTGCAGAGGGGTCAAAAGGACAGTGCTGGTAAGACACAGATGACAGACAACAGGCATCAGGGAAAAGATTAATATCCCTACACAGTCATACATCAAGGAACACAATTTTTGCCTGTAATCCCAAAACTGCTGAGAGTAGGATTATTTCTGCTTTCTCTATTACCAAGAAGAAAGAAACCGCTCATGGGAATAGGGCACTGCTAAATGCGAGTCCTTATGTGAGCCGAAGGGCTGCAGTTGGGTCCTGGGGAAAAAAAAAACAGCTCAGCTGCATGATGTTCCCAAGCACTGGTCCCACTACAAGCAGGGTGGGGGGGTTCCTTGTGCAGGCTACTTAAAAATATGAAAAAGGTTTGTTTAGTTAAAGAAAGGCAAAAGAAGTGAAAAAAGAGGAACCTCATGCAGCTTTTCATAGAAGCACGGAATTGTTTATATTGGAAAAGACCTTTAAGATCAAGTCCAACCACCAGAAGTTTCCTAGTTAAAAAGAAAAGAACCCTTAATGTTTTTTGGAAAATAACAGAAGCATAAAATCCACGACTGAAACAGGAATCCTGGTGTACACTTCCTTGTGGCACACTTTGATGGTGCTGAGCTCAAGTACAGCTGCAGGCACAGTGTTTGGTCATGTCATAGCAGGTTAA
The DNA here is from genome assembly GCA_013397975.1 of Machaerirhynchus nigripectus. Lineage (NCBI taxonomy): Eukaryota > Metazoa > Chordata > Aves > Passeriformes > Dicruridae > Machaerirhynchus > Machaerirhynchus nigripectus. The sequence goes on along the minus strand of VZRQ01010237.1, from coordinate 315,824 downwards.
CTGCAAGAAATTCCCTAAATGGAGACCAAATTGTCCATAGCCCTGACTGGCCCCCAATTTCCCCCAAATATATTTAAGGTGAGAACACTTGAAAGATTGGGCTTCAATGAAAGGAAGCAACATCTCTAATGCAGGAAAAAGGGCACACTCTCTAAAATAATACGAAAAAAACCCTCATTACTGGTGTCACAACCACCGAAGTAATGTTATCATAACCTTAACACTCCACAGCTCTTTGTCAGTTAATGAGAAATGTCTTCTCACAACAACTGAAGGCTATGCATTTCAGTTTCCCCTTTCTTGGAGCACACACTCTTCATAGCTATTAGTGGGTGAGTCTGACAGCCTGACAGAGAGCTACCGCCTTGGCAAGGACAACTGAGACCTTCTCCCTGCAACCGTACAAAAGCAGAGGGGAAAAAAGAAAGGGGAAGAGAGAGAAGAGAGACAAAAGATGTGATGATGGTATTAATAATGCTATCATTCTCTCACAGCTGCCAGGACAGAATTTACTTGAAAATATATCATTATATGGAAGAATTGCAGGCTTAGAGCACCTGTATTTGTAGAAAAACCTGTACCACACCAGGGCAAATTAACATGACTGTAGAACAAAAGGGGCAGACGCCAACCATCCCTTCCAGTGGCCTTGCAATTAATGTGGTGGGGTATGGAGCTGGTTGGAAATTTCCCAACGAAACTTTTTATTTTCACTGAAAAAATATGAATTCACTACAACTGAAACTGTGCCAGAATACGTCAGTTTGAACAGAAAGTAGCCAGCCAGGCTTCCCCCACTGCCTGCACATACTGCCCACCCAAGGCTGGCAGGGCTTCTGCATCCCCTGCCACACAAGGGCTCAACAGGCATGGAGGTCCAGGTCCCAAGGTAAGTGTCAGGAAAATTCAATTTGTATTTCTGCCCGAAGAGACTTTTGCAACTCTATTATTTTCACCAGAATCAGAACTGTTTTCTTCCCAAGAATGTAAAGTTTCCTTCAGGACAGAAACTCAAAGACCAGATGCAAGTATCTCCTTTGTGAAGAGAATAGGATAGGATAGGATAGGATAGAATAGAATAGAATAGAATAGAATAGAATAGAATAGAATAGAATAGAATAGAATAGAATAGAATAGAATAGGAGTATGTAGATGAAACAACAGTTCAATCCCCCAGCTATCTGGGGGAGACACTGGAAGATGCTGGAACAGTGTCTTCCAGTGATGTCATTGGCAGTGGTTCAAGCCTTAGCTGCAGTGAAAAGCATGAGGGAAATTATATAAAAACTGCAGGTCTTACGTTTCAGCCAGGAAGGGGGGAGGAGTGCCAAGGCTTCAAGGAGGACTGCAGGCTTAACCTGGATACCCTAGCACTGATAACACATACTACTACTACCATGTGGCTCAGGGAAAGAAAAATGGGCTGTGTAGATATACGGAAATTATACTTGAGAATAATCCTAACATCAAACAGGCAAAATTCTAGAAATTACTGGAGTATTAGGGGAAATAGATAATAACTTGATTAACATCTAACAGGGCTGGAACTTGACTTCTCTGGCAGCCCCCATACAGCTTTTGCTCAAGAATGAGAACTGCAGAACACAGCTCACTAATAGTACTGGATTTAATTTATTAATGTAGACTAATATTCACCTTGGTAAGGACATGTGTACAAAGGCCTTACAACCTTCATAATGGAAGCAGCAATAAATAAGGTCTCCTGAAGGAATGGAAGAGAGATGGCTGTAAATATATGACACTGTCAGCCTTATAATGCTCTAATTACAAGTTCTGAACACATACAAATTCTAAGTCAAAAAGACAAGACTGATGATGCCTGGCTTTGTCTTTCACTCCAATTTATACCAGGTGAGTGGCAAAACATTATTTTAAAAAATTCACTTATTCCCTTACTGTCTCTTAGAGAATCCTTTGTCTCTTGACTTATGTCCGTAGTACCTCTCAATGCTGCCAACGCCATCACTCCAATAAAAATAAAACAACATTAAGTATGTACACTACTGCCATTATAAGCCACAATTCCAAACTAGGAAGGTTAAAACTTGCCTATTGCTGCTCATTACACTTATCACTGTAAGGCATATATCTATTTGTTGAAGTGTTATGCTCACAGAAGGATGCAGCTAATTTTTCACAGAAGAGTACTCAGCAAAGGTCAGGAGCAGGTTCTGACTTCGAAAAAGGCTTAAGAAAAACTCTAAAACTGAGAATACTATATAAAGCTCAAGCTAATTCTCAAGAACTCCAGAATCAAACTCTCTCAAATGCATTGACATTTAACAGCAAGTGTGAAAAAGCACTGAGTAAAGGAGTAAAAAAAATAACAAACCAAAGCTAATGTTTAAAATCAAAACAATTCATTTAACTTCTAGACCAACAGCAGTCATCACAAAGTAGAATTTATATCCTGTGGTCTGGTGGTTGTTTTCAACTCAGTTAGACGTAATACAGAGATTTCTTTTGAGGAAAGCATGAATCACAATGGCTACAATTTTCTTGGGTTTGGATGACAGTTCTAATTCTCTCCAAAATAGTCTGAAATCACCAGCCTTTTTAGTAATGCTTTCTAATAGTTCTCTTCTTGTTAATTAATTCATGAATCTAAATCATTCAAACATAGATAAGCCACTAATCACTCGCAGACTTGATAACAGATCCTAAGTAGACAGAAATGCGTAGAGCATGCAATAAAGCTGCCAAAAAAAAAGGACAATGGAGTTACAAGGAAAAATAAAATTCACTCCTTCCACCTAAGAGCAGGAGATTTGATTCTGCATTTATTATGCAGGATAAAATGCTCACTGATGTCAATAGTCAACTATAGAAATGAGAAAAATCGGGCTGCTTCTATATAGAATGTTTTTTTCTAATGTTACATGCACAGGAGCAAATTAAAGGATCCATTTTTTTGTTTGTTTTGGTACAATGTTTGTTGTCCACATTTAGCAAAAGGAAAACATAAAAGAATAAGGGCGGTGGGAAAGAGCAGGTTAATAGTATATTGTCGGCAATAATTAATTCAGAAGTGGAGGTTATAGCACCCAAGAAATAAAGAAATTGTATTGCAGGGTTACAACAAGGAAAAAGAAGAAAAGTGCTTTCTTGCACGCCTACATAAAGTAAAGAACCAGAAAATGATTAATTTTCATGTATTTAAGTAAAGCAAAGTGTCAGAAACAATACAAATTATAGAAAATTGTATAATGACACCACATTATGAAGCAACATTTTATATTTCTTTATATTTTATGATTTTAAATAATAATATTTTAATTTATTTTCTTTTTGTTCCTGATGGAATCATGTACCTGCTTGTTACGTGCCACCATGCTCCAAATTTATTTCAGTAGGAATGTTGGGAGTCTCCTCTCTGCTTTCCTTAGAAAATACAATAGTGCCCAACTTTAGAAGAGAGGTAAGTTAGTTATACCAAGGGCAAGCTCAACATTTATTCCAGTTATGGAATGAAAAAAGCACTGTTGCCATGGCAACCGGTAAATCACATTGTATCTGCAATGAGATGCAAGGCGTCTTGAGTAAACACTGATCTGCCTCCGTGTGTGACCTCCTCCGCAGGGAATGGTTCCTTTGTGGAGGAACACGTGCAGAACTGTGGCATAGTCCAGATTTCGCTGTCTCTTCCGCAAAAAGTTGACAGAAGTAATCCAAAGTGTTATTTTTGCATGGGGAGGCTTAACCAGATCTATCCTTAGAATAGGATGAAATACTGAAAAAAAAGATCAGATATTGAATGCTTTGCTGGGGTTCGCCTTAATCAAGACCATGAAACCTTACAATGACAGTGTACCTGGAACTCATTCTGTAACCCCTGCATTAGAAGACCACTCACAACAGCACTAGAAAGAAAAGCCTTGCTGCCAGTGTGGAGGCTGCCAGACATGCAGCAGCACATCGAGCTGGTGCTGGAGCTGCTACCGCCTCCAGCCATCTGCTCCACCCTTCTGAGGGATGCTGCCGCCTCCAAAACAAGGACATCTGATCTACCCTTAACCAGGCTGCTGCATGTTTTGCCGGGCTCTGATATTATCAGCACCTAACATACCAGCTCTGCCTGAGAGGGCCTCCCCTCCTCCCCATGGCAGGGCACAACTGTCTGCAGAACAACCCTTCAAACCATGTTGCTCTTCTGACAGTCCCATCCATAGTCTCAGCCCATCCATCAGACACTGGCCTTTCACTGTACTTCCCTGCTGCCCTTTTCTAGCTCTCCTTGAGCCACTATCATGCCTACATAAGGCTCCTTCTCTCTTCCATTAAATTCATCATGAGGAGCAGCATTGACACCAGGTTCCCAAATAATCTCCCTTGGGTCACTCCACTTCTCCTTCCTCAAAATATCTCCTCCTTCTTGACCTCCTGAGCCAGCTGGTGTTACCTATAGGGAGAGAGTGACACTCCATGATGCCACTTATCAGCTTCTGATACCATACTGTATGCACAGTGATTTCTTCAGTCAACAAAGGCTTCACTGAGGGCTGCAGTTCTCCACTGATTTATAACTTCTGATCCCTTTCTTTTTCTCGCATCACATCCTATTACTTTTAGACTGCATAGTACAGACTACTTAGACACTGCCAATACCTATTATGCCACCCAAGAAATACTGAAACTCTCACGTATCTCTGATCCTGGCTTCCCTTCCCCCATTTCTAGCCTTGATTCCTTCCTGACTACCATAGCTTTAAACAATTTATATAGCTTTCTACAGCTACATCCTTTTCATGTATAAACTGTGAGATCTCATTTAGCCAACTTCTTTCTCTTTACTCAGGAAATTATTTTTATGCCATATATCTCATAAATTCACCTTCTCTCATAGGTCCTTCCAGAAATTACTTTTTAGATCTGTTTACTTTGTCATTGCTGGGTTTTTCCTTCCCACATGGTTGGCCATTTGCTATTTGACCTGAACGTTGATAGATAAGGAGATGCTGTGGGTGAAGAAGACACACGGTTTGGAATTCACCATCTATCACAGAGCATTTGAGTAACAGAAAGATAAAATGAGATGTGTGAACAGATGACCAGGTCTTAACTCCCTAATAGAACCCTGTGGAGAGGGTTACAATATCCAAGTACTCCAGGAAAATAACTAATGATCCTTTCTTCAGTTCAGTCATGTTTCAAGAAGCAATTCCATGACTTACTAAGTGCTTGAGACTGCCTCAGTAATTGCAATGATTTATTTTATGCATCATCATAACTACAGCACTAGGTCAGGAGGACATGTGCCTTATGGATGCCTTGAATTTTAACACAGGCATTGGAAGCAATCAGAAACACAGAAACCACAATGGGGGGGGCGGGAGGAGGGGTTGGGGAAAGACACAGTCTTTAAAATCCTATCTAAAACATTAGGTTTCTGTTAAATTTTTAATAAAATTAATTCTATTTTCAGATGACCCTAAGCAGAAGTTGCTTACATTTTCTTCTGCTCCCCTAAAATGCAAGTTATCACAGTTCCTGAAATAAGTTAGGAACTTTTTCCACTCTAAGTAATGAACGTGGCGTTTACAGTGTAACTACCCACTCAGTAAAGACAAAAAAGTGAAAACACAAGCCTGTTGTCTCTGTCTCATACCTCTCTTTATTCCAGACGAAACACACTCAGTGCAAAGCACGTTTCTTCACCTACCTTTAGTCTGTACTGGTGCATTGGCTGCCTGCTAACAACCAGCAAAGAGGGGGATCAGACTTGGGCTCATGAGCATTTACTTGACCTGAGAAGCATGATCTCTACACACAGCTGCTCACCTGACCTACCAAAACGATGCTGCACCAAGGATATTTTGTGAGGACTCACATCTGCGGTGCAGGAGGCTATGTTTGTGCAGCAGCAGAAGGGATTTGTTAGCAGCTTCCTGGGCATTCCCATCCTCCTGACAATACTTAAACTCCTTTCTACAGTCATTTTTCCTTTTAGCTATGTAAGGCTTCACTGGCACAGAAAGACATTTTCAGGATAACGATAAGGTAAAGTGCTGTCATCACCAAAACTTTCAGGCTATTTGAAGATCTTGAAGATTTCTCTCCACCCCCATAAACTTCAAACCGTTCCCCTATGATAACTCAAGAAAAAGCACTGCTAACCTTCAGCACTGTTTTTCCAATTACTGTGTTTCAAGGTTAGCAGTGTGAAAACATTAAACCATCCCAGTTTTCAAGGTCAAAATAAAAAATGCAGCAATGATATTCCACAGCAACTTTCATTCATTTGGTATTCAGGACGCATTCTTTCTGAATATCAAATCACAAAATCACTGCAAATTCATCAGATTTTAAGCTTTAGCTTATTAGACTATGCTAAAAATAAAATACAGGTTTTCATTTGATCCTATTAAGATGCTTCTGTACAGCATGATCTAAGCCTCTAATTATCTATATATTATCTCAATTGTTATTTCAATACAAGCAAATTCATAACAACTCATTTTATTGGAAAATATCCATATACTAAAAAGTGGTAAAGCATTAGAAGTCAAAAAGCTGAATGTCAAGATACTAAAAATGAAAATGTTTCTCTACATTGTGTCTGCCAGGAAAGCAAGAGCTCACACGACATTTGGCAGTGATTTCCCATGATGAAGCAAGTCTTTGGTTCTTTCATTTCCATAAGAGCCCTAGTCTTTTTAGAGGTAGCTCCTAGCTCCTTGCTCTTAACAAAGCAATGCAGATAAAGTTAATTAAGTATATTGTCTAAGGTAGGAAAGTGAAGAAGTTTTGCTGTAGCAAGCACTTAACCTGTGCATGAAAAAAAAAAAAGTAAAATAATTGGAACAAATTATTTCTTACAAAAGCAAAGGTGATATGGAAATATTGGTATTGCACGTTCAGCTGCGTTCACAAAATCACCCAAATGAAGAAACTCTGGAATGGGATGTATTATTAGACCTTAATCAATAGGATTTTTTTCAAGCAGGTTGGGCATCCAACCATTTGACGCAGATCTTTTCCACGCACGAGAGCACTGGAATACTGGAAACTGCAGCATTAATGAATTACAAGGAAGATTGCAAATGCCTATGATTTTAGAGTTCATTTCGACAATATAATGGTCAAGCAACTTTTACAGATTTCTTCTGTTGAAATGCTGAATCTTCATTTCTTCTTACAGCAGGTAAGACATAAATTTCTACATAGTTAAATGAGTAAATTGCTTTTGGTTTAACTGTTTCTATTCTTACGGGATCCTTAATATGTACTGGACATCACACAGATTAAAAACTAATAGCATTTTAAAACTACAATTATATGCATGATTTACTGTATAGCTTTTGTCTAATGCAAATATTTGCTATTTACATGTCACTGCAATAAAAACAGTATGTGTCAATTGATTAACCAGTAAAAATATTAGACAGAACTGGAGAGCATTGCTACAGCAGCTGCAAAGGAAGATGGTGTGGTGAAACCGGAGCCTTTTTGCCTACACAGTACAAAACTAAGTTTTGCTCCAGGGAAGAGACAGTCATAACTGCACATATACATACACATATGTGTGCCTGTGTGACAGCTGAGGGTGGGAGAGTGAGAACAGACGAGTTGCAGGGAGCATACGGCCACCCAGTGCAAGAGCAGAGCAGCTCTGCTCTCCGGATGGCTGTGGATCCCACACAAATCAGCACACATACCCACAGCTCTGGTGTAAAATTGGAACACGTTCCTCCAGTTCCTGCATACATTGCTACAAGGAAGAGTCTAAAACGAAGTAAGGGAGGCAGATCTTTGGGGGTCCCTGGAAACAAAAGCTATAGCTGATGCTCTGAAAAAGAAGAATTTATAGGGGCCATTTTTAAGAAAGTACATGATTTGAGTATCACACATTAAAAAACTGCCACCTGAAGCAAGTTTCAGGTGGTTCAGGTGTTCAGCTTTAAAAAGGGTAGCTGCTTCAACTTATCTATATTATCACTCAGCCACCCAGTGCTCCCTAACTACTCAAACACCTCTTCTGATGACCAAGCCTCAGGTGTTAATCTGAAGAACTGAGAAGGAGGTTGAAACTTTTCAGAATCTGCTAGACAAAAACCTGATGCAATCTGAAAAGAGGAAGAGGAGGAGAGGACTGTCATAAAAGATGGGTCACCAGGAGAAAGCAGCTTCTTTATGCTAACAACTGAAACTGTGTGTTTAAATGACTGGTTCATTCTACAGTGTGGAAAAGGGTTCCATAAGTAGTCTTACTCATAAGTAAGAGATTATCTTTGCTTTTAGCAAGGTATGCAGTTTGTTTAATGAATAAATATGTACAGCACATGCACACATAGGCAGGCATCTCCACAGAAGGAAAACTGGGGGACCATGAGCACTGCAAATTCCTTGATGGGGAAGGATTCTGCCATGTTCTTGGTGAAATCCTGAGAAAGGCCCCAGATGCAGGAGGCCATCACCTGCAATGTGCAGGATTTGATAGCTTCCCAGTGTGGCACTGGACACTGCTCAAACTCTGCTGGAAAAATCCTGCAATGGCAGTGATAAAGCAGGTAGGAAAATCTTCTGCCTAGGCTTAATTTACTTCTTCTGTCTCTGTGGGAAATAGGAGTAAAGAACTCACTGCAAACAGAGTTCTGCTTAGTAGCCATGTGCTTCTTTTATATAAGTTCATCAAAATCCAAGAAACCAAAAAGAAATCAATATAGCCCAATGATTAGCTCAATACAGGTACTGCGTAGAGACTGAGAGATTATTTAGACAGACTGAATTAATGTGTGGGTTTCACTGAAAAGATTCAGTTTTCTCACCTGAGAAGACAAAGCCAGAGTGTTGGTACACTTCCCAGCTATTTGCCTTTCACACAAGGAAGCCCAGGCCTGAATGTATCTGTTTTTAACTCAAAGCCTGAACACCCAGGCTTTGCATATGAGTACTGAAATTCTGTCCACTTCAATCAGCTCTGATTAGTTGTCTTCTCTGACCCTGACCACATCTAGTCTCTATTAATTTGATAATATGGCCAAACAGCATCTATTACAAACAGTAAATCAATTTAACAGTTGTATTTGTATCCACATATATGTTTGAAACATTCCTGTGGTGAATAATCCCCTACTTGCAATACCAAAAGTATTTTGTAAAAAGGCCTAAACTGATGCTGTGTTCATTGAACAAATATTAGTGCCTCTAAAAACAGAAGAGACACTGTGATATTGCAACCAAACCAAAGAGGCAACGCACATTTACATTCTGTGCTTGTCTCCTACTCTGCCAAAAAGAGCAGGTTCTTCTTTGTTCCTCCCAGCACCAGACTAAGTAGGAATGCTGCTCCTGATACAACACACGGGTCTACTCCCCTTACCTCTCAGGGAACATGGAGATGAAATGAGGGATGGTGCTCTTAGTCCAGCCACCTCAAATGAGAAAGCAGCATCAGCCAGGCTGGCAGGGGACAGAGCTGACGCCCAGCAGCCAACAAAGGCGTGTGAGCTGTAGGCCCTTCCCTTGAACAAACAGGGCTGTGCAGCTCAGCATCACACCCTGTTCAGGGCTTACCCTTGTTCAGAGCCTGGAAATCCATCTAAGATTTGATCTTCAGCAAGCTGTTAATGGAATTACCAGCTACTGTTCATGCTCTTCCTGAGTTAGGTCATCCTATTATTTTCCCAGTCATCAAAAGAGGCTAAAGTACTTTTTCCTGCAACCAGCAACTGCTGCCGCTCCCACACGTCAGAGCCGTCCCCGCTCGGATGCTCCCGTTCCAGGCAGTGACAAAAGGAGCTGGGAACTGCCTGCCACACGGTATCAGAAAATATATTCGAGGAAGGCCGCAAGGTTATTGCTAATTTCAAACCCTGTTTCATGTTTCCACATGAAACACCTAATTAAAACTTTTCACTGGGAAGTTAAAATGAAATCTGTGCATATGCACTTGAGACCTCATTTTCATGTGCTGTGAATTAGAATACAGGAGGTGCTGCACACAGCGGTAGGAGCACTAATCGAGGAAGGAGAGGGGAATACCTGCTTTGATTTAGAGGCAGATAGTCAGCAAAAATACCTCTAATCGCCTGGGTTTTCACTCCTTTGCTCTTCGAGCTGCCACATAGAACCAAGAAAAATGGATGCAAGTGGTGTATTAACTGCTACCAAATCAGCGTTCTCCACAGGTGGCCCTGTGTCAAGCACTTCTTGCAAAATGCCACCACCTTCCACGGCTACGGTGTGACAAAAGCATTAGACCCTACAGGCTATACCCTACTCTCACCAAAAAAATACCTATTAACATCAGCAGGGGCTGAATTAAACTTTAAAATAGAGGCACAGTGAGTGACAGAATGGCCATAGCAAAAGGACAACTTTTGGGGGAGATTTTAGGGGGTTTCATGATTAAAATAAATAAATCCTGGGGGAAAAAAGAAGCCTGCAAAAAATACAAAGTGTCAAAGTGTCTTTACGTTCCTGCTGTGTATGTGGTTTCAACAATGGAGGCAGAGATAGCCACTTTACAGCTGCCACTTTTCCAAAAAATCCTCAGTGCAGATAGCCAGACACTGGTCCAGGAGAGGCAGCTGAACACAGGGAAAAGGCTGTCTCCCCCCTGGCATGCTCCAGGTGGTCTCCAGAGCATGTCTGCAGGAACAGATCCCAACAAATGCTGTCAGCATTTATTCCAGTGAGGTCCTGACGCAGGCCTCGTTGACTCCAGAGCATCCTGCCACTGGAATCACACTGACTTTAGCATAAGCTCCAGATCTTACTACAGAATTTTCCCTGGTGTAGTTTCTATTGCAAACAAAGCAAAGCTTGACATGTAGAAATGCGTTCACTGTTTAATGACACTCGCCAGGATCTTCTGCATTACTGGCCCAAATCTTCACTTCAATGAAACTGAACGTTCTTCCTGAACTTATTCAGGAGGATAGGTGGAAAAAGAAAGAATAAAAAAGGAGACCTGAAGCACTTTCATCCTTTTTACATGACTCTGATCTCTGGGCAGACTACCAAATCTCAGACAACTTCAAAAGAGGAAGCTGTGGTAGACAGCCATCAGCTTCTAGCTTATCAAAAGTTTTCCAGTTATCTTGGATTATTTCTTTTCAGCCAGGTCCAGACTATGAGCCAAAACGAGATGTCTTTGATTGGTTTAAATTCCAAAAGAAAAGTCTGGCAGAACTGTGAATTACTTAAAAGTTCTGCACCACTGAAAGGTGAAAGACAAAATTACTTCTCCTGAAATTCAGAAACTGCTCAGAATTTCTGACCTAAGTTTGCATGGTACATATTCAAAGCACGATCAACTTTTCTTTTTAATCTTTTTGAATTTAGGTAACAAATTCCTTAACTTGACAGAGAGATTCAGACACCTTTGTTATTTGGAGTTCCCAGAAAAAGGGTAGAAGTAACTTTACAGCAGTAGCTGGCAGGACTCCTCCACTGTATTATCAGCATAACTGGGAATTTATTGATGTCATAAATCAGGAAAATGGAGAAAAGAACATTCAGAATGTCATCAAATGTATTTATCACACAGCGAGAGGAACAATTTAATGTCAGAAAACAAAAGAGCAGGTGCTTTGAATTCATAAACTGGTAGTTTCTACTTCTCTAGAGGGAGAATACGGTAAGATTGATTCTCTGTAAGCCTTTGGACAGTCTAGAAACATAAGCAGGTTACTGGTTCAAAATCTGGAGAGAAACACAGAAGCAGAGGACAGTGACAACCTGCAGATTGCAGCTCTAAAAGATTTTCTTTATGTCTTCACGTGGATAAATGGAGCAAGGGCAGGACCAAGGAACCATGCTTTCAGTCTTGGTACCACCAGAACTGTGTAGTGCTGACCATGAAAAACAACACTCATGTCCTCTCCCTGCTCCTGGATGCTGACCCCCCTTCCTCACTCACCCCCTTCTTTGCATGTGTGCACCTTCCTGAAGCCACTTGGTGAAACACAGGATCTAGGTTAAAATACTGCCAACCAAAAAAATGCAAGGACATTGCATTTGACCCAGCTCAGTTTCTGGATTGGGTAAGTCACAAGGCTTTGGGAAATTAAGGAGGGTGGCTGTGTTTCACCCGGAGCAGCAGACTAGTTCTTGCCAGCACAGGTCACCCCTGACACCATATCTGATTCTCACCCCATATCCATGTCCCCATAATGTGAAGGGAACCAATCCAGTTGGAAAATAACCCCACAAGGAAGGTGTATTTATTTTATTTTTGAGCTTCATTATTCCCTGTGTCTCTCCAGAAAGCAGCACCACATGGGCCAGCCCAGGGCCAGGGACAAGCATTTGGGGCAGCACAGCCCCTGAAGCAGTGTCCAAGGACCCAGAGGCTGCCTAGTGACTGCAACGGTTTGGTCTCACCTCACCTATGCTCAGGATTTAAAAAAAGATCCCCCTGTCTGTCAACATTTCAACGTTCTTGCAGCTTCCTTGGGATCCCTGAACCACATCTCAAGGATCCCAAAGCAATTCCTCAACATTCATTAACCACTACAGGTTTTATGGCACCCTTCAAGGTCCCACATGTTTAAGATCTCATTTTATACCTGGGTGAACAAAGGTGCAGAAAAGTGATGAGATTTGAAGAAGCTTATTTATTAAATAACCAACAGAGCCAAAAATAAAAATTCAAAGTTCTGGCTCCCAGGTTTTAGCCTGCTAAATACCATATGCCCTTTTTACCCCTTTCAGCACAGGAGCTAAGTTATTGTCCCACACAAGAATGAGTCACCATTTCACTCTAAAGAAAGCCCAGCATGCAAAATGTGTATGTGGAATTTCCTCCTATACAAAGTAGTATAATGTTACAGAATAAATCAAAGAGGAGAAAATCAGGCTTTCTTTTCTTTCAAACACCAGGATGAGCATCTGGAGGAAAGAAAGTATTGTGGGAATACGTAACTTGACTTAAAGAAAAATAGTGAGGTTTCCACTCGATGTGTTCCTGTACTGTGCTCACAACATATCATGGGAGCACAAGAATGACTCTAGTGCTTTTTTTTACAAGGAGAAGGATCACATACTTTCACCACTATTTTGCACTCCTGGCAAGAGGACATTCTCCTCCTAAACTATGGCCACACTAAGTAGACTCAACAAAAGGAATGGTAAGTCCTCTTAAAATATGTAGCAAATAAAAATAGTTCTATTATTATTTTTAAAGTGCTACAAAAGACTGAAACAAAGCTTTTCCTAGCATGCAAATGATCCCAGTCCTACATCTGAGCAGGAGGATCTTTATCTCTGGCAAACTTTTTCCATTTCAAAAAGATGCCTGTGCCTGTTCTGTACTGGAAAAAACCAAAACCTTAGGACCTGCAGAAGCCTTTTCTTCTTGGAACATAAAGAGGTTGGCTTATGAAGAACAGGTGATCACCTGGGGCTATGCATTCATTCCAGCAGATGAAAAATCGACTATCTGGAATAGGACATTCTCTTCAGAACATGACAGAACTAGATTCCACTCCCTGCTTCCCCTGATTCAGACCAGAGACTTGAACTTCAGGTTACCTCCACAGCAAACATGTACCTAACTCTTAATTACTTTTTCTTACTCAACAAGGAGGTATAAACTGACAACCTCATTGACAGATTCATTTTTTTCTTGGTTTGTAATTGAAGACTAAATCAAAATTGTAAACTATCTTCTTACCCTGGTACAGCTCTCTCTGCTGATGCTGGCAGGTCTAAGAGGTATAAAGAGAAATAGCGAACTCTTGTGCTGACATGCCAAGTCCATTCTGTTTAAATGACTTCAGACATCTATACCACCTCATAGCTATTCAAGCCATGAAAGTTTTTGCAAAACTGTGCTATAGTTGCTATGACCGCTTACGACCCACAGCTCTGCAAGAGATGCACAGCAGCTGTCAAGAGTCAAAAAGGGAGTAGTAAACCTGCTCCCAAGCTACCCAATAGATCTGTCCCAAACAGAGCAGATACAACAAAAGTGATCATGTTTTCAGAAAGCAATGCACAGATTTCAGTCACTGACTGCATTCAGACCTCATTTGATGCAAGTATTTTAAAGAATATTTTTCCATTGGAGCTCTGATTACTGGCCATTAATCCAACAGTACATCAGCACGATGCCACAGGTTTGTCAAGCTAACAAAAACTGCAGCTCTGGACATGTCCTGACATTCATTCTTGTCTCCTCGCAGGCGTCCAGCTGGGCACCCTAAAAATACCCCTGGTGTGTCATGGCTGGAATTTCCTAGAGAAATTCCTCAGTCGTGAGTAATCTATACAACCCAAGGCTCTAAATCGTCAATCTTCTGTTGTGAGCCTTTTAACAGCTTCAGCTCAACCGTTAACCTGCTTCAATGAGCAATCATCTGTCTTCCTAATGAGACCACCGATTACAAAAGTTAGTACCCAGCAAATTAACAGAACTGTTCTTCAGTATCTGTTTTCCTTCTGAAAACCTACCTGCCTCATATAATATATCTCTTTCATCTTGAATTAAGTCACAGAATCAATACACTCAAGCTGTATGTACTTATATACTTTCAAACAGTACATAATTCTAATTAATATATAGATTAATCTGTAAGGGGATTACAGGGTGGATTTAGGAAATGCTCCCCTTCCTACTGACGCAGGGAAGTACTGGAAGAGCCTCCTTTGAACTTTATTGTCAGTTTGTGAACGTCTTTTTCAGCTGATCTGACTGAAAATGATACTATAATCTAAAGAATATTCTCCCCATTCGCTGAGGTGAAAAGCCCTTTTGCAATTTTACTAAGACAATGACACTATAAACAGACATGATTTTCTTAATGAGCGCAACACTTCATTGAAATAATAACTGGAAATACTGTACAACACATTTTCACCTCTGTTATACAGGCATTATTTAATTGAGTTGTAGTTGACTAAGAGGAATTTCAAAAACTATGGTTTAGTGCAAATATGTCTCGAATGCATCCCAAATGTATGCTGGAGGGAAAAAGCTATGATCAATTACTTCACATGGCTTTACGTACACAGCTTGCTTTCTACATTATAATTAATGCTAATAATAAGCAAACCTCTCCAAAAAGCAGGCTCGCTCTGTAGCTGAATATTTCAATACAGATTTTTCATCTATTTTCTGTCAAAGTAATTTTTTTAAGGAAATGAAATATTTAAATTGCATAAAAATACAAATACCCAGTTTCACATTTCCCTAGGCTTATGAGTATGATTTGCCTATAATGATAAAATTAGAACTGCAAGTTTGCATAGTTTTTTTTACTCTACCCCATATTGGATACTAAAATAATTTGTGTATTTTAGACAATCATTTCACTTTATTTATTTATCAATACATTGTAGGTATGGGAAAGCACAGAGAAGAAGTTTATCCGTCTATTTAGATGCTTATTTAGTACTATTTACTTTCTACTCATTAGCAAAGCAGAAGTTTTAGGAAACCTAACACATACAGTAGGTTCAGTGCACTAATTAAGCACCTTATTCTAACACATTAGCAAGTGGGAGTGGGGAGGAAAAAAAATCACTGTAATTTAGTTTTTGTTTTTCTCTGCAAGTCTGTGAGCACCATTATGGTTAGAGCACTTTGCAAACACTACATTTACCAGAGAAGTTGGCACTGTGTGCTACCAAGGACACCAGTCCCAATATACCAATCTAACCTGGTCACTGTCAGCTTCCACTGTCAAAATCAATTCAGCAGCTCACATATAGCAGACACTGAGCACAGAACTTTTTAAATTATGAGATTTGTTCAAAGCTCTTTTGTCATTCAGACAATAAATGTGAAAAGAAACTATAGCATACCAGAAAACAGAAAAAAAAAGCAGTGTGGACTTTCTGATTTGTACAAATCATCATAGATAGATAGATAGATAGATAGATAGATAGATATACACACCCCAATTTTACAGCTTCCAGAACAGAGCCAGACTAAAGGAATCCCTTTTCCCACCCACTACAGTTCCAAACCAAGCTTTTCTCCAGTGAGCCAGCCAGCTGTCACATATTTTCCCTCTTCCAGACCATCTGCTTTTTCTGAGAAAAAAATTATATTTCATCTCCTGAACTAGCAACCCAAACCAATCCATGCTTCACCTCTTCCTTGTGGACCAGAGACCTCCAACACCACACCTTAAAGAACACCTGTAGGTACTTTATCTGCTCAAAAACCTCTTGTGCATCCACATGTCATTTATCTTCTTTAAGTGAGTCATTAACTTCTGTCCTCAAACTGAGATGAAGAGGGTGACTATTTATCTGAATGACAGGAGAGTTTACCAGTCCTCCTAGTCATCCAGTCTAGCTCTCTATCACATGCCAGACCTCATTCACTGCACTGGAAAAAGTTACTGGGGTACCAAGTCAGTACTAAATTCTTCAATTAGGCTGAGAACCCTTTCTTCTTCACAGGAAAGTACAAGAATCATCAAAGCTCAATTATAATACATTTATATTTGCTGTTAATGCTGGAAACCCATGTGAGGCTGTACTGATCTGAAGAGACCTGCTTCAGAAACACGGTGGGTATAACACCCAGAGGAGCCACAACTCCATTTCCCATCACATGCCTGGGACACAGTACAGGTAGAGAAGAATTATGTATATGCACAATTCTAACCCCATGTTCAAGCTGGGGTTTTGGGGTTTTTTTCATATTCCTAGAGGAGAACAAACTAGAGGAAAAACCTGCTTCAGGCAAAATTTCCTACTGGCCAGCCTGGAGAGAGCAGCTTAACTTCCAGGCAGGGTATAAAGCCTCCAGCTTTTAACAGTGACACTGGCCCATACTGACAGAAACACATAGCCCTGCAAGCCAGCAGCATTTCTGCTTTGAGCTGGGCTGCCAGGAGGCCAGCCTGGATAGCAGGCTCTCCAAGGGCAGAGAGCACAGCCTGGCAGGGTGTTCAGGCATCTCATTTACAGAGTGCATGCCATTCCTTTGAGGAAGGCGGATCATCCAAGAAGGCCTAGTTTGAGCTCCCCAGGAGGGAAAGCTGGTGAAAGCTTTAGTGCCGGGATACTTGCTGAGAAATGAGGGCCCTGTGGAAAATGCACAGAGCATCTCCATTTTACTCCTGCACTGAGTGCCCATCACCCTGTGTTACTAAGAAAGCAGTGTTAAATAAGCTATGCTTTAAAAAATAAAAAAAAAACATGGGAATGTTGCACATAATAAGGATACCACACCCTGAACATGTTGTTCCTCTAACATTCACAGAGCCAAGGGACTGGATAGTAAGCCAATGCCAATGAATCTGCCATCACTTTTGGAGCAGCAGGATGAGATGGGAAGGTCTGAAATCCTGGATCCAAGCAGTACTCACTACAATTCAGCCTGCTGCTTTTCTCCTTGGAGAAGAGGGGGGATATCTGCCTGGAGCAGTGAACCCTGCCCAGCCAGTCAAATCCTGTCACCTGCACGTGCACTGGATCAGCTCTCAGACCACACGGGAGGAAGGGAGGGAGAGGAAGGGATGGAAGCTCACAGCTTCCTGAACATATGCAACCCACTGCCCTGCCACGGCAATGTGTGCATTTTTTCCACTGAAAGTTAGTTACCTGAGTCAGCTAGGCTGAGAAACTACGACAAACCTTGCCCATGTTCAGTATGCCTTCTTGGTGACTCTTCCTAATGAAGTCAGCAGTCCAGCTGGGGGCTCACCAGACACACCCTCACGGAGGACTGTAGGTCCCCCTCAGATCTGGGCATGGGCTGCCTGGACCCACCCTACAACAACCAGCAAAGTGCAGAACAGGGGGAAGAAGCACACCATGATTTATTATTGCCAGCACTAGCTGTAAGACACTCCCCACCCAGAAGGGAGTATGAAGGGTGCATGAAGAATGACCTGGGCTTCTGCAGTCTCTCAGGTGACATTTCTCTTTGCTGTCACCTCTAAAAGCATGTCCTAAAGGTCTAAAGGCATATCCTTGTCTGAGAGCAGTAATTGCTGTGTTATACTCCTCAGGATGGGCATGAGCAAATTGCCTGAGCTCCTGCTAAACTGAAGTCACTCATCTCCTAAATAGCAGCAATTGCTAAGTACCATACTTTTCAAAAGAAGAAAAGCTGAGTGCTTCTTTCCTTTCCATTTTTGGAACTGTACTGTAATCTGTGCAGCTACAGAGCTGCAGCTGCCTTCACAGCACCCTTTGCAATGACCAAAGCAGCAGCAAAAATATCCACTGAATTTTTTAGGCATCAGTCCTAACACTCCCCTCTCGTCTATGCCCACATATCTGTAATCTTGTTTCCAAATCCTGAAACACAATAGAAATCTTCCCTGGTTTAAAACCTTCTTTCCTTGAGCACCTAAACTTTTAATTGTGCTTTGTGGATACAGTTTAAAGATATATAGAAATTCTCCCAGATGTCCATTGCTAGCAGGTCAGCTAAAAAACAATTTAATCTTGGGGAATTAGCCTGGCTAATTGCCCTCCTCCTTTCTGCAGGCCTACTGATACAATTACACATCTAACTACACCAGACCAGACCCTCTACACTACCGAACAGAACAGCATGAAGCTCTGAATTAAGATTTCATCATCCTCTTTTCCTTACTTCAGTAGGAATGAACTTGCAGATGAGCTGAAAAGTGTATCTTTTCTGAAGCACACGTCTTTTTTCTACTGTCCAGTGAGCAGAAAATGGAATAAATTACATATACATAATGGCAAGAGACACGAGGACTAGGTGGGATTTTTGTTGTTTCTTGCAGTTATTATCCTCTGCAACTTTAGATGAATATGCAAGCAGAATAGAAATCTTTACTAGGAGAACAAAATTAGGAGACATTGTCCTATAAGCAGAGCAGTCAAGTTGCAGTGCATTTCCAATCCAGTTATTAACATCTGAATAAGTGCTTTCAAAAGCATTAAACAGAATGCTGTTTTCTTCAGTGTAACTTTTGATTGAAAACACAGTTTTAAAGAAAAAGACAAAAACTGCCGAATTCCCTATCCAGACCATTCTTTTTAATTCATGCTGAAAAGTTTCACCCAATACTTGCATCCAAATACACCCACAGTGAAGTAATTTTAAGATAATTTAGAGTAAGTACTTGAAGCACTCATATGTCTTATACATTATTTAAATACACCGTAGAACCCAACAATTTGGTAAAAAGCATCCTGAAATCATCTGCTATATCCTATAAGATATTAATAACAGCAACTGACAGTTAATGACAACATAATAATTTAAATGTGCTGACAATTATTGACCTGGACGCACTTTAGAGAAATGTAAATGCCAGAGGAGAGCAGCTACAGCTCCATGACTAATGTGTGCCCTGGATTCTGACCATCAGCTTTGCTATTTCAGTTTTGTGACCTAAATCTCCCTCCCCTACCAGAAAGAAA
Organism: Machaerirhynchus nigripectus; assembly: GCA_013397975.1. NCBI lineage: Eukaryota > Metazoa > Chordata > Aves > Passeriformes > Dicruridae > Machaerirhynchus > Machaerirhynchus nigripectus. The sequence goes on along the minus strand of VZRQ01010237.1, from coordinate 296,495 downwards.
CAAAAAACCCAAACAAGAAATGTCTTACTTGTTCTGCCTTCTCCAGCGCTTTTCTATCCGCCTGCAAAAACTGGCAGTTCTCTCTCGCCAGCTTTTGGACCAGCTCAATCCGTCCGATGTCATCTCTTCCCTGAAGCTTGCATAAAACTCCTGCCTTAAGGGTGGGAGAAAGAGCAAACAGATACTTAAATCCACAGTCCCAGGACATGACACTGCCACAAATTTCAACCTTAAAAGAAATGCATTTGTTTTCTCATATTTGCGGTACTTCGGTGCCACTTGCTGAGCACAAACAAGTCACTGCTTCCCGGGAAACAACTGGAGAGGAACAGAGGCACATCTGAATCTCCAAATGCATCTACTCTGGAGGAAAGAAGGCAGGGCTAACTAAATCAACCGCTCCTCTGAGTGCAACTATCAGATATGCTGTGTTTTATTTGTTCCTGTCAGCCTGTTTCCTGTTACATAAGAGAACAAGAGCAAGAGGTTAAAAACTCATGGGAAAGTTAGCCAGGAACAGCTCTGGAAAAAGAATGAAGTGCAACACAAGGCACTCCTAAAAATAACAGGCTACAACTCCCTCTGCTCCCACTCCAACCATTTTTCACATATGCAAGACTCAAGAGTTAAAAGATAGTTGTGCCACATTTATTTATTCCATAAATAACAAATCTGTATCTCTTGATTTTGCTTAGGGAAGGAAATGATATTTGCTTTAAAAGCTCTGTTAAAACTATTTTTTTGGTTAATATTCTGACAGTTATTCAAGCTATGCTGATAGTGTTTTGTCAAAACATTCAGCACTGGTTGTTTTCTAAAAATGCCAAATAGATGCAAATAAAAAGATGGATTCATGCTTGCACACAGGCACAGCAGAGACTCATTGCAAAGTTAGCTGATACGGGCTAAATCGCTCCCTGCAAAGCCAGTGGCTAATATCACTGTCCGTGGTTTGGTTATGGATATAGCCTCTGCATAAGTGAGACCTGGGGCGATGATACCACGCAGCTTTTATTAGCCCAGATGTTTCCTGATGGGAATAGCATATGCCTTGGGAGGGCTCATCATGTGGCATAGCTACGATATGGCTACCATGACTTCAAAGGCAATCTGCAAATAAGTATTATCCCCCCACTTCCTTCACCGTTTTCTGTCTACTGTTCACCTTGAGTTTAAATGAATCACTACCTGCTCCAAGATTCACAACACATCTTGTGAGTCAGGCCCAAAAACTAGGGACGTCCTGACACACTAACCTTACAGGCTCCAGTCCTTTGGCCTTGAGAAATCCCTGTCCGTGACAGATGAAGGTGTGAGAGTGCCCACCCAAACCATCATACAGTCTGCTGGTTTCTCCAAGGAGGAGAGAAGTGGGGGGTTAAGATTTCTTCAGCTGAAGAAGAAAACAAATCCACTTTATGAATAAGTGTTTTAGTGCTGATGGAAAAAAATAGGCTCCACGACCAAGTCTAGAGTCATCCTTACCCAAATCATCGAAAGAAATTTGTACGTGCCTACATTCTTCCAGTCGGGATGAAGACATCTCCTCACAAGCCTGCATCAGACACTTCTGCTCTGATGAAGTAAAGGATTTCAGATACAGCCTGTGCCTTGCATGTCCTGTGCCCCTCCTGAGCCCAGCCTCCTGAGGAACACAGCTTTCCCATAGAAGGAACCACTGGTTTGAAGGTCACAAACCCACCAAGAAAATAAGGAATTGCATTGCCTAATCTCAAATTCCTTACACAGTCTATGAGTTTAGTGCCTTATCTTCTATATCAAAGACACTGGTTTATAAAGCAGTTCTGACACACTCTTATCCCCTGCAGATCAGCAGCAAGACTGATTTTATCGAATGTGGAAGAATACAGTGAACTAGTTGTCCAGACTTGTTTAATCAATAGAGAAAAGAAGGTGTTTAGGAAGAGAATTTTTTTGGTCTACAGCGACATTTTAAAATTGTCAGTTGTTTCCTAATATTCTCCTCTTTCTCCAGTAATTTACACAGGGAACCTAAGACTTGGGAGTCTGCACTTCCAACACTTTGATAGCTTAGGGACATCAGCTAAACCAAACCTGCTTATTTCATGGCTGCAGGATGCTTCTAGCAGAGTATTACATCAGTGTAATGTAGGCTAAGGACAACTTCCAAGTGTTATTGCCTGCTAGGACTTCGGGATGATAAAGATTTGGAGTCTTTCTGGATCTGGGATCTTAGTACTGTGGAGACACTTCTTGCACCTTCGTGTTGTGCTGTCTTGATTTAGGAATGGCAGTCCCCAATTTAGTGCTCCCACTGCAAGTAGACAAGGTGCCACTTGCTCCCTCCCTCCTCCCGTCCCCCACCTCCTGCAGGGGAGAATTGGAGGCACAAAAGGTAAAGATCACGGGTTGAGATAAGAACAATTTACTGAAAACAGCAATGAGATAAGAAAAGAAACAGTAACAATAATAATAATGGCAGAGGGTACAAGGAAGGAATGATTCACATGGAAACCCCTCTACAACAGACAATACCCAACCACTCCTTCCTCCACGATATCCCAACCTGGAAGAGAATCCCTACCCCTGCCCCCACCAATGATGTGAGGTGGTATAGAATAACCTCTGGGTCCTGGCTATTGGAAAAAGTAACCCTGTCCTGGCCAGAACCAGGACATGTGCCCAGAGAAGGCAGACCATGACCTATGAGTGGCAGAGATGGTTACGAGTCCCTGCTGAACAAATATTTCTTGATCTTCAGAGTGTGAAGCAAAGCCCAATGGTTAAAACCACTTATGTTCAGAAGAGGAAGGGGGGCTTCAGTTTTGGGGCAAGAGTTGGCTTCAGTATGTTCAAGTGGGACAAATGTCCCAGAGAAAGACAAGGCCCTGAACGTTGGGTCTCGCTCTCTCTCACCACTTGCCCTCTGCCTGTGTTCATGCAGAGCATGTTGCTGCCTTCCACATGGATGAGCACCCCAGAGGAGCAACTCTAGAGACAAGCCCATTAGCCCTACCACAAATATGGTCTGTATTCAAACTGGCAATCTCATTGAAGAATTACATTGTCCTGTTTCAAATAGCCACCAAGTAGAAATACTACATTTCAACACGTCCCCTCCTCCCGTCACAGTTCTTTAATTTAACAATTTGCAGAGAACACGATAAAAAAAATTTCTTTAATTGGGTTTCCAGAGGATAAAAAAATTTCTGGGAGGGCTAAGGTAATATTGAATCAATTGTATATGTTTGGCTCTGGGAGTAAAGAATGCACTTGAAATACAAAAGGCTAAACATGTTTTTTTGGAATTAANCTTCTTCTTCTTCTTCTTCTTCTCCTCCATCTTCTCTGGTGGTGGTGGCACTAAACGATTGGTAGAATGAAAAAGAGGTAGAAATTACGTGTCTAGAATAGGTGCAAACTAATTAGTATAAAATAGTAAATAATAAATACATTGTGAAGAATGGTTGGATCATGGAAAGGGTACAAAAAGGACGGGACAGCCCAGGACTGGGCAGTTCCCGCTCGGACACGTCTGGCATCAGACTTACAGCTGAAGCTGAGAGCCAGCTAGAGATAAGAAGAAATAAACAACCTAAACCAACATCTGCAGGCATTTCTCATCTGTTCGGGCTCGAAGGTAAAGCTTCCCAGAGGCAAGAGAGATAAAGAACCTGGACTTGTGCGGAGGCCAAAACTCCCACAAAAAAAAAACACCTATGAATCCTTTACTTTTAGTTCTGGTTTCCTCACTTATACTGACTTTCTACTACAAATCTGTCTGCTAAATACTTGTAAGAGAACATCCAGGTCAATTAAATAATTGATAACAGCTTCTAAAACCTGGTTAGGAAGATGTTGACAGTCTCCAATTACTGGTCATTTTCACTTCTCAATATAAATTTAATTTTCAGGCAACACTTTGGAAGCTGTTAGACAAAAGCGTAAAGGCAAGTCACCCTACTTGCAAAGTGCAATTCTGATTTTCATTTTGTGCAAGTACACATCCCCCAAAAGCCTTGCTGGTGCTTAGACCTCTGATTCATGTAGACCAAAACAGATACAATTACTAATTTATGTGAAGGTGAGAATCAAAAAGTTGCACAGTTTAACTGGCTTTACCTTAATGAATGATAAATGAATGTATCTTATAGTAAGGCTTTGCTACCTTTCATGGCTCAAAATTACTATAATTAAATGTGTTTATGTAATATTTGAAATGAAATTTTAAAAAGTTTAATGGGAATGAAAGCGAATTAGTCACTACTAAGGTTGGAAAAGGGAAGAAGCTGACAACATACTTTGTGTTTCAGCATATCCATTGAAAAATATTCCCTCTGCAGAGGTCATAAATGAGCATCCTAGCTATGACAGAGAGGTGAATTAACACACCCCTAGGCAGACAAGATGGGATCTTTTATTTACATAATTTACATTTTACAGCATGTTTGCTTTGAAAATCCCCTTGCCAATTTCTTTCCACACTTCTGTCACTTTTGTCAATTAACTCGGATGTAAATCAAGCCGCTGTCCCAGAGAGCAGTGTTTAGAGTGGGCACCACACCCTTCAATTCTATTAACAGAAGGTTTGTGGTGGTTTGGTTTTCTTTCATTGTACCTCTGTCTCTTTCTGTAGCTGGTGAAAAAAACATAATTATTACCAGCTTCACCTTTGATCAACCTGAAAACTTAAAACCACATGCCACTGCCTCAAAAGACAGGATCCCTTCCTCTGCTCCAGTCACATGTACAGTCCCACTAAAGTGAAAAAAAAGTCCTTTAAAACAAACTGTATTTGGCCTTCACCGGACGTCATTTGTATGGTGCTAACAAACTGGAGCACCCACTGCTTCGATAACACCCCTGCTCTCCTCCCAGCAGAGCACATGAACGCTTTTGTTAACCACTCTTTTGGTAATTGCACAATTTTAAGTGCGTTTCCTATTCTTCCAAATTTTAGAAGCCAGCTTCCAGTCAATTAAAATCCGGGTGAATCAATGTCCCAGTAATAAATTTTTATGTGCTTTTATAATTAGTCCAGGTAATCTTATTAGCTGGCATACATTGTCTGTCACAAACGGGAACAAACATTTTCAAAAAACTGTAATAACTACAGAACTAAGTAGNCCCCAAAATCTAACAAAAAAACAGAAAGCCAGATTTTTTGTGCAGTGAGGTCACTGTTTCCCTCTGGGTCCTTTCTATATCTCTGTAATGCACTCTTGGCTACATGGCTTGTGCCCTTTCAGCTAGGCTTGCTCACAGACATCAGGCATAAATCCTGTCTTTCTTGCACACAACTTTTCAGTTTGGCAAGATGTGAGGGAGATAAATCAGAGACAGGAGCTGCAAGCTGCATATAGGGGAAGGAGAAAAGGTGGCAACTGGTGGGGAACATAACATTTGCAAGAGGAACAGAAGGAGGAAAAAACTCAAGACTGGGAAAAATCAATTTTAAATTAAAAGCAATAATCAGTACCAGTACAATGAGCAATACAGTTATACTTGCACAGCTTGAACGCATGAACGGAATGATTGAATGAGTTGCAGATTAATCAAAAAAGATTCACAGAATTAAAAAGGGTAAGCAAATCCACAATAAAATACTCTAAAAGGTAGTTTAGTTTCTTCTGAGCAATATCAAGTGTGCTTTGGTTGCAAATGAGGGCAGTTATGGAAATAAAGAAGAAGGTTGTTGCTTGCACTTGAGTGACTAATAAGTATCCCTATTTCACTGCATGTCTACTTACCGTGATTAAAATTCAATCAAAATGTCATATACCCTTGCCTCCTAAAACACATCTCATTTTACTTTCACATCTGGTATATGCTATGTGTATTATCTAAAAGGAGCAGAAAGATAGCTGAAGAATGCTGTCCAATTGCAACATCATGGGATTAATTCCCAGAGTAATCATCAATCTTATTTTAAATAGTCACATAGGATGAGATCCAGCAGACTTCGTCCCTCCTACATGCTGCCTGCACAGAACATCGAGGAAAATCCATTTCCCAGAGCTATTGAAAGCAGTTCTTCAGCTTGTAGATCTGAAAACATTTCCAAGACTCCATTAATCTTATACATTTACCTGTGCATCAGAGGTATCCTTGAGCTCCTCTAGTCCTCTTATTTCTTGACTACTGTTTTCTTCATTTTGATGAATTGCTAAAACAAGAAAGAGGAAGATATTGGAAGCAGGCAGGTTTAAATCACAAAAAGCAGCAAAGCAACATGGCCCACTTCAGATCAAATAGGATGACCATTCAAGAAATGTTTAAACTGTAGCATTCTAGTTAACTCCTGGAGTGGTTTTGGAGAGCTCCTGTAAGGTACACCTTCTTGGGTTTATAAAAATGCTAAATACAGTGTACTTTATTTTTCCCCAGGCAGTAAAACCCAGTTCTAAATAGTTACAGTCATGCTACTGCTAGTCCTGGTAAAACGAGGATATTTAAGGAAACTCCACTTTTCCATACATTGTAACCAGATATCATGACTCGTAAGCAATAAAAAAAATAAGGTCTCCCTCTTGCTCCATTATATTGCAGAAGGTCAGTTCAGACTAAACAAAATAAGCAGATCTATCCCTCACCTCAGACTTGGAAAATTCTTTGTAAGCAAAGTGATCTCAATCTTAACAAACATCACCATTAGCCATGAAAGTCATCTCCAGATATAAGTGGTAGCAGGAGATGTTTTATTGAAAGTTCTTTGCTGCTGGCACAATAGAAGAAACCAGCAACCTCACTCTATTAACATAACTTAAATCACTTAAAACCAGCAAGTTTTGCTAGACTTTAAAGTTTTGTATCAAACTTGTAATCCCCAGAAGGGTCAAAATCAGAGCTAGCAGTTTATCCAGCTAAAGAAACAAGGAACCTCTTATGAAAGGACTCCTCAGACAGTTAGGCAGCATTTAGCAACTTAAAAGTAACTTTGGACTGTTCTTGACCTCTAAAATAAATTGAATGGATTTATTTTTTCTTACAGCAGGATTGCTGCTGATATTGCTATGCCATATAGGATATAATTTTGTTTCTTCCCCCACAGTTATGCTATCAAAAAAAAAAAAAAAGGTAATAAAAATGTAATTATAAAAGGGGAAATAAGTCATTCTGTCAATACAGTTTATTCCATTCCAGGATCTTTTTAAATCCATTATCAAAGGAAAACAGAGTTCTGATATAAATCTTCACCACTGGGTTTGCAGGCATCACTTTACCAGCAAACCTCTGAAATTCAAGGTGAATGCTGCTAACAGAGGGTCAGACTACAGCTGTAACAGACAGCATGTGTAATGGGCATTAGATCCCAGCAGTATTTAAAGCTAGGCAAAACCAAAACACTCTTGGGACATGGTGGCACATCTCTGCCCCAGCCCAGAAAAGAACAACACAACGACCCAGTAACGAGAGGGATGGCCTGAACAGCCATGTGTGACCCCTGCTTTTCTAGCGCAGGGCAGGGTTTCTAAAGGCAACCAACTCCATCCAGCCAGGCTGGGGGGTCTGTGCAGTACCTCCCCGTGTAACCCATCTCCCAGCCTTCCTCCCCAAGAGCTGCCGCCTCCTCCTCTTGCACCATCCCAGACACGCATGACCCTGTTCTACCCACTGCCCCTGTGGGAGACACAGAGCATTCAGGTCATCTATTTGTTGACCACTACAGAACAACCTGCATGAGACTGGAATGTTGCAGTGACGGAAGGCATTAACAAATGCTAAAAATCGGTTGTTTGAGCAATTTCTCAAATTGTTAGGTCTGCGTTAGGAGAATATTTCCCCAATTCTCCTTTCAATTTTCTGATTTCTTGTAAAATCAATTTGCTGTAGGCACTCACAGGCAAAATATCCCCCCAGACTCTGGCTATTAATCAGGGCATTTAAAGGAGTGGCATCTTGCTAGTAACAAGACCACTCATCCAGGTTTAAGTGATTTACATTGATCCAGCCAGCTTTTCCAACAGTCCTGAGCAGATGGGCGCTCCACAAACAGCTGTGCCAGGGGAAAAGGTTAGTGCCCGCCAACTGGCTTCTTGTCACAGGCCTCGGTTACAAGTGTCCCCTTCCCTGCCCAGTGCCAGGGCAAACACCCCAGAGCACCTTCAACCAAAGGGAACATTCGAGGAGCAGCACCTGTGGCTGACCTGGCTGGGCGGGCAGGTAGTGAGCGGATGGTGTCTGGCCAGGGAGCTAGTGACAAGCAGCAAACACCCAGAACTGAGGGCAGCAAGATCTCTTACCTGGCACAAAGGGAAAGAGAAAGAGGGTACATGCCCACAACCCCCAGTGAATACAGGTATCCTTGGGTGTTGAACGATTTTAGCATGAGCAATTTTAAAGATGATGAGAAAACTGCCTCAGTTTACATGTACTCTAAGTGAATGGCTTACAAAAAAAAAAAAAAAAAGTTTTTTATCAGCAATTTCACAACTCAACTCTAAAAAAACCTGAATAAGTTTATCATCCAAGCCCAGCTCTCCTTGGCTTCAATGTTGTTTAGACTGTGTAAGGAATGTAGAAAAGAAGCAGTAAATATTTTCTTAAAGGAAAAAAAATGTCCCAGACCTCACACTGACGTTCTTACAGCTCTCTTGGGAGAGAATGAGCACTTGGCCTCTTTTTCACAAAATTTCCATCACAAACTTGATTTTTTTGCCCTCCCTGCCTCTTATCTAAACCCATAAGAACCAGCCACAACTGAACCATTTAACTACTCCCAGGCAGTAACACTCAAGGAATCACATCATCTCATACTTTTTTCCCATCACAAGAACTAGGTCCCTTGAAGGCTGAAGTGGCCACACAGACAAGCAACAACCCTTAATTATATTTTCTTGGTTTCCATAGGAAAAGGTTACAAAGAGTTTTGTCTATAAAACAGAAAAAACACATATTTCTTAAAATATTCTGGTACATTTAGCGATTTATGTTACTGGGGGCCGTCACATACATGTGAAATTGAGTATTTTAAGACACAGTATGCCTCCTAACCCCACAACAACTCATAGACACCCCTTGAACTGGCCCAGGCACTACCCTCACGGGTTATTGTGCATGCAATACAAGTTCTGTCACAAAATGTAAGAATTCAAGGATAATTTCCTTCTTACTGTTACCTGGATATTTATTTTTTAATAAAAAAAGTTTGACATTACCAGTTCAATGATAGGAAAAGTGAGCGGAAGCTTAGGGTGGGATGGGAAAGTATTTCCCAGGCAAGTGCTGATTCTGGAACTGTACATACAAAAAAAGTTGTGAACTTTGGAGCTGAGCCAAACGTTTAGTTCTCCACCACCATAAATCCAGCTTTGCTCCCTGATACAAATATCCCAGCATGTTTTACAAAGCAGCAATAACAGGGAAAGGCAAAGGTGGTTTACCCTGGTCTATATGTATCTATTTAATGCTATGTTTGGGTTCAGGCTTGAGACCGAAGACAGGAAAAAAATACCAACAAAGGTAGAGTGACCAACTCCCTTCTCTACCTGCAGCATTTTCCTTCTCTGGAGGACAGGTCGCCATGAAGAAAAGAAAAAGAGGTCAAATGAGCATTAGCTTGCTAATGTGCAGTTCAAATATGTCCATTTGCAAATTAGTCTAGGGAATTCAGGACTTTGATGTTTTATAGTCACTTAAGGATCGCAAGGGCCATCATCTCATCTGAGTTCCTTGTGCCCCCACAGACCTGAGATTTTGCTAGCAGGTTCTTCTGTAAACAAATTACTTGTCCTTTAGCAATTCCATTTCAGATCATTAACTCAGCAGAAAAAAATAATGAAGAAATAGGAAACCAAGGTAAATCACTTTGTACCTGCTGCTGCCTCAGCAGAATCAGCCATCGCGCGAGGGTGCGCAAGGAAAGGGAACGTCACCATTGCTCACACTGGAACCGACCAGCGGTGCTCCCCCCTGCTTTTACAGCCGTGCCACAAAGTTTCGTGTAGAGTCAAGGCACTGGAAGGGACTTGTCTTTCCCAGCAGCGTGGAGCACTACACACATGCTGAAGGGCTCACCTTAGCTAGACAGACTGGCATCCAGCGAGGGTAACAACAGACACTAGCAGCACTACAGACCTTCTCCTGCCTGTGGAAGAATCTGCCAGGGTTACCCGCAGAGCAGTGCCTCCATGACTCACTCTTCTTTAAGCCACAAATTTAAAGGTAAATTAGTTACATTAATTACATTTGATGCCTAAGATTTTTAAAAGTCACACAATAATACAATGACATTATTTCCTTTTAATACTTAGTCTTGTTCAATACAGCAGAATCATTTGCCCAACTGAAAGTGGGAAGGACAGTTAAAAAAAAATTCACACAAAGCAACTCTTGGAACCCACAGCGTTGTAATCTTCCCAGAGGCTTTGCTTTATTGTGCTTTCTTCCTTTTCTGTAAATGAAATTTCTTCTTTCTACCCCTTCTGGCTGCAAAGATAACCTTCCCAACACAAACCAAGGCACCACCGTCATTCTGCCGCTGCAGCCAGCCAGACTGGAACAATAACACCAGGAGAGGTGTGAACTTCCTCCCTTTGGCTTAACAGGGTGTTAACTGGGAAAGCTAATTATTTAAATGCTCAAGAAAGGACTGTCATCACAGTTAACCATTTTGCTGCCGAACAACAGGCAAGGACATCTGCCCATCTGCAAGCAGCTCGCTCTGGGTGGCACCCACATGGCCATTCCAGGAAGCCAGTGTAGCTCCCCATCACTGCTGGCTGCCCCACACCCCCTGTACTGACTGTTCCCCTCTGGGCTGCCGTAAGGCACTCGGGATTAGTGAAAGGATCACTACTAACCTGGCTGGGTTTGATGACCTGGTTGAGAATAGATCACCCAGGCAGCAGGTAGGGGACAGGACACCCCTCAAGCTAACGCTGCTGCCAGACCCCTGGTGCCACACAACTCCAGCTCCAGCCCTTGAGCTTGCTGTGAAATCCATCTTTGGGTCCAGGACTGCCTGCCTTTTGGCCCATAAACCACCTTCAGCAGACATGCTTCTGCACTGCCCTAGGCTGCTCCTAAGACCAATATCACTCAGCCCACTGCAAACCCTGAGGCATGGCCTCATAGCAGCCCGAGTGTGGGGGATTCCAGCTGCACAAACACTGCCAGGCTCACCTGGGACTGCACAGGCTGCTCACTGTCCCCACAGCTGCTCCAGAGGTAGCTCTGCTTGCCATACAAAGCTCAGTCACCCCTAAGGCTACATCGCTTATGTACTCAGTGATGCTCCTTCATTTCAAATGCAGATGTTAATTTATTATTTAGTATTGTTCTTTAACCTGCTAACATCCTAGAACATCAGCCCACTCTGCCCTTTGTATGATTTCAGTCTTTTCAGTACTCTGTGATCACAATTCGTATATGAACCTCTTTTTTCTAGCCAGTAAGTAAAAGGCACCTACGTGCCCTCTACAGATAGGAGACACATTCCCACCTTGGAAGAGGTAAAGAGCCTATTTCTGAACACAAGAACTTTGTTTATTTGACAAGCCAACAGACTTTCACTGCCTCATCCCTGCTGGATGGTTATAGTGTGTTGTGGGGGCTTTTTTGTCCCTGTCAAACCAACAAGAACTCAGGAATCTGCAAGAATATTCCTTGGGAGAAGGCTCCAGAATTGCCAGCAGCCTGCACCAGTTGACTTATTGTCAGCTGCTGAGAAGCTCACAACTTCTAGCACTCTTCTTATATTCCACATTTTTTAAGAGGCATGCTTGTTTCTCTTCTAAATTTTGGGTTGGGTTTTTTTTGTTTTGGTTTGGTTTTTTCCCAATGGAAGTTGCTAGCATGAAGATTTTAAGAAAAAACACAAAGCCCCATTTTATTTTTTTTAATCACATAACTAAGCTAATTTCATTATTTTTGAAAACTTTACTGTTATTTTGAACAATGGAACTTGTGGTATCCCTTGTTGTTCTTTGTGGAGGGTATACAGCGAGCTCTAGAGAGGTTGGTTACTATGGCAGCTCTGAGCTGTTTGACAGTGTTATAATGTTTGCTGATGCTTATTAATTTATCAGAGTGGAAAAAAATGAATAGCTCATACTGACACCACTGGGAGAACTAAAAGCCAGATCCTCTAGGCTATGTAAAGCACTAGTGCTGAGCAATGGAAAAGAAGACGAGCAGCCAGTAAATGCTTTGCAAACCTCGGGTTTGGGAACCATTTTAGACCAGAACATGTCCTCATGAATGCTCCTGCATTTTCCAAGTTCTGTTTCCAAACTAAAACTAAGGAAAACCAACAAGCACTGAGTATCTCTGAAATCCCCAAAAGCTGCTTGTAAGAGAGCAGTAATACCAGGAACAAAACCTTCCAACTGAGAATTGGTTCCTTATTTACCATGAAAGAATAATCTTTTCCCAGAAATTACTGAAAAGAGAAAGCTTTTTAAGCTCATCCTTAACATGTTTCCTTTTATTAGCAAGACAAAAATTGCCTTTGAGCTTTCTTATTCCTTCCCACTATTTCTGCATATATATATGCAAATTATCATACAGATTTCCCTTCACTGAGTACATTACATATCTCTGAAACAGTTGGCAGACCCCTGGGGGGGTGTTGCCCAGACAGCTGTGCAATCAGCTGAGTAAATCAGCTTATTAAAGAAACAAAGAAAATGCAAAAATTATTAGAGACAGACTCCCGCTTATAGCATTGTTCAGCACCTCTGTATGTAAAAAGCACAGCAAGCACAAGATGGAATAAAGGTACTTGTAAATTGGTGAATGAACTATTGCACAAGTGACAATGATGCCATTTTCTCTCAAACCCTAATTTGGGATGCTATGATATTTATGCTTTGTAGTTTAAATCAATTTAACATAAATTACTCCAGCATTTTATTTTACAATTACAAAAGTGTGAAATGTAATGTTGGTCTCATAACTGACTTCTGTATGTAAAAAATGGTCATTAACTTCTGCTTGACCTTAGGTGTAGAGCTAATATTGAATTTGCACAGAGGGTACTCATTATCCTGATCTAGTTTCCCCGCAGAAAAAGAAGTTCCCAAGGGTCCTAGTGCAACAAGCCATTTCTCAAATCTCAAGTAGGAAACAGGACTCCAGAAAATGATGCAAAACCATTTCCTCTCATTGCAGAGTTTATCAAAAGGCAGATAACAGCAAGGGTAGGTATCTGCAATCTAAACAGAGCAAAGCCAGTGTGGTAAGGAAGGAGGCTGGCAGATGTAGATTTGGTCTTGCTGATCACCATTAAGGCACCGTTCCTTCCCACTGCTTCTAAATGACCACAGGAAGGACAAACCTCCGTTTAAATGAGGCTCAGGCCTGCCTACATTATATAGCCATTATAAATTAAAAAGTGAGTGTAACAAGTAAAGCCACTAACATTTCCCAGCTCAGCCAGATAATGGTCATTTCACATTATTGTACAATGGTTTTTTAGGAACTTCTGTTTATTTTATTTCTCAGAACTGAAGCCTTTCATCTGGGTTTGAATATGGCTCCATATTTCATCCAAGGTAGTGATGCATTAGAACAACATAATTTGTAAAACACCTCTGGCTAAACGAGACAGGCATTTTTAAATAGATAAACAGATAAACAACTACTGTTGATTCATATGGCTAGAGGAGATTTGGTTTTCAATACCTGGCCCTTTGTGATGCATGCAAAGATAAAGCCACATTTTACACCCACTTTGTGAACATATGAAGTCATATTTTTTATCAAGGAGAAAAAAACCCATGAAAAATGGTGTATAAACGCTGTAGGATTACTATAGGAACAGACAAAAGCAAGGGGTTTTGTACCAACCGCAGCTCAAGTGAAACCATTTAATGCCTGAATGCGGAAAGTTTTATATTTTATCCAGTAATTGTAGATATTTGTTCTCATGTGCATGATATTTAAAATTAAAAAAAAAAAAAATCACAAGGCAGTGAATGTATCTATAGCAGTGTTGCCTGAAACGAGATGGAAGGATGGAGAAGAGCCCGTTACATGACCAGAGATTTATTGCTGGGAACAGATCAAACAAGCAGGTATGGACTGTTGCTGAGCAGGCTGGTGCAAAGTGAAACACTGCTCTCTATTCCATGGAAACATCCCCCAGGCATCGCCAGGAAAGGAGCAGGAAACAAAGAGGACTCTGAATAAATAAATTCTGTGAACTCATTGTAAATGCCTCTCCCAAAGCCCCAGTAAACAAAACATTCACCTGGGGGTTGTTTTTTGCCCAGCTGCTCTTTCTGACCTTACTGTGCTGTCTTTTTTTGAGTATGTGCAAAATATCTTTCCCCTACACAGCTACTCCGCGTTGCCGATTTCTTCTGTGAGAGTACTTTAGATCACACAGAAAGAACCATGCAAAAGGCTCTACCACAACTGCAAAAACAAAACCACAAACTGCCAAAATCCCTCTCACCACAATTCCCACCAGAGAGCTCTTTTCCTTCTTTTTCCAAGTCTGAGACCATTCTGCTTTATATCAGCTGTTGAACACACAACAGCTGGTAAGTGTTACTGTGTAGTCCTTTCACTGATGTTGTCCAGGGCATTTCCCACCCCCAGCATCACCCAGGGTGGGCACAAAGCAGGTGGTTATAGATTCAGCTGTGGCACAACAGAGTTCTGTGAGTGTGTGTCACACATACGGTTCCTGACCAGCCAACACAAGGAGCATCATTGCCCAGGGCTAGGAGGGGTCTGCTCCTGCCCTTTTGAAGTGCTGCCATTTTCTTGGTGTGCTTGATCTCAGGAGCAATGGAAGAATCCCTGATATGATGCAATACATCACTGTAACCCCCACTGCTCCCTAGGGTGAGGGGTTCCCTTCAATAGGGCACAAAATGTTTTAAAATAATTGCTTAGAGAAGCAAACATGATTAGAATCATAGAACTATAAATTATGCTGAGCTGGAAGGGACCCATCAGGATCAAGTCCAACTCCTGCCCTGAGCAGGACACCCCAAGCATCACACCATGTGCCTGAGAGGATTGTCCCAAAGCTTCTTGAACTCAGAAAGACCTGATGCTCTGACTACTTCCCTGGGGAGCCTGTTCCAGTGCCCAGCCACCCTCTGGGTGGAAAACTTTCCCCTGATATCCAACCTAGACCTCCCCTGACTCAGCTTCATGACACTTCCTTGAGTCCTGCCACTGGTCATGAGGGTGAAGAGATCAGTGCCTGCCCCTCTACTTCCCCTCATGAGGGACCACAGTGAGGTCTCCCACAGTCTCCTCTTCTCTAGGCTGGACAAACAAAGATTACCTCCCTTACCTCAAGACCTGCAATCACAGACCTTAAAGAAAGACCCTAAAGCACAGAGTAACTTTTAAAATACTGCTAGCTATGTTTTCAGGGGAAGCTTTTATTCTGAACCACGTTTCAGTGGGCAGGGGAAAAGTAAAGATACAGTCACCACGACCTAACAGAAGCGCGACAGTCCTGCACCTTCACTTTGAGTGGCCATTTCTCCAGGGTGAACCCTGTAAGTAACATTTGCAGAAGAATTCCCATTCCACACAGTTTACTAATCTCAACCCTTGCTTTAAACACGTGGCTGCTTGGAGGAACTGGAAGTTGTAATGGAATGAGATACTACTTGAGTCAAGTAAACAAACCTATTGAAAAGAGACATGAAGAGAATAGAAAAGCAGTAAGATGCTACTGATTTACCCTTTTCCCACCCTTCAAACTTTCTCAATTTTTTCACAAGGGAAAATGCACACCTCTCTGGCACATGACAGTCACTTTATTCTGTAAATAGGACCAAGTTTTTTCATACTTCATTATGCCCTTTTTCAGTGGCATAAGTGGTAACAAACCATGCACATTTTACTCCAAAGATATTGAATACCTGGTTGTTTATGAAACCTGTATATTCAATAGTACTTAATATGTTTGAAATTTACACAAAATGCTGAGCTGCTCTATTCTTGAATGACCTTTGATCATGTATTTGTAACCTCATTTTTCAGGTGTGTTTACAAATCTAACTCAAATTTGTAATGATTTCTGTTTTCTATATAACAACACTTCTACAAGTGAATAAAATGAGTAACATAGCATAGGACATTCAGATAGCACCATATGACAAAACTTTTACTAATTATTGTGGACTAAATTTACCGAAAAGTCTCACAAGGATCTGTACTACTTGAGGAAATGGGCTGAATGATAAAGATGCAATTTCCTGAGTTAACCAGGCTGATAAAACAGCTTAATGCTGCCAAAAGAGTCTTACTGGGCTCCTTCCCACACACCTCCACCTCCCCTCCCTGATAAGAAGCTGCCACCCTCACTTTGTGTCAACTCTAGCACATGCTGCTGCTATACTGTATGCTGCTCTGGCTGCCCCATCTCAAAAGTAATATAAGAGATGTAGCAAAGATGATCAGATTTAATGGAAGAGATTTGGTATGAGGAATGACTAGTGATATAGCCTGGAAATAAGACAACTCACAGGGGTATGACAGATGTGCACAAAATCCTCAGTAGTATAATGACAAACAGGGAATGGATTATTCACCACTCTCTGTCAGCAAAGAGCTGTATCACAACAGAGTGAGGGTCGTGGGGAATGCATTTAAAACAAACAAGAAAAAATATGTTTTAACACACTACACATGTGAATTGTGAGACTTGCTGCCGTAAGAGAAGATGAAGGTCAGGAGTATAAGCAGGCTTAAAAAGCAATTTGATAAATTAATGGAGAAAAGGTCCAGCAAGGGTTACCTACCACAGCAGTGTGGGTACAGCAAAATCCCTCTATCACAGGCTGGTAGATGCTGAGTATGTACATCAGAAGGACTGTTTGTACTTGCTCTGCTTCCTACTCTAAGCATCCCCTACTCATCACTCACAGTAGGAGCGTAGCTGGATGGACTTTTAACCTGACCCAGCCTGACTGTTCTCATGTGTTTAACCGGGCTGACATTGCCTGGAGTGTGTTTGAGTCGAGTCACGCAATCAGCTCTGACAGCAGTGCTGTAGAGGTGGTGCAGTGGCTGGGAAAAGGAATAGCTGTTCACAGCTTGCTTTTCATTCATGTCGGCAAAGCTCAAGCCCCAGTGACTGCTTCATATTGAATCGCCTGCGCTAAAATGAAAATACGAAGCAAATCACATAGGCAGTTAGGTTCTGACAGAAGCAATACAAAAGAAAAGGGGAAGTGTGGACATGCATACATATACATAAGAATAGGATGAGGCAATCCAGAAGATCTCAAATATGAAGTTAATACACTGCAAAAGTCGTATTATTATAAGTTATTATATACTATTATAAATAAAATGTAAATGATATATTAAAAAGTCAATAGAGCTTGCCAGTTCAAGAATGGCATGACTAAAATGTGTCTAATTATACAGTGGAAACCTGAATATCATTCACAAGGGAGAGCAAAACCACACACAAGGGCTTTTGTAACTGCCCTGCCTTTCACAGTGGGAGGGAGAAGCACCCACAGACTTGCCACTGCTCCTGCAATGCCTGGGTAGAAGCTGAGTCACCATCTTCCTACCTCATCCATACTCTGTCAGCTATTACCTTAATTAGCCCCCGTATTCACAAACACAAAGACAAGAGCCATGCTCTTCTCAGTTGATCCTTTGCACAAATAAAGTTATAGAAATTCCTTTATCTATAAAGGGATTTGCTGGGTGATGCCATGGGGTGCAGCTCGGTTTGTGCACAGAAATGCAAGGCATCTTGTTTGTGGATGGGATTAACACCAGTACAAAGCATCTACCTGACAGGTTTTGATCAGTTCAGATGTACCCGTGTAGCTTTGCCACCAGCTAAAGCCTCCAGCCTTAGGCTATTTGCCGCTTTTTATCCTTGTTTTAGCTACCATCTCTAACACATAAGAAACATGTCATGAGCCATGACAAGCAATTGAGATAAATGCCAACCCTTGTAAACCTTCAGATGTGAGGCTGCATTTATGTTACATTTCAGCACATTTGCAGAAGCTATCAGAATCCAGCAAGGTATAAATAAACAAAACAATTTAATGCCAAGTGCCTACAATTAAAGAAAAAGTTCCCTTCTGCTCCAGTTGTTTGCTTCCCCAAGACCTTTCACCAAACCCCAGAAGACAGCATTTACTCTATTTATTTCTAAGGTTAGGCAAGAATAATTTCAATGCATTTTTATAAGCCACAGAGAAGTGCACAAGCTCATTTTCCCTTCCTAGGTCACCTTTATCATGAGAGCTTTGTTCTAATGAAATATAAATGTGATTTCAAGTCAACAGCGTTACGGAGGTACATCAACACTTCTGAATTACAGACACTTATTTTACCCTGGTTTAGTTTTATTTGCAAAGAAACTTAAAGTGCTGAGCTCCCTCTGCATGAAGGCTCCCAAGTATGCCTCTGTCAGCATATGCCTTGTTACCAGAGTGGTATACTTGCAGCACACATCTGGCATATGAAAACAGGGCTTTTTTCCCACAGCACAAAAGTTTTTAATTTTTCAGGTTCCTCATTTTTCTTTCAGCATCTGCCAGCTTTATGAGTCTCATCTATTCTTCTACACCACAGTAAAAACGGAAGAATGGCTCTTGGGGAAAGGCATGCTACCCCACACCCTACTGGCTTTTTATTGTCTGGTAGCCGACATTCTCCATCAAGTCAGATCCTGTACTAGCAAGAATTTGATACTCTGCCCTACCCCACAGCAGGTCCAGGTCTTTACCTCGTCTTTTGTCAGCAGATAGAGTGTGTAAATCTCTGACACAGCCAGAACTGTAATAGTTGCAATTACTAGCTCTCACATACATACACTAGGTAGCAAACCAAGCTTCATCTAAACAAAAACAAACTGTTTTATTCAGGCAACCAAAGGCAACACTTGCCCCCCCTCCCCCCCCAAACACAGCAAACCTCCCTACCTGGAACCTCTTCACCTCTTGCAGAGGGAGCTGTGGTGTTTGTGTGCTCGTATAGTGCTTTCCATGCAACTTAACATGGTGATTAGTACAGCAGCTCTAGACCAATAATGCAAAAACTTAAATCAGCCAGTTTTTCTAGTACAATTAAATCACTGTGAATGGCCTCTCTAAGGGCAGAGGTACAACCAGAAACTAAAATAATTCAGGAACAAATTATATAGTCCTTGCATTAGGCAGAAATGCGTGGGTTTTTTTTT
>VZRQ01010237.1:230059-273818 GCA_013397975.1 Machaerirhynchus nigripectus | reverse complement strand
AAAAAAAAAAAAAATCACATTTCAACTTTTTCTAGGGATTGCCTCTGTACAAAGTCTCCAGCAGTGCATACTAGCCATCTTGTCTAAGAGACCTAGGCAAGGCTCAAGGCTGTTCTGCAGTGGGAGGTTTGACACGTAGTTTCTGAGAGATGTGAAATTGCAAACAACCTTCTCAAGATATGTGGTTCAGTCATGAGCCACAAAGCCCACAAAGGATTCCCAAAGTAATACAATTACTAACAGCTGTCAGCATCCCACTCTCATGGCTCTGAAGAGAAGTTTGAAAATGTGAAAGAAGAATAGCTAACATTATACTAGTCTGAGCAGAAAGACAGAGAAAACCACTCAAGACATCTCAGTACAACAGTAACTCCAGCACCCACTGAACAGATATTCAGGAGCCACCCAGCAGTACACTCTGCATGTGGCAGAAGGCAGTCATACCAGGGGCCACATCCTTCCTCTGCTTGCATCCTTCTTTCCTTTGTGGCAAAGGACCAAGAAGATTTTTTTGCTGTCGTTGCAAGGTGCAAGGACCTTTTCTACTCCTTGGTGCTGCCCAGCTGAGAGTGACAGTTTTCAGCCACTCCAAGCAGGAAAATATGAAGGCAGCGCCATGGTTTTCTTAAATGTCATCCTGTTTCCAGCACAGTTGTGCAAGCTGGCAGTATTACCTTCCCTTCCTTCCTTCCTGTACACTAATTCCCATGTCTGGAGAAACGTTAATCATAGATGATGTAAGCATAAACTTCAAGTAAAATGGGAAAGAACAGTTATTCTCTGGAAAAACAATTTGTGTGCTTTCTTGCAGCAATTGCTGTACACAAATATTATAATGATATGTACAAGCTATCTAGGTAAGAGTGGGATTTTCAGTGAAAGCCCACGTTGTTTCTGAATA
This sequence comes from Machaerirhynchus nigripectus, assembly GCA_013397975.1. Taxonomy (NCBI): domain Eukaryota; kingdom Metazoa; phylum Chordata; class Aves; order Passeriformes; family Dicruridae; genus Machaerirhynchus; species Machaerirhynchus nigripectus. Next base: position 272,917 of record VZRQ01010237.1, on the reverse strand, counting down.
ACACCACCATGACTTTTCATGGCTACAGTTCTCAGACCCTCTCCCTTCATTAAACTCAGCCCAATCGATGCCTCAGTTCTGATCTATTGTCACAGGTTACAGTCAGTAAGAAGCATTGCACTGATGTCTCATCTTTATCTTTTAGCATTTAATAAATACATTATCCTAAGATTAGCCTCAAGACACACTACAGCCTGAAACAATTGCAAACGTATCACTTAACCCAATCAAACATTCCAGAAATGCAAATCTCTCCATGGCTGTAAAGAAAAACCCATCTTGCCAGAAGGGAGCATTGTGGCATCCTGCAGTTGTATTTGTGGTATTACTTTTGCTTATAAGGTGGCACCTTTTAAGTTCAAAAGATAGAGCTAAAATCACAGCTAATAAAAAGGCTGGGTTTCTATATTTTGTCTATGTCAAGCTAAATATCTCATAGTTTGCTGCGGGCCAGGAATGGAGTTGGCCTTTTACTTAACTTGAGCAAAACACTTCAGATAAAGCAGGAGGAAAATATGTTTCTCTAGTGTCAACAGTAAAGAAAAGCTCCTTCATCAAAGGGTCCCATTATGATAGTCTGAGCTGCCTCTCATAGGATTCACACCAATCACAAAGAATTGGTACTGCTGAGCATCCTCCCGGATTTGATTGGTGTCCCTAGATTTCATAATCTATATGCTTTTGTCTATTTTAGCATAAATGCACTTGACATCCCTGCTGGACATGCAATTCCTCTGCATCATTACACCAGTGGAAATCCATGTATAACATTCATTCCTCACTGCACACATGCCACCCATTATCATACTTCTTCCTAACAGGATTTCAGTTACTGCCTGTTTGACAAAATCGATAGTTGCACATCACATTGAAGATAATAATGCAGACACAAAATAAAATATATAAACAAGAACTATGCCTACCATATTGAGAGATTAAATTTAAAAAATGTTTTATACATACAGCTTGTTGCTACAAAGCTAACACTATCCAAACAGTACCCCATTTGAGTAGCACTGCAGATGTCAAAGCTGATTCAGTTTAAAGGCCGGTTCGTCACACAATATTTACAGAAATATCATGAAAGTCTGAAAGAGAATATTTTGAGTGGGTAGCTGGCATGTTATCACATCTTAATCAGTTTTCTTTCTGCAATATGAGTGTGCCTAGAGAGTGATACCCAGGTATACTTCTGCTTGATTAAATACAAATGGCACATTTATATGGGGAATATTGTCTTCAAAGAATAGAGAATTTTAAAAAGTAAATGACACCTACAGCTCTTATCATTTTGTCATAATGGGCACAGCTGCGCATCTAGCGGACAGTGCATACCCCTCTGCTTTTTTCCTTTCTCTTTCTTCTGCCCATAGTAGTTTTTTGTGAGACAGTATTCTAGATTATTCTAGATCATTGTGCCAAACAGGACTTCAAATCTAGAGACAAAGTGCCAATCCTTACAGAATCTCAAAATTAAATCCTGCAACAGAAGGCTCTAAACAGCAGGGTTTTGAAAAACAGTAAGAGTCTAGTTCACATTTTTGCATCTCAAGTTATGATAGTTTGATGGGCTCTAAATAAAAGTAATATTGGCTGATCCCTTAAAGCACCAGAAAACTATTTTCTAGATACACCTCATTAACATCCTGATGTTCTCTTCCATCACAAAGTAAAGTAAAATCTTTGCAGCAGAAACACTCACAGCTATCCCACCCTGTTCTGCTTTTAGCAGACAAAACAATGAATATGAAGCTGCTCTTTGGGACACGACATGGGGTGCATGACAGCTCTGGAATGCTTTTTTTAACCCATGAGTAATCACTGCATTTTTTTAAAAATTCATGACCAAAAAGATTATCTGATGCAAACGTATTTCCAATGGCATTTTGCACTGCTTGCAAATTTTTCACTGCTTGCCTTTACAATTTAAGTTTGATGGTGCCTCATTGTAATGGAACATATGATACAAGCACATAATTTGATAGGTTAAAAGAGGGATTTATATTTTAGGCACATGGATTCCTCCAATGCTGCTTGGGCTGGATCCTCACGATCAGTTTAGGTTTGAAAATTTGGAATGGAATCCCCTGAAGAAAAAAGCTGACAGAAACTTTCTTCTGACCTGAAAAAAATCTTTTATTCCATGAAAAGCAAAAAGAAAAGTAGAAGAGACAGCAGTGAAATTTGAATGTGCAGTTACAAAGTCAACTGCAATCTTCAGCTGCTTTAGTGCTGGGCTGGAAGTAGGGATTTTGTGGAGTTTTTCACACTTCTGAAATACTGGTGTGAAGAGTATCATGAACAGGATACTCAGTTATGAATTCTTCAAAGAAGACTGGTTTAATTTTGTACAAAATACATAAACATTCAGTGAGCCAAAAAGCCAGTGTGAACTACATTTCCAGTAATGGCCAATAACTTCACTTTCAGTTTCCAGGTCCAGGTTACAGGACCCCTTTTTTTTCCCCCCCCCCATAAAAATTCTTAAGCTGGAAGCAAAGGGAAAAAAAAAGAGAACCTAGTTACTGTGTAGTCCAGCCCTCTGCTGAATGGTGTGAGCTGAGGTTTCAAATTCTTCTGGGACAAAAAAAGGCTTCCGATAAGGTTGCAGTGAGTACTTTATGTCCTGGTCTACTGTATGGAGGAAAAGCAGTATTCTGGAGGGATAAACAGGAAAAGTTCATATACAGATGTTAAAATTTGGAGGATTCTGCTCTTGTCTTGTGCCTTTTCCCCAGGGGTAGACTAGAAAATCATTACAGAAGCACCACAAAGTTCTGTGGAAAATCAGAAAATGCAGGAGAAAAGATCAGATTCCTGACATCACCATGGCAATAGATGGGTCTCTGGCCATCTGGAGATGGAACTGCCTAATTTTTCTTTAGCTAGTTAGCTACAGCAATAAAATGGTTCATTTAAGAAAACGCTGTCCATGTGCCCTACTGCTGGAATGAGTCAGGATGTAGTCCACAGGTTTGACCTCACAGATGTGAAACACTCTGAACTCACTGTCAATTAGGTGTTTGAGGATATTCATGTTACTCAAGTGCATCTAGCAACCATTAGATCCAGCTCTTAAACTCAAAAGGTCACTTTGCTTTGTTGAGTTCGTCCCTTTTTTAACTGACAAAGCCCCACTTTATTCTATTTTTGATAGGCAAAGCTTTTGAGGGATACTGGCAATGTTTTATAGAGTTGGTAATTTTGCAAGTTTTTGAAAAAATATAACTTTGCAGCAAGTATTTCACAGTTTTCTATTTTTGCTCTGTATGGAACTGAAAATGGAGGATATTGAGGTTCTGAACTCACCTTTCATTTTCAGTTAAGAAAAAATGTAGAGAAAACAGGGAATTCGAATATTGAGACAATAAAAAAAATAGACATTTAAAACACAGCATTTGCTTATGTCATACATTTTAAATTACTTTTGCATAAGGTTGAACATACAGAATCACTGGCTTTCCAAATGCATTACAAAATGTCTTTTGTAAAGACATTTGTCTTTACAAAATATAGCAAAAATTCTCATTCCCTTCCATTTCCGAGCAATTTTTTACTTATTTTTTTTAAATAACTCCTTTCCTCATGCCTTTCTCATAACAACTTTACCTTGCTTGTTTCACTTTCATCTCTGTACTTTCTCACATGCCAAAAACAGAACTAACATTAATTCCACGTTTTGATGACACCACGACTTAGGTGAGGTGTTCACAGAACTGTACAATCACAGAATGGCTGGGGTAGGAAAGCACCTCTGGAGTTCATCTGATCCAAACCTCTGCTGAGAAGCATAGCCCGCCAGAGCCTGTCCATCAGGTATTTGTACACATTGGTAAGGTCCTCCCACAGCCTGCTGTTCTCCAAGCTCCACTCCCACTTCCCTCAGGAATGATCACCTCCTTTAGCCTAAGGACAACACTTTTACTAATGCAGCTCAGGAAGCACTTGCTTTCTTTGCCACAAGGACATGTTTCTGGTTCAACCTGCTGTCCAGCAGGACCTCCAGGTTCTTTCCTGCAAAGCTATTTTTCAGTCAACCCCCAATTTGTATAGAATTATGAGGTTATTTCTCCCAGATGCTGGATATGGCATTGCCCTTTGTTGATGTTCCTGAGGTTCCTGTTGGCCCATCTCTCCAAACTGTCAAGGTCCCTCTGAGTGGCTGCACAACCATAGAATCATAGAATTATTTTGGCTGGAAAAGACCTTTAAGATCATCAAGTCCACCTGTTAACCCAGCACTGCCAAGTCCACCACTAAACCATGTCCTCAAGTGCCACATCTACACATCTTTGAAACACCTCCAGTTTGGTGACCAACCATTCCTCCCAGTGCTGCACTGCTTGCTAATTTGCTGAGGGTGCACTCTGTGCCGTACAGATCACATTAAATTGAGTCAGTCTAGCTTAACTTCCTGAAGTCCTACCTGTCTGCTTCTTAGAACAGTGATCTTACAAGATAAACTAGATGCACCAAAGTCTGGCACAGACATGATAATCTGTTGTTTATTATGGTGACGTTTACTGAGGCTAAACATAGTTGGGAAGCCCAGATTTCCCAGGTGTCCCTCCTCTGAAGTTTATGATAATCTACAAAAGGGCTGCTGAAGACTCTTCTCTCCCTTTGTCTCCCATCGATGTACACTTGACCAAGAGGGTCTGAGTGTAAAGCACATGGCACAAAAGTCACCTTGGTCCTTCAAACTGGTATCTTCTGGGCCATGAATAGCATCTCTTACAAGAGCAGGCTGCAGCAGTCCTTGCTTGGATTGATTTTAATAGCTTTGGAATTGCACACTAAGGCCTCAGTTAAGCTATCCCCTTCCAGAGACTAAAAAAACAGTCTTCATAGACAAACATCTGTTCACTTAGACTAAGTCTTTAATTTGAAAGGATCCAAAACATGACAGTATTTCAAACATGATCAGTTCAAACTTTGATGCAATGACCTTACCGCAGAAGTGAGACGAGCAAGAATTTCAGCATTGGTTTCTGCCGTATCTTCTATTTTTTGATCAGGCCTTAAAAAATAAAAATAAGATTTTATTATTTCTTTCATTCTGTTTCAACATCTTTTGATTCCTGGAAAGTAAGGGACTGTGTAGCCACAGGCACTAATGTAAAAGGGCCTTTGAGATTCCACATCAAAATGAGGACTGCAACATGACAATAATTAATCGTGTCAGTAACGACAGAGTACACCCTTTGTCCCTTGCTGTCAAGAACTCTTTTGATCCAACCAATATGAAGCAGTGAGAGAATTCTTCAGCTATAAAAATATGATGAAGGACTGAAGAATGCAGGACCCTTTAGATCAGAGTTGCTTATTTGACTGTGTATTTTGCCTTGCTAAAAACATACTCTATGAACAGAGCAAAGAGTTTTCTATCTGCCCACCACCCTGCTTTGCAAGGTGTGGAGCAGCACCTATGGAATACAACTTCACCTAGATGAAAACGGACAACATCAAAGCAATTTTGTGACACGTGAAGCTTGATACTCAGAAAAAATAACTGAAAGTGAAAATAATATGTTTAAGAAGCCATAAATTACCTAAATTAACTAAAGCAACAGCTAACAACACTAGGTTGTCTTGACAGTGACTCACAAGAAAGAGAGACTTAATGTGTCTTTTCAAAAGTGAGGCAGTGAAGGCAGAACCCTCCTAGAAACTGTCCCAGAAGTCTGGCCCACGTGGAAATAGCCACACAAAAGTGGACACTACAGGGTAAGACTGTGTTTTTCTTTAAAACAGTCTAATTCCCACCACTAAAACATCTGTAAGCCTTTCAAAAGCTTTATTGACAATCAGAAGCATTATACCAATATGATAGGGTTATAACTATGGGAAGAAGTAAAAGAAAATGCCCTTGAGATCTTTACTTTTCATGGTATTCAGGAAGCAGTGTCATGCCAGCAAGCTGAACAGATACACCAAACTGCAGCTGCTGTAATAAACATAAATTCCAGGTATCAGCAGAAGCTTCTGTCTTTGACTAAATTAAATCGCTTATATGCCTTGGTGTCCTTAGGGAAAGAGCTGGCAACACATCTGGAATATGCAGCTGGTATATTGTGGCTCTTACATCCCATGTCCAAAAATTTAATTCCCTGATTAAAAAATTAAGGTCAGAAAGCACAGAATGACACATGCATTCATTTTGGGGTGAGCATATTCAGATCAAAATGGTAATTCAGATTAAAATCAGTTATTTTCAAAACTGCCTTTCCTTTTCAAAGAAAACATGATTTAACATTGTAAGTGTTATAACCAGCCCAAAAGAAATAAAGGGATGCATTTTCATTTACAGAGACTGATTTGTTCAGGTTTTCTCTTTATAATTTGGAATGAGATTAAAATAACTGAGCTCTTTAGATGTTTCTCTACACATCTGATCTCTTCTGATCTCTCAGAACCAGGCTAGGATCTCATTCTTCTAAATTGGAGGCAGAAGATAGCAGCTGAGTAGACACAGCCACAGATGCAGTCTATAAACCCAGAAGAGCACATAGCATAGCTATTTCCTTCTTGGGCCTTTATGACTACATTTTCTATTTAAAAGCACTCCCAGTATTCATCTGCATATGAGCATCAAGTATTTCTGAAACCATGAATATACTAAAAATTAGAGTCAGCTCTTCAGAATCAGAGAGGAAGGGTATATTATGACACCCAGGCCAATGGACAAAAACAACAGTTATCACCCTATTTTTTTCAAAAGTGGACAGCTAGGACCTAGTAGAGCTGGTACCAAACCGGAGCTACAAAGCCCAGGCAAATTAGTGCTTATACAGTTCAGCAATCTGTGGGCTCAGTCTGCTAAGCAGAGCGAGATGCAGGGATGCTTTTCCTAGATCTGCAAGCAGGCAAGTCAGTCTCCATACAATACCTGAGAGCTGTTTGTCTTCAGCAAAAGCTTTCCAGGAACTCTGTAAGGCAGTAACTAAATCAATATCCCATCCTGGCTATTTGCATTAAAACCAAATTACTTTTAAGAATGGTTACTTTTCTGATATCAATAAAATGCGAATCGTTTCAGGACAGAAGACAGAATATAGTGCAACACTTCTGAAAATAAAAAGCAATATAAGATCAAGGAAAAAACCTCTGCTAACATCTCTTCCAATAATTTTTAGAAGTATTACGGGATATATTTCAACAGCCTCAGGTACCCAGTGCATTCTTGAAATGTTCACTGAGTCTACCAGTGGTTCTGGGAATTGTTATAAACGCTTCCATTTACAAAGAAGGAAATAGAACCATGCAAGGATTACACACCAGATACAACACTCTCGCAGTAAATGGAAAAGAATTCAGGAGGCATTGGGTAAGAACCTAAGTGATTGATCAAGGCTGTAAGAGAGTCCAAGGCACAGCTTTCAATTCAGATTTGTTGTTCCCAGGCTATTTCAATATTCACTTGTTTTCTCCTCAAGTAGAATGACTGTGATTGACTCTGGGTGTTCAACGACCTCAAGGGGCCTCTTCATTGGTCCTGTCTCATTTGACAACATTTACAGGGTCTCGTTCCTTTGGAATACACACAACAACATTAGCCTTCAGAAGAGCATGAACTCCTGAAAATCTGCTATGTCCTCACTTGTTTTCCATGGTGAATTCCCACTAATGTTATGTTAAATGTAAGGAATTTCCACCAAGGTCAACAGGGAGCATTTATTCAGGAACCATAAGCATATCTCAGACTTCAGAACAGTATTATCATTGTAGAGTTTTATTTGGTAACACCACTAAAACTGACCAGAAACAAATACAGATCCATCAAAAATCTGTACAGCAAGTCAAATCTGAGCTATGTTTATTTATCAGGGTTTCCTGAATAGCTGCTGAAGGAGGTCCCCAGAGCTGCTACTGCCTACTCACGTCCACAGACTCCTTCTGGGAGAGCAGAACCATGGTACTTCAGAGACCCGCTGATGCACCCAGCAGCCCAGGCAAGCACAAGGCTGCTGCCCACAGCTGCAGAGGAGACAGAGGTCATCTGGCCTCTGGGACCACCAGGAGACATCCAGTGTTGCTTTCTGGTGCACAAGCAGGCAGTTCTTTGTGATTTCATCAAAAGCAGGGAATCTAATTAATAAACTAAGAGTTTCTCTATACCTATGTACTTATAGAATTAATGCTGTCGATATAGATTGTGAGAAAAGCTAAGACAGAAAAATGAGTACAAAAACACTAAATTATAAAAAATCCTATGCTTCTAATGGTATGCAAAACAGCTCATATATTCGAGAAAACACAAACCCTGCAGGGAAAGGTTTTTAGAATTGCCCTCTTGCCTCATGAAAAGGAGTATATGGCTTTATTTAACCAAGTCAGACAACTTTAAAGAACATCTCATCACACCTATTCCCTTTCTGACTGTGTTCTGGCAGTTTATTATTTGCATCAAGCATGAAGAATTTTGAACCTGGAAAAGTCTCCTTCCGCTTTAATATCACATTCCCTCAAGGGTGTACCATTACTTAAAATTCAGTTCCTACAATATATACTTTTTCAAAAAGCACCCTCACAATCTGACAGGTAAAAGCTCCAGAAAACAATTTTTCAGTGACAATATTCCCAAAAGGAATCCAGCTTCAACTCAAATTTGAATAATGTGAGCAGGAAGGAGCTGGAAATGTACATTAATGAATAATTGTTCAATTCATGTGACAGGGATCATCTTCCACTGGAAATGGTAGTTGCACTGAAATGATAAAACGGCAAAGCAGACTGTAAACTTGAACCTAAAAAGCCTTCAATCCATTTTCCTACCCAGCATCCTTCACATAACACACCAATATTACCTATCCATTCTGTCCTTTTGATTCAAATCCTTTGAAGAAGTAGACATGAACCATGAAAAGTGGTCTGATTTACAGTGATGAGGAAAATCCCAATTCCCACTAAAATCAAGATCAAAATGCCCTGATATTTAAGAGACAGACAAACTGTTCAGCACCACAGTTGGCTGGAAGACAAGAATTTCTATCTGCAAAAACAGTCAAAGGTTTTCTCCCATATGAGTCAGCTGCTTAGAAGATCATATTCATTCCTGATGCTCTAGCCAGCTTGGGATTCTTGTCACTTGTCTACACTCACTCAAGCTGATCAAATAAATGCCTTTTAAAGGGAAGCTCCACTCCAGAACTGCCAATATTTGATTGGTGAGGGCAGTCAGCAACAGGGGAGGGAATCAGGTTTCTGCCCTGAACCATGTAGTGAAATTACTGAGGTTTTTTCCAACCAGCTCAACATGTCTGAATTTAAGAATCTGGGCTTGAGACAGCTTACAGGGTCTTTGGCTTTTGTGTTCCTTTAAAATATTTCTACTGGACATCCATTTAAGAGAATGAGCATTTTAAAAAGCTATTACATAGAGAAGGAAAGTACTCATAGAATAAAGTTTTGTCTTTGGCATCAAAGAGAATAAATTCTAGTACTGCCAGAGTAATAGTTTTCCAGAGTATTGGGTTTGAGGATCATCATTTTAGGGACAATGAAAGAATTTAACTCAACTTGTCCATTCAGGCCAGCTCCTGCAGATTTACTAGAGCATAAAGGGTCATGAGCCTCCAGAGCTCTCACTAACAGCTTTCTCCTCTATTTTGGCCTCTCACTGTGGAAAAAATAACTATGGTTTCCTTCTAGCCACTCTAAACAGGCAACCTTAGAGTGCAGACATACAAGCACAGAGAGTATGATAACATCCAATGGTCAGGTGAACGAGGAGGCATATAGAAAACAAAACTCTTAAAAGCCATATTCTGAAAAAGGAGTAATAATGTGAGACTACAGAGCTCTGGCAAACAAACAGTAGAAAACTAAAATCGAATGACTGAAGGTACCACATTTCCACCTGTCTTGTCAATCCATCTGAAAAGCTAGTCCTGAAACATCACAAGGGCATCTGATCTGCTAGTCAATCACCATCAGAGCATCCCTGCTGCCAAATTCATGCCAAACCTCCAAATATAAGAGGAGACCAAAAAAAAAATCACATGCCCAGGTAATACAGCAAGCTAGAGGCAGCAAGCTAGTGCCTAAAAACTGTAATATGCCCAAAACCCCAAGTCAAGTGCCTCCATTTTTCTACCCATACTGACTTTCTCAGATGAAAAGCACATTTCTACAAGATTTGTCAACCCCCAAAAGAAAGCTGTCTCATTTGCAAGGTGATTCGCAGGTAAATAGTGTCATTGTAAGGCCAGACACTTATAAAATAGTCAGTAAAAGTTGCACACAGCTGTACACGCACACTTACAGATTGCACATGTCAATCCTGTGAGGAGACAGTGGCAGTAGTTGAAGCAGGAGCTTTACTCCATTCTTCCATGTTTCCTCTTTCTCAAATTCACAGAAAAGGTAGGTACATTCATCCGCTGAGAACTGGTAGAAAGCATGAGAGTCTTGAAAATAGAGTTGTCTGTCCACTGTTAAAAAAAATAATATTAGATACCCTTTAAACCTTCACCATGTAAAGATTCCATTCCTACCACATTCTGTATTGCACTTGATCTTAATGCTGAGTTATACCATTGCACGGGGCAAAAGGACTGAAAATTTAACACAGAAACAATCCTGCGCTCTCAGTTTAATTCAGTGCATCCAAACAGGAAAACCCCAAAACCTCAGTTTAAAAATATCCAGGATCCTGAAATTCAAGCATTAAGACTGATGAGTATTTAATCAGTTTTGGAATCAGTTCAGGATTAGGGCATAAAAACCTTCCTCTTTTTTGTTAGGTTTCTGAGTCTGGTTTCTAAACTGGTTTCTAAACTGTTCTCACTAATGGTCAGGCACTAGTAGACAAAGTTAAGTAATGGGGATGCAGCCCATCATTATTCCAGCTTCTCCTCAGATGTAGGGCTCCTGGATTTGTAGACTAGGCCTGGATAAAAAGATGCATCAGCTGTCTTCCCTGAAAAGAATGGGATTTAATGGGGACAAAAGGACAGAGTCCAAAGCCAAAAGCACAAGATCCTGCCACAAGTAATTTAGCCCTGGCTGAGGCTGCATGACCAGACACCGTCAGTTTAGTTGAAGAAAACCTGTCAGTGTACATATGCAGAGATCTTCCATAACTCCTCACCTTTTCACAAGAAAGAGGCTAAGTGTCTAGCACAGACCCTAGGGTGGGGTATGATCTGAGTTGAGCTACCTAAGTAGTCCCAGCCTCCAGGTAAAAATCCATCAGATATCCAGAGGCTGGTTACCAGTGTAATAGTCACCAACCACGTTAGCTGGACCAAATAGCTCAGTTTGGTGGAGGAGGTAGGGACAGCAGGATAGAACCTGGCCTCACTGCCATGTCAAGGTGCTGGATCCTCTCTCAATCCATTGTAATTAAAAATTACAGAAAACAGAGAGGAAACAAAAATCATTGATAGCTACAGGAGTCATCTGGTGAAGCCATGATCTGCAGTGACTAAACAGCTGCTCTCTTGTGAGAAACCTAAAATAGCTTGCAGGAAAAAAAAAAGGCTGGAAAAGATATGCATGCTGTCTGCAACTTGATAATAGGCAATTAGAGTTGCAAAAGCAAAAGGGATTGCTCTTTCGGAAACTGCCAAAAACAACGGATTGCTCTTTCATATTCATGAAATGAAAGGTCACAGAGGTAAGCTTCCCAAAAGGACAGTTAAATACAGAACTGGTAGGAAAATTGGATAAATCTGTGCCTTTTTTCTTTCCCTCCTCCTATCAAAAACAGGACTCCTGTCCTATGCAGGAGAAAGGGATAGCCTTCCTCAGACTGGAAGTACTGTCAAGTACCGACCTGACAGTATGATGCCCATATCCAGGAGGAGCTGCCACACTCCAACTGCTGTAGATCTGCACTTGACAAAAGGGCACTGCTCCAAAAGCCAGTCTACGAGTTCTGATCCAACGCAGCTTCTCCTGAAAACAGGGAAAACATCACTTCTTAAACTACAGTAATGTTAAAACATTCTTTTATAGTAAGGAGCTTTTTTTTTAAAGCTATCAAAATTCAACCTTTTTGACCAGCAGAGCAAACTCTTTGTCTCAATTGCTACTTTTTGTAAACCTATTCATTTCAAGGGAAGAAATTACATTGGCAACCTTCAGGGGATACCTTTAGCTACAATGAGGGAACTTATGTTAGATGAGCAAGTTCCCTTACATACCTGATTCACGTAGCATACTTTGCAATATGTAGCATTTTTATCAATTTGTGCTGCATACAGTTCATCCAAAGATGCATAAGAGATCTAAACATCATAAATAAAATCCAGCTTTTAGCCTCAGGATTTTATTTCCTTTCTGAGCATAGGCATAATCAGTACAGCTAAACTATATCTGCAAGACCTTTAGTGCTGCTTTAAGATGCACTTAGTCTTTCATATTATTGGTAAATCTACATATTTAAATAATAATAAAAAAAGTAGTGGATTTTTCTTAAACACAGGTGTGAAAGAATGGTGCTATAATAGAGAGCTGCACATTTAGGTATAACTGAAAACAGGAGGAAGCATTTATGCTACAATGCAACACAAATGGAGAATCACTTCACTGCAGAAATATTTCAGAAATTACATGCAAAAATCACTGTGTCACTAAATCTTGGAATGCAGTTAAGCTCTTTTATAACTCCAAACCAGGGCGGAAATTACTACTCTTTCTTTTCAACAAAATAACTGACAAACACTATTGTCTATGAAAATCATAAGGAATTGAATTAAGGGATATACAATCAGGCCACTGTTGCTTTCTCACAACTGACATTGTAATGTAAGAAAAGGTATTAAGATACATGAGACTTTAAAGCATTATTTTTAAAAAATATTTTCAAGTTTTAGTGACATACACAGAACCTCTCACTCAGAACTTACTCTCTTGTCAAATCAGGGCATAGATAAATGCAAATAAAACTCATAAAGTTGATTAAAACAAATTATTTTGATTTACCTGCAAATGCCAGTAAGGTACACCCTGTCTTTAATCAGGTCAGAGGCTTGTAGAGTAAAAATATTCCTGAGAGCTCTCCCAGCACAGGAAGAACTTTCTCCATAAATCTGAATGAAAAGAGAAATTGAGAACTGTGACAAACAGGGATTTATTCCTGCTGTAGCAAATTGCCTTGCCACTGTCCGCTCTCCCCCTCTGAGCAATGGCTTTGTCCCAGGTAAATGACAAGCAAGCACTCAAAGTCTCATAGGAAATGCACCCCAGCTTCTGCCAGTTGTATCATGGGTTGCAGGTGCCCCACAAGTGGTTTGAGCTGGTTTTAAATGAGCTGGTTTTAGATTTGCAGCCCCAGAAAAGGAGAGGTTTTACTATCCATCAGCTTTACCTTTGAACAACAGACAAGTTAAATGAAAACACATGCTATTCTAGCAAAGCAGAGACATATTGGCCATTGCAAAATCACACAGATACAGTGTTAAATAAATATAATTTCCTATGTATTTGAGCTAAATAATTTGTTTCAAGACTAATAAACACTGAAAGACTATTTCATAGTCTCTTGTTTTTGTTCAGAACCTTTGGAGGTTTCCTATGATAGCTGCAGATCAGTTCATCCATGCATTGCCAGGATGATACGGTCTTTCAGAATGGACACACCCCTGATTTCCCCACACCTGATTTCTACCTTGCACCTTAAGGCTGTAGCTGTGTCTATCAATATAGAACCCAACTCAGCCTTCCATAAAACCATGTTCCACCCAGACCTTGTGTACCACTCCTTACTGAAGAGTTCACTTTGGGCTTCTCTTGTGATGTTTCCTCACTATCCCAGCAAAACACACCAAGTGACACAAATAACTAATTTGAAAGGAAAACAATGCTGTTTGGTTTCATCTTTTTGTTTGTTTGCCCCCTATGCTTAGGAATCCTTTAAGGCATATGAAATAGTCCTGAGACAGCAAAGTCTTGCGACATGCAAACCAGAGTTCTCAAATACTGTAAAAGTAAGCTAAACTGTGGCAATCATTTAAGTGACTGGGAAGCAAGTGCACGTTGGAATTAACAACAATTCAGTTTGCAAACTCAGTAATAGAAGGACGTGATTTGTAGCACACACACACAAAATGATAACTTCTTAACTGGATTTAACTGCAGGTCACATTCACAAGTGTCTTCAAAGCTATGATTAAGAGGTTGAACAGAAGCAAAAACATTCCTAGTATGTTGTTTGATGAAATGGAATTAAAAGGAAGCTTCACAAGTACCTTATTTGAAGGAGTTTCCAAATAGGGATTTGAAATTCTTCTGGACAGGGTCTGTAAGATAATTTGGTAGACTGTTAGTTTTCTTATGGTTTTTGGATGGAAAAAACCCCAAAAACTAGCTGCAATCTAGTCTTTTAGCTATTGGAATCTACATAAAAAGAATTTACCAAATAATCTGAATAGTCTAACTTGTGTCTCCAAATAATAATTGTTTCACATCAGGAAAAAGGTTTGATAAACTCAGTTCTGTGTTGTTTATTACATTTATTCTTGATCTGGAGAAGTAAATGAACAATGAGATGGCAAAGCTTATAGATAACACACAATTATTTGGGTCAGGAAAGATCAAAAATGTCACTGAAGAATCTCAAGAGAAACCTAAAAAATGCTGTGTGACAAGACAGTATCATGAGTTTAACACTGAAATCAGCATGTACTAGAGGGAGAAAATGTAATTACACATACTTTTAAAGCAAACTCTATGAATTCAGTAAAGACACCTCAGGGTCACAGAACCCTTCTCAAGGAAGACCACTCTTCTGAATTATATTCTTAACTGTAGTTAAAAGAAATTAAGATAAATGATGAGTAAAATGGTGGCCAGAGGGGAGGTAATGAATATAGATCAGTGTTATCTCTGCCGTGCCACATGTTGCACTGGTAACAGCATCTCAAAAAATGAATGCTCCAGTGTTAGAAGGGATTCAGACAATAAAAGTAGTAGGAATAAGAAAGGATTTGGATACATTTTAATATGAGAAAAGACAGAAAAGGCTGTAACTATTTACCTTACAAAGGAGAGATTACAAGAGACATAATGCAATTATACAAAATGGCACAAAGAAAAGACAGACTTTCTGTGCTCTGCTTTACATTACATGAGAATTACTGATCACTCAGGGAAATTAGAGAGGATTCATACTTGAGGAGACAGAAAGGAAAATCACAAATATGTCTTCACAGCAGGGAAATGCAAATGCCAAAATCTTACCACTGATCAATAAAGACTGGGATTTAAAATTATAAAATTCACAGTGAACCAGAACTCTGAAAGGCAGAGACAGGATAAACATCTCCACAAGAATCAGGTTACCCCATTTTTATTCATCATGATCCTCCCCTACCTTGTCACTATTAAAAGACAAGATATTGTCTATGTTGATACTTACTTGCAGCTTTATCTTACTACAAGCCACATAAGACACAAATAAACACTGCCTAAAATACGCCTGGAAGTGGAAAAGATGTTGTGCAGGTGCACTGGCACTACAACAGGAAGATCATGTGGTGCTCCCTCACATTATTCCAACTTATAAGCAGCATAATTAATTCCTCGCTTTGAGAGGGATCCAATTCTCATTCGGTATATTGCAATCATAAAAAAAACCCCATCCTTCACACCCTGTAAGAATTACAGAATCCATATTTCAGCAACACCATCTGCTTTTTCCTCCCTGTATTCCTGTTACTGTATATTCAGAAAGGGAAGGGACGAGGACCACAGAAGCATCTATCGCTGTTTACCCTTCCACACTCATCACAACCCTTAGTGTAGTTCCATCCAAACAGTAGCTCCATATGGAAATACTGTAACATAGAAGCTGAATTTCCCTCTTCCATACCCAACAAAGATGCTGTAAGAGCACAGCACTGCCTCGGATGCCACTTAGTCTTCCTATCCGGCATGTCATTAACACCTCGCTTCTGCAGCAGCCCTACATACCACCACTTCTCTTGGTTTCTGTCCAAGTCTTTCATCCCACAAGCTTCACTCACTGCAGCAGCACAGCCAAAGTTTATACATCAATTTCCTTGCTCCCTGCTCCTTTCCCAGGCCGGCGCTGACAGAGGACAGGGAGGCTCACCCAGGGAGAACACTGGTACTGCAGTGTGCACTTACACAACAGCCTAAGATGAAACTCAGCAAAAAGGACAAATTTGGTTGCCTTCTACAGCGGGCTTACAGTGGTGATGGATAAGAGAAGAGAGAGACTGACACCATCTACCTGGACTTGTGCAAAACATTTCATACCATCCCACACATACCCTTGTCACTAAGATGGAGAGACATGGCTTTGATTAATTGGACCACTCGGTGGGTAAGGAAGTACACGCACTCAGAGAGTTGTCATCAATGGTTTGATGGCTGTGTGGAGACCAGTGATGAGTGCTGTCCCTCTGGGACCATATCCTTGAACATCCTCATGTTAACATGGGAACAGGGACAGTGGGATTGAGTGCACCCTCAGCAATTCTGGGGATGACAAGTGCTGTGACTGATACTCTAGAGGGAAGGGATTCCATCCAGAGAGCCCTGGACAGGCTTGAGAGCTGGGCCTGTGCAGTCCTCATGTATTTCAACAAGGCCATGTGTTAGGATGGGGTAATCCCAAACATGGACACAGGCTGGGTGATGAGTGGATTGAAAGCAGCCCTGTGGAAAAGGACTTGAGGGTGTTGATGGATGAAAAACTGGACATGATCCAACTGTTATCCTGGGCTGCATCAAAAGAAGGAGGACCAGCAGGTTGAGGGAGGTGATTCTACACCTCTACTGCACTTTTGTGAGACCCCGCCTGGAGTACTGCATCCAAAGGTCAGTTTCCCAGCAGAATAAAGATGGGGATCTGTTGAAGGAAGTCTAGAGGAGGGCCACTAAGTTATCAGGAGAATGGAGCACCTTTCCCATGGAGACAGGCTGAGAGAGTTGGGGTTGTTCAGACTGGAGAAAAGAAGGCTCCAGGGAGATCTTGTATTGTCTTCCAGTATCTAAAGGGGGCCTACAGGAAGGACATAGGGGAACTCTTTATCAGGGAGTGTAGTGAAAGGACAGCAGGATCATTTTAAACTGAAACAGGGTAGATTTAGATTAGATATTAGGAAGAAATTCCAAGGAGTCTGCAAAAGGTGTCTGACGCTGAAAACCATTAAAAATTTCAAAAAACAAACAAAACCCCAAATTTCTAGTTTGTCCTTCAGACCACGAAGTTCTAGCTCTGGTGCAGGGAAGAGAGGAGGAATTCACAGCCCTGAAATGGGAGGAGGGAGGACAGGGCAATGGCTTTTCAGTGGCAGCCTGAACCCATATCAACTTGGAGCAAACAGGAAACACTGGAGAGACCATGAGAGTACATTTAGCCTGCCATGCAGGAACCTAACCACACAAAATTTCTAAAAACATGAGAAAGTAGAAACTTGATAGGAGAAAACAAAACAAAAGTGGAAGCGGCTTCCTGGAATAGAAAAAAATAAGATCTTTCATGTTGCTGCTAGTGCAGCCTGTGTAACGTTGAAACACTCATTGCAGTTAGGCTGAAATTGATGCTGAAATTGATACAGAAATTCAGGATTTTATGTCCTAGCTACCATGATAGATCCTGTTTTCTTCTCTCTTTTTTTTTTTTTTTTTTTTTTTAACTTGCCTCAATAAATATTTAGGTACTGAGCACACCTCTGTTCAGCAGACTCTGCTTTGCCTGTTGCGGACAAACTGGGCAGTTGCCTACAGGAGAGGAAGAGGTAGTGGATAAATGGTCCAGCCTATCTTTAAAGACCCCAATTTTTGGGTGGCTCTGTTGGGGAAGCACCACTCCTCCCTGAAGATATCTGGTAAATAAAGGCTGCTCCCCCCCAAATTATTTTGCCACACACACTGATTGAAAATACATTTGCAAATCACTCTAAGAATGCGCCAAATTGTGCTTTTAAAGCAAATTAATTAGTCATCAAGCAAACAGATCATCTCTTGTGAAAACTACCTTGGAACAGTTACTGATGCCTATGCCAAGTGCTGCTTTCTAGCTACTGCCACCCTGGCATCCCCATGTGCCTCTTCACCAGCTTGAGGAGAAGCTCTGCCAAACCACATGCCAGGGAGAGGATGGGGCTATGGCAGCACGTGTGGTCCTGGGACAGAAGACCGTATGTGCAGGAGATCCAGAGCACTGGGTGTCCTCCAGAAAGGCTGTCCCATCATACTTGGGTAGGTGTGCATAGGCAGCTTCATCTTCCCTGCTGGGGATGCAGGAAGAAAAAGGCAGGGAGCAGTCCTGCGGGCTGGATGATCCGGAGCCTGAACTACGAGCATGGCACAGGGATGGCATTGTCCTAGCTTGGGGACACAACCTGCGTGTGACAGGAGAGGACAGCTGGGCCAGGAGGCCCAGAGAAGGTTTTGGAATAGGACTGCTAGTATCCAAATCTGAATACACCACAGACAATTTAGTCTGAAATTGGGAAAAATTATAAAGGAGTTTACTGAAGGCTGCTCAATCACTAAAATCACAGGGAGTAATGATGTGAAAAGAATGGGAGGATCAAAATAAAGTGACCAGAAAGTAACTGAAACAACCAGAAGGAAATACTTCTCTACAATCTATATGATCAGTTTATAGAACTATAAGTCAAAGAATTAAATATGCCAGGTAGATTTTTAGAAGCAGAGGCTAATTCAATGACTAATAGTACTATGCAAGGTCTATACCTAAGTTTAAATTAGTATTGCTTCAACTGTACAGTTGTTTTTAAAACAAGCTTAGAATTTCTGACATAATTTAAAGTTAAGCATGCAAAGATATCAATGATAGTATTTTAATATATCGGCACAAACTGATCTTTAGAGGTTTGGAAAGAAACTTCCCCACAACATACTACACAGCCAAGTATACTAATGGCTCCACTGGAAAGAACAAGCTGTATCTTACTGTAAGATGCTGATTTAGTTCCTTCCTTGGTAGAGTATTGAACGGGTTCCACTATAGCAACTCCCTGTGCACATACTACAACCTGGTTAATGTTCTGTTCAAGGGCTAATGGTACTATAGAGCATGGGTTTAGTCATATCTTTTGGAGATACATTTGAATTTTCTCCTCATTTTTAGACCTGGGATTTTGCTTTGGGCACATCTCAGTTTGGGAGAATGACTTGCCTGCAAGTTGCTTGTGCTTCGCCTCCTGCCCAAGCTGTTCCAACAACTGCTGGTATTTCTGCCACTGCCAGCACTGCAGTCACAGTAGCACCAGCAATGCTCCATACATCTGCTAGCAATTTAATCACCATCATGCTCAGAAAGAAACAAAGCAAGAGTGCTTCGAGCTCCAGTTCAAGTGCTTTCCTCAGCTGGGATTTAGTGCAGTGGTAGCAGCCAGCAACCTGTCTACACTAGAAGTCATGCTGTAACACCTCAAAAGAGGCTATAAAAATTGTAGGAAAATAATAATTTCAAATATGGAACAGAAATGTTTTGCCTTTCTTCTAAGAGCTTCTGATATTCATGTGCAGTTAGCAAGAAAAAAAATTGACATAAGTGGGAAGAATGTCTTTTTTAGTCAAGATTATTCCTTTTACTAAATCTTTCAGAGTGGGATTTATTTCAAAACTAACAGAAATGAGGAAAGGCAGAATCATGGCTCTTCTTCCCCAGTAAATTGTTCAAGCTTCCACTCCAGATTTTTCAAATATCCAGGTTTTAACTGGTTGTGTTTCCAAAATACGAGCATAATATTCTATGTTTAGGAGTTTGCAATGTGCAATCAAACTCTACCTGTTTTCAGTTAACAACACACTCATCAATATTTGTCTGTTTGATCAGAGCTCGATTTGCAAACATGCCCATGACCAACTCCATGCTGCTGAGCAGTTCTAGAAACATTTTTGTTATATACAAATATAACAAAAAATTGTTCCTAGTTTCAGGGCACTGTCACTATATCCCTAAAGAACTTAGTATATCACTTGTGCATTTCAAACTGGTTACTCAATATACGTAAAATTAAGCAAATGCTTCAGTGTTGTTATTCCCTAAATATAAATAGCCTGAACAAAAAATCATCTCATTTTGAAATGCACATGGTGTAGCACAGACTACCTCCTAATGAGATCATTTTTATTCCCTGACAGGGGGATTTCTGCAAGTACTCAACACCTGAATCCTAAATTGGCTAATGTGACCACAAAGGAAATTATATATTCAGACACATATCCAACAGGAATTTAAGCATCCAAACCTAAAATACACTTTCACAAGTACTCATGCTGGAAACTTCTCACATTCCAACCATGAGAGCGTACGGAAAAGCATCACAAATAAAGCTGAATACAAATTCACTTTCAAAAACAATCATCTGCTTGTACTTTTCTCTCCAATGATCGTTCAGCTCTAAGAATACACTAGCTCAGGAAAAATTTTAAAAATCCACCAGGGGTATTTACTTAATTTCCCTCAGGCTTCTCTCCCACTCCACGCACAAATCAAAAAGTAATTATTTTTGTCTCAACCAGATTTCGCTCTCTCATTATGAGCCATGACAATGATAATGCCATAAGAGCAACAGAAACCACTGCAACTGTTACAACTGACAAAAAGCTATGGGGCTTTTTTATCAAAAAGATTTGCTGGAGTTGCTAAAAGCAAGCAGCTACAATAATTAGAGAGTTTCCACTCTAGCCCTGATCTGAACACAAATCCTGAAACAAAGCTGGGCTGTACCTGCCTGGCACACCCTCCTCAACCTGCAACACAAGAAGGCAGTAATTTCTGCAGGAGTAAATGCTCATTTATTCCCAGTGCTTACTCGTGCCAGGCAAGGAGTGGGGGAAGGGAGCAAAAAATTACTGAAAAATATGACTTATCACTTTGCCACCTTTGAATTTTTTGCATTTGACATCACTTGCTACTGTCTAAATGAGAGGCGTTTTAAGCAGGAGTAAGACATGGGTGTTGTGTTTAGTAGATGAAACGCTAGCGTTGTTTGAAGGTGGCTGGATATAGGGAGCGTTGTCATGAATCCCAATCCGTTTCCATGTGGCAACAGATTTTTTCTTGTTGCTAAGGCACAGCAAGCAGAGTTGGTTGGGAAGCTAGCTGACTTTCAGCGGATATCATTCATATGAAACCATAGAATATGCCTGACTTTCTGCCAAATAATATTCGTAACAAACAACCTTCCCCCACTGCTCCTCTTGAAACCCACTGGCAGAATTCACGGGTAATGAAGAACAACCAGTGTGACAGTTCTCTGCATGAATATTTATTTAAGATTAAGTGTAAAACCCTTTATAAAGGATCTTTTTTATAAAGGAAAGATCTTCTCCTGATCACCTTAAACTTCATATACTTAGGTGTAGCATAAGAAGGTCAAAAAGCTGTAAAAATAAAAATCTGTATTCAACAGAGCTTGCAATTTAGGGTTCCCAGATGGGCCTGAAGAGCTCTCTGGAGAAACCCACACGGGTCATTAATGAAAGAAAACCAAGGAGGTATTGTCATCTGTTTTCTGTATAGAAAGAACTTAGAAAATAAGTTGTTTCACAAAGGGGAAATCCACAGCTCAGGGTTCATTCTCACTTCCTCCAAAACAGAAAGGGATGTGAGAAGAAAATGGATGCTCTCCATAAACACAAGCAGAGCTCTTTATGTTTAAAGACTTATTTCTGAGTCAGCGACAGTTAGAAAAGCCACACATTTAGAAGCATTTCTCAATTTTTCAGTACCTAGCAAACTAAAGAGGGCTGAATGGGTTTGTGCCTCAAACAAAACTAAGTTTGACTTAATCTGGCATAAACCATCCACTTTTAAAGTCTCCGGACCCTAGCAAGGAGTGTAATTTAGTGCCCAAGAGCAAAATTTATTTGCAATACCCTTTTCTTTGCCCAAAAGAAGTTAAGAACAGAAAAGAATATCATAGAAGACAATATGGCAGGGCTGGCTGATTTCTCTCCTGCCTCTTCCTCAGTCCTACCATGGCGAAAAGCCCAGGATAAATCCAGCTTCAGGAAGGCACTGACACAGGCTCCTCCATCTGTATCCTGTGCCTCAAATAAAGCTGCAGCATCCTGACACCTACCTGGGTTGAGAGAAAGGGAGGAGTTGTAAGCTGGCAGAAGGGGATGCCTCGGTTAGGAACTTTACATTACTAGAGAAAGGAGACAGCCACCCTCCAGCTGATGATGAGTCCCATGATCAGATTAAAGTACCCTAAAATGAGGCTGCTGACAAGCAGGTCATGACCCCCCTACACCTCCTGTTTCAGCTTCCCATTCCCACCACTCTTCTCCTTTGTGCTTCCACACGTGTCCATGAAGCCAAGTCCTGGACCAAGCTGAAGGGCCAATGGCTTTGAATCGGCTCATTAAATAGAGATTGATTCCAACAGCGATGGTTTCCCTCGGTGGGGTCACTGGGGAGCCACACAAACACGATCCCCAGCAAGGCGAGCAGGGGGGCACAGGCGAAGGCTGTGGGACGCGGAGGGAGGCAGGAAGGGACAGCTGTGCTCAGAGGAAGCACTTGTTTATGCTAAATTAAAGCTATCCAAGGAATGATGGCATAAAACACGCCTAATAAATCCTTTTTATGTTGACAGAGCAGTGTCTCTGCTCTGTCAACATAAAAAGGAAGTTAACTGTGCTCACAAAAAATGCCAATACAAAATTCAAGGACGTCAGCAATGGGGAACTTCACCTCCAACTCCATGTTCACCTTAGTGCATCAGCTGAAGCAAAACAATTCCCATCTCATCTACAACTGTAGACTGCATGGACATAGTTTATAAAACAGAAACAGAGTTTAAACAAGATTTCCCTTTCTTATAAAGAGAGAATGGACATTTTCAACTCATATGCTAATACAGTGTTTGCAATGAGAGTTTATTAAATATGAAAAGAAAGAATCAGAATTTTACTGCTTTTTATCATGCTTTATATGTAACATTAAAATATGCAGAGCACACTTAATTGTCTATTCATGTTCCTTCATTAACTAAATTTTATTGCAGCATTTGTGCTCTAGTTTGCCAGTTTGGCCATACATTTCCAAATGCTACCTTACAAAATTCCCAGTGCATTTCGCTCTTCCTGGCTGTCAGCAACATTTCACAGGAAAGCAGTATCCTCCCTTTTTTCCAGTACAAAATAGGTACTGTACAGACTGTTACCATAAAGATTTAGCAATATTGCTGTACTTAGATTTCTTTAAAACTTAGCACCTAATAAATACCGTAGATGGTCTTTGCCATCTACCATTGTGTCCCTGGCCACCAGCATCTGGTTTGGTTTTGATCTGGAGGGCAGCATATAAGAGCAGATGGGTAGGGGGGTTTAGTGATTGTTAAAACTTTATGTAACAGCTAATATTTCTAATGATGCAAGTTATAATTTGATAGTACATTATTTGGAGCTTTCAAAAGAATGTGCAGTGGATATTTCACACTACAATTAAAACTATGTTCCCAGTGACAGGTTACTATTTATTTTCAGGTAAATCTAAATGAAGACACCAACAAAACAGTTAAAAGAGAGATCAGGAGTAGGAAAACGCAGATTGTCTGCATACTTAAAAGCTTTTCAAAGTACCTCTGTTGACATGTTTCTGATGTTGCCAGCAAAATACCTTCTCATGACACATTTCCAAATGAAAAAAAAAAAAAAGGAAGCAGCAAGGCACATCTACTTAGCAAAGGCATCCTGAAAGCCAGGCAGCCTGACTTACAAGCATGCATTAGTAGAAAGAAATTTATGAGGAAACTGTGTGTCAAACACAAGAATAAATGCTCAGGTTGTAAAATCTTCTTCCCAGAGTTTTTGTAACTTCCCCAGACAGGGTCCTGCACAATTTCTCTGCCTTTGAATTGTGAACAGAGCAGGGGTTGGATCAACAATCTCCTGGAGTTCCCTTAGCACCCAAATAATTCTGTAATTGTCTCCTGCTCCATCACTCCCAGACAATTTAATTCTGCTAGTCCAGCCAGCTGCACCAGGCATGGGAGAAAAAGTCTATGGAGCTTCAGAACAACCAGAAGTATGTTTCTAGATGCATTCTGTGTTTAAAAAAAAGGCTCTTAAAATCACGTATTTTCATGTTACCTTCCACCAAAACTTTTCCCCATCACATTACCCAGTGTGCCAGGTCTCAGTTGCTGACATACCCCAGCTGTCAACATCACTGCAGATAATACTGGTGCCAGAACTTGGCCTTCAGCAAGCCACATTTTTCAGAGATTAAATATAATAAAAGTTTTAAAGCAGACAATCAGTTAAGTGATTCATCTCACCTGTCACTACCAACCACCCACCACGTAGGTGTAAGTTCAAACGTTCCCTCTCTGGTGTCAGGCAAAACCAGCATGGTTGGGTACTTGACTTTTGCCAGCACAGGTTCAGGAGCCTTCTTATGAGCTGCCCCCATAACCCAGCTGCAAGGATGCTCACCTCTGCCACAAGAATTCTAGCAAACAGCGGAAGGGCAAAAATATCCAATATTGCTGCAGCTATTTCAGCGAACACAGATGCAGGAACAAAACCCCAAATACTAGGAAATTTTCAGCAAATCAGCTGTGAAAGATGACGACAAAGAGCTAAAAATGTCAATACAGAGTGCATATATTAGTGAATAAGAAAATCCATTAAAATCTTAATTCATTCGGAAGCAATTTGTAATTAAAGAAACAGTTTTATAGTTTTCAATAACTAAAGTATATTTAATGTTTCAAGTACAAAAAGACAAAATTCAGTGCTCTGATTATGATTTATGAAAATACTTCCCAATAAATTGCATTAGTTTACTACTTGAAAAATGCCTGTCTTTCTGGCAACTTTTTAAAATTTTCTTTTAAGAGGCTGCACACAGATTGTCCATGAATGGGCTCACAAGTGCACAAAGGTATGTTTTTAATGTCCCTATTATTTAATGTCCCTGCTCCCAGAGAGCCCTGCTTATACCACTGCCTGCACAAGAGGTAAGTCACCCAATAATTTCCCAAACCTTTTTCCTACTAGGAGAGCACAGTTACTCCTTTCTGGTACAAAACATTGAAATTATTTTCTCTGTGTTTCTGAGAAACTGATTTTCTGATTTTGCAGAGACCAAGTGGCCCACTGGGAAAAGCACCAGACTGTTCAGCGTACCTCAGTTTTATTCCTGAACATGGTGTGGCCGCTACCTTCAGTGAGTCATTTCCCTACCCAGGCAATGGGGATGACCACTAGCACTCTCTGAAAGCACTTTGAGACCCACTGGTAAAAATCTGCTGTCAGCTAAGGGCTAGAAGCACACAAGCTCTCTTCCATGTACCTAGGGCAGCCCCACTCTAAGTTCAAATACCTATATGACATTTAAAAGACAATAAATCTGGAGTAAAACTGCCGACTTCTGCTTTTCTTGCTTCTGAGGCTTTCCGAGAGCAGGAGCAGCCTTGAGGGTGGGTGAACAAGCTCTGCTTACAGAAGCTTTAGAGCCTTAACAGTTTGAGAATCTGCAGTGCTGTGGTTTGTATTGGCAGCGCTCTGTTACGTGACCTCTTGGGAACAATAATAATTTCACCGACAGTAGCTCTTGGCACAAGCCAGTGCCAACCTACTATGAACCAGAGAGTGGGAGTTCTTAACCACTTCCAGAAGAACAGCTGTAATTTACTTTGTTGTAGGAAAAGCCATTAAAGCTTAACTGCTTTAGTTTCATGAAGCACTCAAGGCCTCACTGTACAGAGAGCTAAAAAGCACTCAATACACAAAGAAAGAATAAAGCTTTCCCTTAGATCACACAAGCAATTTTTTGGCAAAGTAGATCAGGAACTCCTCATCTGCTCTTGGCAAAGCCTCAGAAATACTTGGAACTCAGCTACCAGCACCTTCAAACCTTCTGCAGAGTGAGATTGTACTAACTCTGATAAACATGCAAATCTTTAGTCCAGCCATTAAAGCAGGAACAAATGAAAAATCAAGTGCAATCCACTCCAAAGGGAGATTTGTCACCTCTGAGACAGGGAGGGACCTAGAAACAAGGCCATTCAAAAATCTCTGCCAGTATATCAGAAACCAGTGCATGCCTATCCAATCCTGACTGCTTGGCACATAGAACAACATGGGAAGTACTGTGCAATAACCATTAGATATGGAACAGGATTGGAACATGAAGAGTCTAGAATATAAGAGCAGCCACTAAAAGCTGCTTAGGTAAATTTAGCTTTCACCAGACTGAGACGTTTCAGAATCAGAAAACATATACGCCAGACACAGATGAGTTTTGTATATTTCTTTTTGCCCCAGTAAAACTGCTCAAATGCCAAGTAGCTAAGAGATAGAAATTTTACTTAGTATGATAACATCAAAACCAAATAATATAAATGGCATATCTTATGCAAATTAAGCTCATAAGAAAGAAAAAGATGTGCTCAGCACCCCAACAAGGTCACAGATACAGTTTGGGCATCTTTAGACAGGAACCTCCTTCATGAACATAGGTTTAAAAAAAGGAACACAGCCTTTCAAGTCAGGCAAGATTTCCACCCTAATGAGGCAGATATCCTTAAGTATATTCTTCATCCTTAAATTTAATTACCTGCCTTTCTTCTGATATATATCTTTATTTTCATTCTTTATTCATATAAACAACTGTTCGCACACATTTGATATTACTAGCACGTGGATATGCCACATCAGGTTTATGCTGTATTATTTTGAATTTTCATGCTACAGATTTACTCACAGTAAATTTAATTAAGTCTGCAAGTCCTTCTTCCTACTGCTATAGGAAGTTTGATCCCTTTGTGGAAGGCTGGGTTTTCTTTATCTCTTGCGATTTTCCAGCTGGTACCAGGGAATTTTCTCTTTTTGACCTCCAGTTTTGAAAGCTAGGGCCTTGGTCCAACAATAGATTTTTGAAAATATCATGAATAGAAACTGTCCTATTAGGGTTCTTTGCATTTATAATGTATTTTTAAGGCATCATGGGCTGTCCTGCACCTCTCCTCAGATTTTGAGTATGTTCAGATGTTCAGCCAAAGTCAGTTTAAGCAAAAAGCCACAAAATTTGACAAGACACTATTGCAAGATTAACACCCTCTGAGATTATAACCCCACTCAGATTCATAGAAAAAGCATGTATTAAACTATGTTGCACTAAACCTTTTGTGAAGAAAATATCTATGAAAAAACTATTTTAGGCAGCCTAACTAAATAAACAAACAAACAAATCCTGCTTTAATTTGTCCCACATCAGTCTCTTGTCCCCCATGACATCAATAACTTCCCTCCAGCAAAACTAGGCCTAGCATTGAAAGCAGAAAGTCCCTATCCCTTTGTTCAATTTTTTTTATGCATTACAAAGCCTTTAAATGACTTATAAGACAAATTTTTTCCCTATAAAAGAAAGATACTACTCCATAAACAGAAAAAAAAACTGCCCAATTTGATGGTTAAGGGATTAGAAGATTTTTCTACTTTTTTACATCTGATTAAATTATCTGAATTAATTAACCTTTAATTACACTTGCAACTATTATCTAGTTTTCCATCCCAACAGAAGTCCCACCATATGATATCTATATCCTAGTCAATCTTATTCTCATACTCAAAGGCATATGCAAAAGAAATAAAAAGCTAGAGTCTGAATTAGCATGAAAAACACGTGTGCAGTGGAAAAAAGTCCACAGTATTACAGCAGAGCAGGGATCTGAGGTAAACTGTATGTTACAAAACTGAACATACATGTCTGTGTAAGATGTGTCTCTTGACAAAGAGGTTGAACCCTCTAAGATTTCAACAAGATCTCTGCACATCAGGCAGTGTAAGGAAGATTACTCCTCCAGAGGAACTGTTTTAAACTTCTGTCTTTTGGCTTGAAAGTTGTGAATGACTTTTTCAAGGCTGTTTCAAAATACACATGAGGCAGTATGCACAGCCTGCACCTGCAGAATCTGAGATAACCACCCAGGAGAGCACCTCACCCCTCACTGAAGGCAGCAGCAGTAGCACTGTAACTATTTTTAAAGAAATACTCATTAGACCACGTAAGAGAGAAGCAGAAGGACACAATGTGAACAGAAGCTTGCTTAGTTGTGTGAATGAGGCATACAAAAGGAAAGCAGAATAGCCTCTGCATTACTCACAGCCGAAGCATAGCTGAGTGTATCCTGAACAGAGCAGCCTCAAAGAGCCAGCAGAACCGTCTGCTGCTGCCGCAGTACAATCAGAGGAAAGGACTCACACACCACTGCCCTTCCACAGGGTCACATTTCCACCTCCTGAGGACAGCCAGGCCTGGCAGCCAGAGCTAGGAACAGTACACTTGGAGGAGCTTCTGACTGCCAGACTAAGGAGCAGCTCATGCATTCTGTGTGCTACATGAAGCTGCACCCTTCTTGCCCTACCACACATATATACACACACACACCAGTGTCCAGCGCTCCGCAGGCTCCTCCTTTATGTATCCATGGAAAGCAACAGCATAGAACAGAGCCACCTTCTTCTGCTTCAGCAAGTTGAGTTTTTATCCCAAGATCCTTGAAGGAGTGCTTTGTCCCATGGGAATAAAAGGAGGTAAAGACTGACCACATTTTTTCAGGCCTAGGGGCAAAGAGAATTAACTCTCTTATTCTTTAATATTCTGCATCATAGCCAATGCTTGCAACATTGATCACTTCAGTATGCTGCTACCCTCCTTCCACTTACCCACTGTATCCTAGTTACCAGCCTACTCAGTTCTAAAAGTCACTAATAAATATCATTTTAAGTCAGCAAATGTTTTCTGACCTACGCAAAGCAGGAGGTGGGAGAGATGGGGAACTGCTGTCTTGAAAAGTTGGTTCAAGCAATATGCACATGGAAAATACTAATTTGATAGAGAATTTAGATTGAGATCAGGGAAGAAAAATTATCCAAGAGATTAATATAGGGCATTATTATTCCCCCCACAGTGGCTGATCTGTCAGAGTAGCAGAGATGCTCTACCTGTGTTTCCATGAACACTAACAAAAAGCAGATGTCTGTGACATCCTAACAGAGTGCTGGGATGCTCAGTTCACCCTCATCAATTCACCAAAGCAGCCTGGATGCCCCACCAAAGTAGGTAGCCCCTGTTCAGACTCTTCCAGCCTCTTCATCATGACGATCTCAAAAGCCCATACAGCTCGATCACTCGTTCTGCAGCAAGGACACGCCACCCATGGGTGAAACTGTGGCCCTAGAGCAGACTGATGGCAAATCACCACTCACTGTAAGAGACCTTCATTTTGAGATGCACTGTCTTCAAAAGCAGTTGATGCTCATCCCCGTCAGTTTACTCACTGCTCCATCCTTTCCCACACTGTTTTTTAAGAGGTGACTTCAAACCATTCTTATCTCAGTGGAATGATCACCACAAACCACAAGGGCTTCACCCACTTTATCCAAACCAGCCTAAGCCTATGGGGTAACTACCTCTTTGGTCACTTCTCAAGCACCAGAAATAACTGTACCAAAATTAAAAGGAGGTTACAAACCTTTTTGGTATGCAGATACACACACATGGGCTTCTTCAAAATGCACAGCATTCAAAAAAGAGATTAACAGAAAAATTTCACCTCTATCTAATCTATTTTCTGCATTTCCTTTATGCAATGCCGTAATGTCTGTTGTGGAAACTGGACGCACCAACAGAAGTTCAGTGAAGAGGGCCTCTAGGACATTATTCCTGATCAGTAAACCCTTGCCTTGGAAGTCACCTCCCTCCTCCCTCCATTAGGATATGATCAAAAGATCAGATGGGTTCATGAACAACAAAGTAATGGGCATGGGAACACTCTGGGGTTTGGAAGATCACATGGGAGGTTTGTTTGCATGTTTTTAGCATGCCTCATGCTTGTTGACATTTTTAACCTCTTCATTTGTGCCAAGAGATAACAATGACTAACTTAGGAGGGAAAAAGTCATGGTATAAAGAAACAAGCATACACATACTGCAGCTGGAGTTGGCTCAGGCTGAAAAGATGACTCACAGACCGTCAGCATTTAGCTTTGTTTCTAAAAGTCAGATAACACCAAGAACTGCTAAAGCAAGGGATAAAGATGCAGTCTGCTTTCTTGGTTAACTCAAATTTTTAAAAAACTTAAAATTTTTCCAGTATTAGAAGTTTCACCATTTCTTTTACCATTTTTTTTTACCATTAGCTTTTCAGTGAGCAGGGACAGTTTCTAACAAGAAATTATTGTCTCTGGATAGTTTCTTTGGAATTCTTTTTATTTACAGAATGGAGAAATGTAATGCTTCCTTATCCACTCCTACCATCCTGCCATAAATTTTCCTGTAACATGTTTTGCTATTAATAAACAACTGGAGTAGGTACTTTTCTACAGCAATAATAAGTGGATTCTCAAAGAGCCTAAATTTGCATTGTTTTTCATCAGACTACAGCTCTGATTTAATAGCAGTGTTGCTCTGTTAGCTACACTTTCTGCTTAAATGCAAAAGACCACTCACTACAAGGACATTTTGTGTCTCTGTCTTTAACAAAGTGACCTACAAGAATAGAGAACAAATGCCTGCAATGTGACATTATTTAAAAGACTTTGTTGGTTTACCTTTTGGATAGGTTTGTTCCTAATTGCAGTTTTTCCATAAAGTTGCCTAAGCAGAAAAATAAAAACAAATTATTTTTAAAAGAACAAACAGGCATTTTTTTCTCCCTGGTCTTTCTTCTTTGATGTACCAGAGCAGTAGCTACTTCCTAACAACTTATTCTCCACTCCATCACAAGAGTTTTAAAAGAAATTACTGATAGGAGCAGAGTCAAGAGATACTTTTGCACAGCTCTGCTCAGAGGTTATTTGACAAAGTTGTTCGTTACTGGTCTGTGGAAAGCCTTCCAAACACTTGTCCACCCACCAAACAGGAGCTTCACCCGTCATGAATATGTATTCTTACATTCTTTAGAAGAACAGCAAAGCCTTTGACAGAGTATGTTGCAACAAAGTCAAGACTGACGTGCTATCAGCTGCTTTTCCTGTATATTCAGAGACCACCTACACAGCAATACTCTACAGCTGTACCTCCAACTTCAACAAGGATAGTATGGACTCACCCTAACACAGAAAACTCCTCAAAGGAAGCTAAAGCTGTCCTTCATGTGTGGACAAAACATTGTAGTTGATCAAGAAACAGAGAAGTATTGAAGGCCAAGAACAGGATTAAACGGACTGTTTTCATTGTGAAAAGGAAAATACAAAGATGCCCCAATGTTGTGTCCTAGGTTGGATGCCGTTTCATGAAACATATTTATGATGTCAGCATCAAGATAAGCAAGTGTTGCTCATACAGTTTTGGTCACTCGCAATCAGAAGCCTATAAACAACTTCAAATAGACCTAGTCAAGGTAGGCAAGTAAACAGTGCTAAATTATGTTTATCCACATCAAACACAACGAAAAAAATGCTGACAATTTATATAGCTTTAAATTAACTATATCAGCTGAAAGAAAGCAACCTGAATGACTGTGAAGACATTTTGTGTGAAGAACTAATCAGTGGCCCCAGGAGCTCTGAAGAGATAGCAGATTGTTAGGATGAAAATCCTACATGATGGAGAGAGGGAGGAAATTGCATGATTTATATAAAACAGCGGTGCAGTCTCATCTAGAATATTACATTCAGCACAAGCCATCACTAGTTCAAAGGGACACTGCAGAACCAGATAGAGTTCAAAACAAGGTAACAAAAATGATTATAGCATGGCAGGAATCATCTAGAGAGACTGGAATTGCTTGCTTGAAAAACAGCTGTAAAAAAGAATAAAAAGTTAAATGTACAGAAGTTGGAAGTTCCCTGCCTCATAGGAACAGAGGAAGGGTCACTGAAATTAAAGGTAGAATATTCAAAACTGACCAAAAAGAAATGTTTTCATCAACAAGAGAATAAAACAAAATTTAGCTTTCCTTCCTTTGTAAAGTCATTATCACCAAACCCCACAGAGAAGCTTTGTAAATTTGTGTTACAAGATGAATCTGAAGGCAAAACACTATCCAGATTCATTAAATACTGGATTTGTAGATGCACAACATG
The DNA here is from genome assembly GCA_013397975.1 of Machaerirhynchus nigripectus. Classification (NCBI taxonomy): domain Eukaryota; kingdom Metazoa; phylum Chordata; class Aves; order Passeriformes; family Dicruridae; genus Machaerirhynchus; species Machaerirhynchus nigripectus. The sequence continues at coordinate 240,913 of VZRQ01010237.1, read as the reverse complement.
AAAAGTTGTAACTAAAGTGGTTAATGTTAACAAGCCCCCAGCATCAGACTATAAACTATCTATTTGACACTAGGAAAAAAAAACCAAACAGTGTGGGAGGCACGCTATACAACATTTGCCCACACATTTGTCCTGAGAGCACAAGAAACATTTTAATTATGGCTAAAACTGTTACCTGTTACATTAACCTTAAAAGTTATGGATACAGGACTAGTTGAACCATCACCTTGATCCTCTACAACATGTTTTTACCTGCTCTAGGTTCCTCTGAAATAATTGCTTTGGGTTTTTTTAATAAAACCTCTACCAGTATAATGTGAGTATTTTTTGCCACACTGAATTGCAAATGATCAATTTATAAATATAACTCTTTAAGAATAAATTCAGATAAATTCTCAGTTTGTGCATATATCTGAATGGAAAAAAACCAAGAGACATCACTCCTGCTATTCAGCTTGGACACTCACCAATATTAATGCATGTCCTGGCAACCTAAGAGACCTATTGATTTGCAACCATTCATTCAAGTGCAGTGGAAGCCATAATTAGATAAATTGCTTTGGTAATACTAATCTGAAACTCATTTGTTTTGTGACTGTCTGTCTAATGAGATAAAACTTGAAATTAAATATCTGCTGAATGTTCCTCTTTGCATCCTTCACCACAATAGTAAAAACAGAAACAAAGAGGTATTAATTTGACCACCATTATTATTTTTTACATATTATGTGGTTTTTTGCAGCAATTGCTGTCAAAGGCAATTACAAAGACACTACTAATAAATTGCTGTACTCTAACAGGCTGAGCATTTTTATCAATCTCTTTTATACATGTGGAATAAAGAGATCAGGTCTTTTAATCATTTGCAGACACTCTTTGAGCTGACAGAGTACAACTTTAAGATGGTATGCATGGTATAAGTTTTTCAAGTATCAAAACTCCAACTTTAACATGATTACACCATTCTTTGTGAATGGAAATTAAATTCTGTTTAAGTTTTCAAAAGCATTTATAACAGTTAAATCTAAGAGGATTATTAATTTTTGTTTCCTAAATAATTTTTTTCCCAACAAAATGCAAGGAAGACTGCTTTAAAGAATTCCCACACACAAATCAGTGCTAGCACTGACAGATGCTACAGTTTAGCTTGCTCAAGCCAAAACACACTTAAGCTTGGGATAGGTTGTGTCCTCCCCTTTGTTCCTTGGCAGCTAACTACTAGATCCTGCTTCTGTTCCTTTAGGGCTTGCATCTCCCATGGCCTTCCTTAACAAATACCACACAACTCAGTTTGTCCTGCAACACAGATTCAGCAGCAGACTCACAGCCCACCACACCCCCAGATTTACTTTTACTGCCAAGAGGCTTCAGGCACTGAAGAAATGACAAACCACAACAAAGCACTGGATTGTACATGAGCTGGGATCCAGAGCAGATCTAAGGGATACTTTAGTCTCATTCCTTCAGCCACCCAATAAACAACAGCTTTGGGGCTTTCAAAGCTACCATGTGTGTGCATTGTTTTTCTCCTCTTCTCTCCATATTTTAAAAATCAATTGATGTATCACTGAGCTGCATTCACCTATGGGATGAAATGGAGCATCTGCTTAGCAGAGTGCAGCAGCAGTCTATGACAGCAAATGATTACCACATCCATTTGAAATTACAAAGTGTTTTAGGACCACTGGGTCTATCTCTCTTAGTGAGAACTTGGCCAGAAAACCACAATTAAAAGCTTATAATCTTAAAAAATGTATAAACAAACCCCAAACACCTGCTCTCTCTCCCTCCCCCAAGCCACATCATAAATTCTTGATGTTCACAAGTGGTCTGGATCTCAATTTTCTGTTGGGGTTTTTCTGTGGGATTTAGGTCCCTTTTTTTTAGTCTGCCTTTTTTTTAACCCAAAATGCAGTACTTCCTGCTCCTCAATACTGACCTACAAACTGCATACCATCTTCATCATGAAGGGCATGGTTCAACATACATTTCTTCCACCAGCGGTATAATTTCAAGCAGCCACTGCTCCTTACTTGGTGGCACTCATTCCACAGTCACAGTGCTGATATTGACACATGCACGACCTGCAGAGAGGCTCAGGAGGGGCAGCTGCAGGAGAAGCTACCACAATAAAACACACACACAGATAAAACGCACCCTGTAATTAAACAAAAGACTGCTGGAGAGGCTCCAAACTATTTCTTTCCTTATTGCTCTAACTCCTGTAGCCCATGTATGTCTCAGTTATATAAAGGCTTGAGTATGAGATTCAGGAAGCAGGGAAAGAAAGGCAGCCTCCTCACCAACAAGGAAAAAGAACTTGCGTTTCTCACAATCAGTACTTTAAAAAAGGAAAACTAGAAATCAGCTGGCATTTTAAAATTTAATGGGTTAATTCAGTTCTAAAACTGAAGGAACAAGATCCTTACTGATGCTATGAATACACATCTACTGGTATTTATAGAGATTGAAGGGCTTTTTTCTCCTTCAATCAGCAGAATATTTTCTTTTCTCACTATAAAAAAGTATATTGACTTTCAATCAGTTAGACCACTGTCTCTCTCTGCAGAAAAATATCTTTCAAAAAGGAATTAATCAGAGAAAATTGTATACTGTAGGATTTAAATTATTAAATTAATAAGTGACCCTAGCTTAATACAATGTCCATAGGAAGATTGTTTTATAAGGTCAGACTGACCCAAACCAAACAATAAGTTAACTGAGATAAAAGACATAGTGACAATTACAAATAGCTACTGCCTTTTATACCTAGAATTTGCAAATATTCACATCCTGCTTCCATGGCTTTTAACTTTAGAGCCCAAATGACTTCTTTTTTATCCTTAAACTGATGCCAGAAGCACAGGTATAACAAAAATTGCTTAAATAAAAAGGCGTCATGGATAAAGTTTATACACCACATACTAAAAAGCAAACTAAAATATGCCACTGAAAGGGTTCCATTCACCTGAACCCTACAGGCTCTGCAAAGCAGCCTGATTTGGGGGAAAAGGGTGTTTAGGAGTTTGTGCACAGGAGCAGAGCGGCAGATGGCCCAGCTAAGCCAGGCCTGAAAGGCTGCAGAAGAACAGGGCACTCTGGCTCTGCCCAGAGGTACAAGGTGTCCCATTTGATTTCCAGCCCTACAGCACCATGCTGAGCCCAAACCAACACCAAGGCTCTTTTTCTAAGCATTAATATGAACTTATCAGGAGATGGCTCACGTCCCAAGGAGATGACTGTGTGACCAGACCTGCAGCATCTGGGGGCCTGGTGATCAGGCACAGAAATGCAGCCAGACCCATCAGAGGGCTCGAGTGCTTTAGCAGAGCCAGACCAAAAGCCTGCATCATGAACCATCACTTCATACACTGGCTGCTGCATCCAGCACCTGCCTGGGGTAAGCAGAAACCATGGGTGGGAAGGAGCACTTCATCTGGAACTGAATAAGCAAATTACACAGTATAAAGTTATACAGCATAAGGTATATAGTATAAGTATAAAGAACAAGGACCTTCATTTCCTACATGTGAAATATTATTTTGTTATACAATTAGCATAAATCTGTTTTATTACAACGGTTCCTGTGAGTTGGGCTGAAAAGTTGGCATATTCTGCTTTCCTTTTTTTTTCTTTTCCCCTTTTGAAAAGCTGTCACTGTCTATCTTCAGCATTTTCATCAGCATAAAAATGCACAGCTTGTTTTGCAATTTCCTCGTGGTGCAAATGGAATTCAAACCACTGGGGACATACAAGTAACAACAGCTGAATACAAATCTTAACTGAGTTTGTCATAATTGTACAGTATGGTGTTGTTCATTCATCCTGGCAGCTGGGAAATCTACTATGAATTAACCAATAATACAGGTTTGCAACCAAGCAAATTAAAGTATACAATTCCACTAAGTGAATTTTGTTTATTTCCCTGTAAGTATATAACTAAGGGGACAATCAGCTCACATTTAAATCAAGACTTTCAACAGGATGTAACACTAGCAGAAGTTTTGCAAATACTTCCAGTGGAGTTGATCTTATTTCCTACATAGATTTCCTTGATAGGTTTCCAAGCCATACACAGCAGTACCACATCTGAGGATCTGCAAGCTACATCCCTTAGAAAGGGGAGCAAAACCAAAAGTGAAACCAGTGCGATCCTTGTCCAACCAGAATTACAAAAGACATGCAGGGCTGATCAAGACTTGCTTCTGCAGTCCTGATCAAGACTTGCTTCTGCAGTCCTTAACTGAAGGCTTTATTTCCAACACAAGACAATAGGCACCTAAAGACTGAGCACAGGCAAAATGAGCTCAAGGTATTTTCAGTGGAGTTCAATCTGCAGCGTGGGAAAGGGGTTACAGTCAAGTCTGGTTCATGGTAGGCAGATCAAAGAGAGGCTTATCAGGATGTGCTCTGGACCAAAACAGAGAAAGGAAACAGAACCTCTCCCATAGTTTAAAGCAAGCTGCTGCATTTTTGATGTGTCAAGGAATCTATGCCAATTTTATGCAGCTTCCGTGAACACAAGCCTTATGATGGCACCTATTCCCGATGTGTTGGCAGTGTCACCAGCTAGTGCTGCATCTGGACTTCCCCAGGGATGCTAGAAAGCAGCTGAGATGTCAGTCCAGGAATTGCCAGCCGCACTCCCAGTGCCAGTGTGAGACCACAGGCAGCGGGCATCATCCTGTCAATCAGGCTAACCCCCAACCTCAGAGAAAAAAATAGCTTTGCATTCTGCAAAACTTACTACGTTACTTCCTAGGGCAGAAATGTGGGTTTACTTTCCATTTCATTCAACTGTAGTTAATCAAATCCAGGCATAATTTCTCAGATGTCATAACACATGGGCTAATTAAGAAGTATTCTCAATTAAGTAATTCACTCAAGACTGACTATGAAACAAATTATTATGCATATAAACACATGAGACACTGAAATTCCCCATCAGCTACCATGGTCACTGCTGCTAAAGCTATTTTATCCGTTGCTCAGTATTTCATGTGTCACCAATCACAGACCTGACAAGTTTAAGGATACTATATGTGATATGTGAAAGACAATTATCTTAACCGAATACATTTAGCAGGAATACATAATAACCCTGATTACAATAAGAAAAATTCAAGACTACTTACCACAACTGGTTTTAGCCACGTAATAGCTGCTAAAGTGATGGGGGTATTAAGTTACTGAGTAGAACCTCTGTGGCAGACTTGTAAGCAAATGTCACCAATATCAATCAGTCAACATCAACAATACTTCTGACAATAAAACTTCCAACCCACTGAGTCAATCCAGAACTTTTGTGGGCTGATTTCAGCCAGTACATTATCTACATAAAACATCACTGCATCTTTTTAAGGCAGAAGAAATGTCAAAATTATAGTCTCTATAGTATATATAAACATACATACCAGAGAAATTATTCTGATTTTTTTCCTTCTCTTCTCATTAACAACACTGGTAAAAAGAGCAAAAAGGTGCTTATGAAATGTGTTGATGGCACAAAATTGGAGGTATTGTCAAAACCCATGTAAACAGAATGGCGTATTGGAAGATTAGGAGCCTTCAAGAACTGAAATATTAGGAAAAGAGTGTAATTCAGCAGCATGAGATACAAGGTCACTCAGGCACCATGAAAACGAGAAGCTGCCAACAAGGATATGGACTGTGACAAATGTCAGTCATTTGCGAGAGGATTACCTGGGTACCAGGCAGATCTATATGCTCGGCTCAATCAAAACCTAACTATCAACCACCACCATGATGTAGCCATGGAAAGAATGACTGTAAATTCTGAGTGTTTCCAGCAGCCAATTTCTAATGTCCTGGCAAAACCCCATCGACACCACTATAGTCTCCCCAGCTGCCAAATGAATTGATTAGAGAATAGCTACTTGAATGACATAAGCAACTGAAAGCTCCTAAAAGGAGATGAAGAAAAATCTAGCAGAATGTAGGTTGAGAGGATCTGATACTTCATTTAATTAAACCAGATTGCATATAGTTTGATTTTTTCCTCTGCCAAAGAGGAGTTGTCTCTAACAGCATGACAACTGCTAGTGCCAGAATATATGATAGATATCCCTAATACACTCCAACCCTCCAGCTATTTTCAGCTCAGGAACCTTCTGTGCCTGATGAGGATTATGTATCCTCAATACATTTCTCTTCCATGAACTTCTCCAGACTCACCCTGACCTTATGTAGACTTTTAGCAGCTGTACCCCACCTCCTGTGGTTTATTTTAAACCTGGAACCCTACAGTCAGTTTACATCCTGACAAATGTACAGGAAAGTAGCTGCTCAAAACAAAGTAAGGTGAAGACAGTCTGAGAACATCTGCCTGGCCAAAGACCTCTAGGAACCTCACAGAAGTAACTGCACAGTCTCAGAAGAGAAAATAGTCATGGTATCTTTTCAACTTTGATCAAGCCAAAAGGTACACCACGTGATGAAGGTTTCTACAGACCAGCAGGATCTTTCACAATATCAGAGTAATGCGGTTTGACACCATGACATCCAAAAGGTTTTCCAGATCCACTACTGTGACAAAGAGCAACACTGATGTTCACATATAACAGCATTTATCTGTGTGTAATTATGAACCTAGAAAGCAGAAGAGGCGATTAAAAAGGTGTGCCTGTGTGCGTGCAAGACAATTCCTCCTCCTTCTGAGCACTTGCTTGCTCTCTTAGGAGCAGCATTAGCTCCATTAAGAGCGAAACCGAGTGTGGTGAAAAGGAGTTTTGGCCTGCAAGACCTTGCTGCTGGTGCTTCCAGAGGCACAGAACTGTATTTCATCACCAGTCGTAAGAGAAAAGGGAAGAGAAGAAGGTAGCTTTAACAGGCAGCGGGAAGAGCAGCAAAGACAGTTCATAAGCAAAGTGCTCAGGCTCACTACACGAACACTCAACACCTAACTCTAGGGGGCAAACTGGGAAACAGAAGGCTCTTTCCAGAGATTTTGAGAAAGCACATGGCAGAGGGGAACAGTTCCACGGGCACAATGACCCACTGCAGCAAATCCCTCCTCTGCCTCTGCACAAGCTCTGACACACACTCAGCTACAACGCAAAAGATTGAGTCATTTTCTGCTATTTTATCCAGCAGAGGATGAGGAGCAAAACCTACACCTCACAGCTCACTGTGCAAATGCAATCTAATCATCCATGCCATCTTGGATAACTGTGCTACACCTGCCCTAAGAATGAATTTAAGAGAAAACACCATCAAGGACAAGGTCAATGTAGAGTTCAAAGCTCAGGAGCTTTAAAAAAAAATATTGGGCTCCCCTAGACAAGGAACTGGAGGTTTGTTTTATCTAAGTGACTGAAGCAGTGGAATATATTCATGTTTACTGTTCACAGCACAGAAATATCCGATCAGGATAGTTACTACACCTTTTTCTACATGGTGCTTTTCCTTTCTTTACATATATGAGAAAGTTCTTTACATGTATTAGTACTGGATGTATCCCAACACAGAAAGCCAGAAACATATATTTGCTTTCCAGCGTGGGGGGTTGCTGAACTGAGAAGGAAATCTAGTGTTGTTACACTGTATTTTCAATTACCCCCATCTCTAGTCACAATTTTCAGATAGTCTAACGTGAAGGGCTGAGATCTGTCCAAACAAATTGAAAAAAATTTATTTCACCCCATACTGATTTTCAAAATGTAATCAATTCTTTTAATGTATACTACCTTCTACTACCCAATGCTTTCCCCTTTCCCCTGAAGCCCAGGAAGCATTTGAACAGCATGAAGTGAAGTACATCCTTAAAACAATTATAATACCCTTAACACTTTCATTATATTTTATTATCCATAGTCCCCAGGCATGCACACATGTAGATTATCTGTGCTTTATAGATGTGGAAGCAAACTGCACTGCAGGCAGTCCCTGAGCAAGCCAGCATCAGAAGCAGAACCCCTGTTCAGGGGTCATAATATTTTTCTAGGAAATTAAACAAGCCAGAATTTCAGCTGGTCAGCATTTACTTGAAAACAGCTCACCTAAGTGAGCAACACTCCTGATGAAACCAGCTGGACAAATAAGACTCTCGGCTTGGTGTTTGAACAAGCAAAATGCACAAAGAAAAAGTCACTGGAGAGGAAGAACAGACTAAGTTTTTTTCAAAAGCAAACAAAACCCTCAGAAAATTAACTTTGGATTAACTTGAAATATTTTGTTGAGGTGGAAAAAAACGGAATCTTTGTTTCATATATTTGTGTTACTCAACCTTTCTCCAACCTTATTTTAAGACTTCTAAAATTTTAGAGTCATGTTTAAAAGGGCAAGTATAAAAAATGCTGCATTTTATTGTTCTAACATATCCCTTTCCTCTCCCAAATACTGTCATTTTCAGGGTTTAAGTTATTCTTCATATTAAATACAAGTATGTGAAAAGTGTCATGCCCCTAAAAGTCTATTTCTGGGGGGAAAAGGCACATGCACAGAGCAGACAGGAATCAACACAGGGTACTGCTCACAGAAACAAACTGCTCCCTGGATGATCACACATGGGGAGACACTTCATGCACTCCAGGTGCCCACCTTGTCTCCAAAGGGAACAAGTGAATTACCAACCTTGCTGGACTCTTTGTATGACCTGCCCCTCGGAACACCCCACTAGGCACTCATGCTGCTGAGTAATTCCATCTGCAGGATAGTCCCTGCAAACCCAGAAATGGCAGAGCACAGCATTCCTATTCTCCACACGGGACCAAGACACTGGTCCAAAGGTCCTGCTGTAGCTATACAGCATCTCCACACAGCATCACCCACTGATCCAAGGTCACAGAATCATAGAATGGATGGGGTTGGAAAGGACCTTAGAGACAATGTAGTTCCAACCCCCTTGCCATCGGCAGGGACACCTCCTGCAAGACCACGTTGCTCAAAGCCCTATCCAACCTACCCTTGAACATTTCCCTGGGATGGGGCATCCACAGCTTTTCGGGGCAATCTGTCGCGGTGCCTCACCACCCTCACAGTAAAGAATTTCTTCCTAACAGAAGATCTGCTGGGTTGACTCCAGACTGCCTTACAGACTCACCATCCTCCCTCCAGTCTTCCAAGACAGACAGTTCAAGAAAAACTTTACAAGATGACCCAGAGGGTAGTGGGAGGTGAAGCCATAGGTGACACCACCACTAAATCCGTCACACTGTGTTTGCTGGTCCATAACACAGAACATCAGCAAAGGCAGGCAGAGTCTCAGCTGAACTGTGTGAAACAAGAGGGGACCAAGGCTTCATCAAGCACAACTGAGGAGCTGCATGACCCAGGAGCTACCCAGGCTTCTCACCGGGACATTAACTCACCCACAGCAAATATTTACAGAGTAACTGTTGTAGCTCACTTGTCAAATGCTTTCAGTAGTGGTGAGGAATAACCATGAGAGTAAACCTGAGGCTGCTCTGCATGGTGTCTCCCTGAAGTGTCATGAATTTGTTTTGTTAAAACAGTGTTTCAGACCTGCCTGCAAACTAATGCTGTAACCAGCAGCAGTTCTGCACTGCTTCTCTCCTCCTCACAGCACACTTACTCCATTTCTTTGGTACTATGCTCTTAATGAGGAACAAACCAGAAAAGAACTTTCTTCGTGGGAAGAAAGATATCTGTCACAAGCATCCTCTTAGGGCAAAGCAAGACTTGGCTATTTAACTGAATCCCCTTAGCTCTGTGTTCATATGGACAATTTGTCAGGCGAATTACTAATTCACCTGAACAACAAAAATCATTCTGCATCCCCATACTAGTTAGTCTTTATTTTGTGTGTTGAGTGTGCTGGAGGGAAGAAATTAATGTAGAACTGGAAACTGAATGCACATTACTCAAAAATAGCTATTCTCCTGTGAATTTATATCCTACCTTAATCCTAATTCTCTTCCTTGCCTATATATCCTCTTATAGCAAAGTATTCACCCAGGAAGTTTGGTTTGAAATTCACACCCTGTATATTTCACAACTTCCCCATGCAGAGAAATCATTTATTTACATGGGCAAAGTACTGTAAAGTTGATGAGGGTACAAACACACCATGCTGACTTCCCCCCAACTAACTCTCTGCACAGGTGTTTACCAGTGCACTAAAACAAAACAGCAGCTCGCTTGATTCTTCCCCACGCAGACAAACCCAACCCCCAGTGGATTAACCCACCCCTTCACTTCGACTGCTCAGGCGGTGGGTTGCAATCCAGAGGTGGCCTGCAAGTAATGTCTCACCAGACTGACTGCCATTCACCTGATGGCAATGCCACCCCCCGATATGGCTCCAGTCACAACTGGGAGAGTTTGGAGCCGTGAGCAGCTGCTCGCCACTGCAGTTCCCAGCCACGGCAGTGTCACGCTGTACTCCACCGGAGCACTGCCTGCCCTGCGAAGATGCACCAACAGCCTTTTGAAAAATGGGTGAACTTGAGTGAAATTTGGCTGGGGATCTCCGTGATGCCCACCTGACCCCACGGCCTCACTGTCAGGAGGCACGCGAGGCTGAGGGCCGGGTGTGTGCATCCCAACTTCACTCCATCACAGCTTCACACGCTCCAGGGCACGCTGGAGTTCGCTGCTGGAACACGCGTGTGCACCGGTGCCGGAACACGGCCGCGCTGTACCTTCTGTCCGCGCAGAGCGGGCATCAGCCCGCACGAGGGGAAAGGGACGGAAGGGAAGAGCCACTCGAGGAACCCGGAGATGGGACAGGGACGCTTTCTGACCCTGGTATTTCATGTTATACCAGAGCTGCCAGCGGTGGCCCGAGCCCGGGGCCCCCCGCGGGCACCTCTCCCGGTGGGTGCCCAGGTGCCGCCCCGCCTCTGCCCGGGCATCGTCCCTTCCTCCCTCCCT
>VZRQ01010237.1:184794-229617 GCA_013397975.1 Machaerirhynchus nigripectus | reverse complement strand
AGCGCCGCGGGCAGCCCCGCCGGCCCTGCACCGCTCCCGCCCCGCGCCGCGGCTCCGGCGGTGATAAAGTGCAGGTAATGAGGAGGGTGGAGGAGGCGCGGGCGGGAAAAGGCAGAAAGTCCTGTTAACTCCTTTGCGCTCAGGGACCGCCGCCCGGGCTCTGTCCCCCCTGCCGCCTCGCACAGACCCGCACCCACGGCGAGAACACGTGGGAGAGTGGCCAGCACGCTCAGAGACGGCGCGTCCGAGCCGAGGCGAGAGGGGTTCGGGCTGCTTCAGGGGCTGGGTGGCCTCGGGTTCCTCCTGGAGGCTGTCAAGACTGGGCTGGAGGAAGTCCCAAGCAGCCTGGTGTGACCCCCAAGCACTGAGCTTGCCTGGGCTGAAGGCCTCCGCGCGTTCCCACTTGCCTGAGTTACCCTCTGGTCCAGTGATTCTTTGGGGCTGCAAGGGGTGAAGTCCTTCTCTGTTCCCTTCCCAGTGGTTTTTTGACTCAAAGAGGTGTTTCATCCTCCAATGCCAGCCAGCATTGATACTGGAGAAACCAAGCAGTTCATCCCAGGTGAATGACTTTCTTCCAGTCCTTCAGGTAATCCCTGCGAGAGAACTCAGTGACAGAAACCAGTTCCCTTACTATTTGTAAAGGGCTTGTCTAGAACTCAGTTCCAGAAATTATGGGGACTTTGTTTAGTCTCTGGAGCTACCTTTTTTAACTCAGTGGTACAGCTATTGCTTCCTCTCTGCCAGACTCTATTCTCTCCTATTTAGATCATAGAACTGGTGGTAATGTGAGCTTCCCTTACATTTATCTTCTGCCTCAAAGCTGCAAATAAGGCTGACCTGCTCATCCAGGATGAGTTTACGAGTGCCTCAATGTCTGAGTAAATGACATTATAGTCAAGCCAATCTCACAGCCATGTTAGAGAAATCTGTTACCTTGTCCCAACCAAGAGATCCAACTGGTTTCAGGACTGACCCTAGTACTCCTCCAGCCCCACAGGGAACTGACTTAACCGTGACACTAACCTTGGGGGAAAAAGAAGTAGAAAAGGAATAGGTTTTTTTCATGACTGATGTGCTCCCTAAGCCAGCTCCTCTGGGATCACAGGGTCACCCACAGTAGAAAGATGGCAAATGTGCCCAGCCTGTGTCAGGGTGCCGAGACACAGAATGGCCTCTTCCAGCATCAGTGTGACATTGGATTATCTGTCACCTGAATGCAGCAGCAGCCTGGCCTTTTAGCAGCACTTGCCTGACTGCAGGCTGCTGCGAAGTAGTGGTCCCACCTGCAACCCATGGATCTGTTACTCCCTTTGCCACCCTTCCGTGGGATGCGGTAACCATCAGTCTCTATTCAGCTGATCGATCTGGTAGAAAAATAACACCTCAGAAAGTAATGGATTTTCCATTGGCCAGACAGCTGAATTGATCCACCTTGTGACCACACAGCTGCAGGATCAAGGAAGGGAGAAACCTGGAAGTGAGGTAAAGCAGAACTGCTCCTTTCAGTAGCCGTCTGTCATTAAGTCAGCTTAACTGCATCGTGTGTGCACGATTTGATGAGCAGCGTGAATCAGGCCAACCCGGGTACTCTTGAAAGGGACGGGGTTTGCTCCAGCCACATTGTGGCACCACCTCCTTCCTGCTGCTATTGCCCATTACGTTAGCCAGATATGAAAGGTTAAGTGTAAAAAAAATAATCACTATTTTAGCAGAGTGATATTGCCCATTGCATGATGCCTACTGCTGACACAAAAGACAGAAAAGAGACAGGATAGTGATGGCCTTTAGACAAAAAGTGTGCTGCAGACCTCAAAATGCCAGAGAGATCTGGGAGTCCCAACTGGCAACATCAGCACCAACCCTTTTGCAAGGACAAGGGTGGTTATGACAATCCCAAACATTGTCGTGTCCCAAACATTTCTATTATTTTACTTGATTTGTGCTTTCCAACTGCCCTGCAATGTAGTTTTGACAGCTGTGTTGCCTGGCAGCCCCATTGTCACAGCTCAGGATGCAGTTATGAAGAGAACTATATCTACACCCAAAAGAATAATGTTTGGCCTATGGGCTTCACGAAAGGACCATGCTCTTTGATTTAGGCACTGCTACAATACAACCTGCAGTAAGACAACTCAGTAAAGTGGGACTTAATGTCACAGACTGGAGTATAACCAGAAGTAATTTGATTATGTTAAGAAAGGGCAAAATTATTCCAGTGCTCAAATTTTTGTTTGTTTTTTAACTAAGCAAGATAAGTATAACATGTAAACAGTGTCGAAAGAGAAATAAATATGCCCTGCAGCGTGTTTAAAAATTATCAGCTGCCAGACAACATAATATGGACTATCAGTTGTCAAGAAAATTGAGCACATAGTAGTTAGGCCTCTCTAGTTCTTGTATGGATCATTCCAGGTTCTGGGAGGATTGTGGTAGAAATTGTATAAAATTAAATTTTGTGTTGCTTTTTTTTGTTAAGTCACTGAAAGTTTAGCATGGTGAATGAGTCTGAGTTTGTTCTGCACAGGAAAGGGGTGGGGATCAGAGAGCAAAACCAGACCTGGTCAGGAGGTATTTGGCAAAACAGTTTCATTTTAAAAACCCAAAGCAGTGTGTTGCAACCAAAATGTTGTGTTCAGAGCATCTTGCTTTCAGTGAACTGTCACTGAAGGCAGAACAGGGCTCTGAGGGACCGTGGTCCCTATTCTAACAGGTTTGGCCTCCAGGTGGCTGGATTTCCTGTCCCTCGTGAACAGCAACAATAATACTAAAGGAATTTCAGATCCACTGACCATGGGCAGACATACGAGATTTCCAGTTCTCCAGATTCAACACTTATAATTGGTCCAATATAAAGCAAAACTAAGGACACACTCTATCTGGTGCTTTCTAGCAAAAAATCTAAACTTGAATATACCTTCCAGAGTGGAGTCTGGACGAGGCTTTGTTCCCTTACTTGCAAGAGTCTTCATATAAATATAGAAACATCTATGTTTAAATAGATACAGGATGGAGTCTGGAGACCTAAACAACTCTACTGCACTTTGCAGATGTGGAGCCTGGGAGTGTCTGCTTTTTGAATGTGTTTGTTTTTCTTTCATGGTGTAGCACAATCAAAAGAAATGCAGTAAAAACAATACAAGCTGTTTCATGCCTGTATGTGTTTCACATCAGTTTTAAGTAGATCATTACAAAAAGGAAGAATTATCTGGTATCAGACATTTCCTGACAAAGCATAATAAACTCTTATTTTGGACTTAAAATATTAGGAGTTCTTGACTTGGTTGGAATAATTGGTAGATGCCACTTTAGTTTTCCCTGCATGAAGTGAAGATGGGCAGTGCAGAAATAGAATTGCAGAGTACTGGTGTGCAGGAGCCATCACTGACAGGCAGCAGTCCTTTCTGAATATTTGCTCTCCCTGACCTGGCAGGAGGCATTTAAAAGAAAGCAAGTTTTTTCCCAAAACAACACCACCCGCTGCACAACCAGCCCATCCTGCTGGAGTGGGGATGGGGGCTGATGCTTTCCTACCCTTTCAGAAACTGAGTTGATTTTCTTCTTCCCATCTCTTCAAAAAGGAGGCATGTTTCTTCATAACACCTCTTATGCCATTCAGGAGGAGGGGAGCTGTGTACTGCCCCCCTCCCGTACGACATCCAGATGAACATCAAAGGAGGTCCCTTTTTGTGGGATGCCCTCTTAACAATTGTATCCTACAAATTTTAGTTTGCCAAATGTTACTCCAGGCCCAATGCACATGAATTGCAGACTGCCCCTGTCATGCTCCGAGATCCTGCCAGCTCTCGGGCTCCTGATACGGAGAAGCCTGGCCTGGCAGATTTTTGTTTCTGGCTTTACACACAACATGTGCGATGACCCTGTAAAAGAGAAGGGCTGGGAAAGGCTTTGCTCCATTCTGCCACTTCAGTGCCTCACAGCAGACTTGTGACACGTTACCCAGTCCCAAGAAGGGACGTGTGTGCCCCTCATCACTTCATCCACAGCACAAGTGCAGCAGGTGACCATTCAGCCACCATGCTGTGAGCTGGAGACAACACTGCAGAAGCCCGGGCACCTCTCACCTTTTTATGCTTTGGCAATTCTTCATTGGTTTGCTCAGCTTCAGAACAAAACCAACCTGTCCACTCCTCAGAGCTGCTAGGGATCTGCTTTCCGGCTGAATAACTTGCTTGAAACTTTTGAGTTTTTATCTCCCTTCCACCTGATCAAAGAGTGGGATCTCAGTTGCATTCTAAACATTGAATATCACCAATTTACCATGGATATAAATAGCACAAATTCATTATCAGAGCCATGTAGACTGGGGGCATGTATGTGGGTAGTGCATACTTAAAAAAAATCATTGATTTAGTTTCTCAAGTAATTATTTTTTAAAAGAACAGTTTAGTACTGCGTCGTCATATAGACCAAATATTCAGTGAGGTAAGCTCAGAGGTACTGCTTGTAGCATTTCCAAAATGTGAAAGATCTGCAAAATGTAATGAATGCTCAGCAACAGAAAGATACCAAAATGGGAACAGGGGACCAGAAAGCAGGAAAACAGTGCAAGGTGTGACTTGAAAGAAAGCAGAACAGGAGAATAACTACAAAAAAGAGGTTAAAGATAAAGGAGATGTATGAGTAGGTGAAGTATTTCAAGTAGTTTCATGATTTGTGTGAGTCATAGCTGGAAAGTCTGAAGCTGCCTCTCTTAACTCAGCCCCCAGTTTTCTCTTGACAGCCTGTGAACCTCTTCAGTTCAGCATCTGACCCTTTCTCCCTATACCTCACTAAGAGCTGCCTGCCCCTCTGCCCCCAGCACCTCTTCCAGCCTTCAAAACTCTTGGAGCATCTTCAAGTGACTGCTCAGCCTGTGTCCTGCCTGTGAATCATCCCTGGAACTGGGACATGATCCCTGCTACTGACTCTTCAGCACTCTGAGAGAGCTCAGGAGCATCCTGAGCCACTGGGTTTGTTGCTGCTGTGGTTTGAACCCAAACTGTAGCACTGGTTGGAGGACAGGTGTGCAGGGGAGTGTTTGAAATCTGAAATGGATCTTTTTGCATTTCCTTTGGCAATTTGGTCTTTTTTTAAGAATCACTGAGCCGTGATGACAAGGGCAAAACTAATGTAAATACAGCATTGTATTTACGTTGTTTGGTCCGTAGCAAACTTTTGCTTTCATACAAACCCGAGGAAGAATGCATTTGCTGTGGTAACTGTAATTTCCCAGAGCTAATGAACCGGATTCAACTCTTCATTTTGATTTGTCTTTTTAACACACCTGGTAGCAGAGGACCTTATGATCCCTCAGGGAAATTAAAACTCTTAGAGCTCCTATGTCTGGCCTTTTCTGTCAAAACAGTGTTGCCATTGAGCTATTGCTCTTTCTCTTACAGGCTAAAATTAAACTCCAAAGCCAATAAGATCTTCAATGGAGTTTGTTCAGTTTGGTTGGTTGGTTGGTTGGTTTTTAACTAAGCACAGAAATCTCAAAACGACAAATCAATATATCTTTTAACTAAAAATTTAAAAAGAAAACACATAAATGAACCCATGGAATCAGGGAGTTCTTTTGACAGCTACGACCAAAATTCAAGTTCCTTTATCCCCCAGACACATAGGCATATTCATGTTTGTTTTTTTTTTACTGTGCAGTGTGATAAGCTTTATGTACATTTACAGAAGAGATTGTGTAGGAAATTTTAAGAGACAAATTGCAATTAGGTGCTAAATTCTCACAGGCAATGAAAGATTTTCCCTGTGTGATTAATGGTTAAGCTGCAAATGTATCTCTTCTTCCTAAAGCTGTCAAATTCTCTGTTTATGTTTAAATACATGTTTTCTGTTTTTATTCTTATTTTATGCTTCTTCTCCATATGTGGGTGAGGACGCTATAGCCTCATTTTGTAGAAACTGTGTTTGAGATACTGTGCTGCCTCTTTGAGCATCTGAGACCTCTCTGTGAATCTTCAAATGCTTAAGCTCATCGAGCACATTTGAGAGGTATTGAAATCCAAAAACTATAAAGTCCTTAAAAGTATTCTGAAACTAGGCAGCCAGTTAAGAGCTGTGGTTAATACTTCAGTGAGGTAAAAAGTGCAGCACTTCATATGATACCTTAAAGTCCTGATAGGGTCTCAACCTCAAGACACAAATCCATACAAAATCAGGTTTCACTGATCCCCCTGCTCAGAGAACCACTACAGAAATAAGAGAGAGAGAGATAGAGAGAGAGAGAGAGAGAGAGAGAGGTTTCTATTGCTTATACATCCCTAGAGTGTCTACTCAGCTTTCATATGAGGGAGCTACTGTAATGCAATGACTTTCTCATATGATCATATTATCATTTGCAGAACGAGATATTTGCATATATGTATACACAGATATGAAAGGTCGCCTTTCGTTTTAATTACAGTGTCAGTATCTCTCGCTGCCTCCATGTGAACAGACCTTAGCCCTACATAATCTCTGATGAAGGAAAAATACAAAACCACATGCCAAACATTTTGAGTTTTCAGCATAAACCTGGACCTATGTTGACAAGCTTTTCCCAGGGATAGTAACATCAGTAAAATATTTTCATTCCAATTTCCTGAGAGGTTGGAAAAATCAACAAAAGAATAGCATGGGATAGATTGCCAGAAATAATATTACCATTTTAGAAATGAAACCATCTCACAACATCATGTGAGTATTGAGATGCTTTGAAACATTTTCTTTAATTCGATTTGTTTGTATTTGTTCTGGGTTTTGTTTTAACTATGCCTGATTTTTCCCGCTGAATAACAGGACTGCAGCTGTTGAACCGAAACAGGGAGGCAGATGACTGGAAAAGAAAATCATGTCTGATTGGGGGTTCAGAAGACAATCTCCACCATACAAGGGATGGTGTAGGTTTGCTTGCTGACCAGATAGGTTTCTCTGGTATTGTTAAGAATAATACTAAAGGCAGCGATGAACAGCCATACCAGCACTAGCAGAGGTAATGAGGCTGTGGACAAATCCAGGTGGCTTTGTCCTTTCCATTTGGGTGGTGGTAAAGCAGGGAAGGCTCACTCCAGCAAGTCTGCTGGCATATGCAAAAGTCCAGGAAGAGATACTGCCTTCCACATCTGCCAGTGCAGGAAGTGCCTAGGGTATGGTGAATGGCTTTGAAT
Organism: Machaerirhynchus nigripectus; assembly: GCA_013397975.1. NCBI lineage: Eukaryota > Metazoa > Chordata > Aves > Passeriformes > Dicruridae > Machaerirhynchus > Machaerirhynchus nigripectus. The sequence goes on along the minus strand of VZRQ01010237.1, from coordinate 222,457 downwards.
GGATCTACTCAAGGGCATTTCAACTCTGTGTCCAGAGCTACAGCTTGGTGAGCCTGCAGACCTCACTCCAACAGCACTCCTAGGATTCCTGGCTATTCAGTTGTCCTGTGGGACATCTGCTCAAAGGGACTGTGGGAAAACATGATCAAAGCAATCTTGTTGTTCAAGGAAGTAGCAGACAGCCAGGGCAGGGTTGGGGAAGGAGAGGTGGCTGGCCAAAACAGCTCTCCCTGTGCTGAGATATCCAGCACACCTCGAGACAAGAAGAAATTGTCTGTGTCCTGTGTATGATAATCTGTTCCCCTCTCAGTCTCCTCTAACTGTTTACAAGCACCTCTGGAGACTTCTGAAAGGCAACAGGAGTCAGGGAGTTAAAGGATTTGGGATAGCAAACCAGTTTGCCCTAAGATGTCAACATACATCCAGTTTAGACCATCCATGGAAGATTTTGGATGCTGGCTTGTGGAGAGGTGGGCTTTACTGGAACTTCAGCTACAGAGGTGTACTTCTACATGAGAGCAGTACTAGCTCTGGGGTCTGCATGCATTTATCTGTCTGAAATGTGTTTAGATTACCTGGAGCAGCCAGAAATATAAAACAAGACTCTTACAGTCCAGTCTCCCAACTAGCCACATCAGCAGCCGTATAAAACCTGCTGGAAGAGGGTCACAGTAAGCACACAGCATTGTACGTGCAAAAGACATGAGATGAATCTTTCTTTCCCACAAGAAAAAACTGTTCCCTCTCACTGAAGCCCTGGAAAAATGCCTTTTTTGTCCTTTGCCTGCAAGACATTTACAGTATTTTCTGAAAATTGGATGCCCTACCCGTTGGTAAACAGTGTTCTATCTGTAACTGTAATGAAATAAAATTGTACGTTCATGTAAAGATGAGCTATTTCTAGCAAAACACCAAACCAAATTAGTCTAATTAATAAGTTAATATTGAACATAGTAACTTACAGACAAGCAATTCATAAACTATCTAACGATGTATTAAGCAAACAACAGCATTTGTCAAAGGAAATTTAAGACATTCTGCCAACTAGAGGACTTGGCTAAACTAATACATTTGTAGCTGGATCTAATTATTGAATTAGAGCTTCAAAAATGCTGTTATGGCAGCCTGCCTGGACTGTTGTGGTTAGACAATAGCAATTCTTCCCTTTTCTTCCTGTGTTTTCATTCATTTGCAGTGTAATTTTTGAAGAATAGAGCTTGGAAGCCAGTCCAGCATCCCACATCACAATTAACAGTCAAACCTATAGGATAATAAATAGGACATGCATTATTGCCCCAACCTTATATGTGACTGCCTCAATAGAGTCAGATGTTTACAGCTAGATACTTATTTCTAAACATGGTCCTCGACAGCAATTCTAAAAAAAAAAAATCCCTAACAGACACTACAGAGAAAAATATGAAATGACATATTTGAGTTTCTCTTTCCCAATTCTTGCCAAACTGTCTTTGTCTCAGGGAGACAGATCTGCAGTTTAATTAAGACCTAGGTAGCTTTCTGGTAATAATAAACTAATGAACTGGTAAAGTACTTTTACTGGTGTGTGGTGACTCAATCTCTAATACTGTTTGGTTCTTCTGACTTGTTAGAAGAGGAAAGAGTAAATACCTGTTGTGAATCTTTAAAAGGTTAAAGTGTCTCACTTCCCACAGATTTTCAACAAGCTAATAAAAGGCACCTGGGAAAAGAAGAATGTAGGTGGCTGGAGAAGGCTGATAAAAATAGGATGAAATGTAGTGAGTCCCCCCAAAGCTTGTATTGGGCTTGTATTACAAGCCAAGAACATCTTCCTATCAGCTTTCACTGAAGCTGACAGTCAGTAAGAACTGATTACTAATTTAGTAATTCATGAAAAATTCTATTTTGGCAAGTGAGAATGCTGTCTGAATGGGAAGTTATTAAAACTAATTGGGTCATGTAAAACCAGACAGTTTGTCTGTGAGCCCCACTAACAAAGCTGAGCCAACTTGGGGAATGGCTGAGAAGTTACTCTGTTTTAGAACTTTGAAGCACACTGGATCTCATTAAAAATGAAATAAAAGCACTTCAAAATAGAGAATAATGTAATGGAACCAGTTCCTCACACTGATTCTTCACCTTTAGGTTCTAGTCATCTGTACTCTATCAATAAACTGGGCCCCCTTCCCTGCCAATGGAGAGAAAGAAGACTTTGTGGGTTTTCATTCAGCTACTGTGTTTCAAATAAGGCAGGTCTTACAAATGACGTTTTAACTCCACTGACCATAAAGTGAATTAAGGCGAGCAGCTCAAACCTAGGCAGCTGCAGTGCAGACACCTAAATTTTGCACTGGGTTTTCATTCACATTTCTGTAAAATGGGTGAAAAATATAACTAAGCCAGGAGAGAACATCTGCATTATCCTTCATCCAAAGGTGGCAAACCTCTCAGGTAAATGTCCAACATACATGCCCTACATATTCATTGTCTTGGATATCAACTACATGCCTTAATTAAATAAACAGGGTTTATCTTTGGTTACATCACAAGCAAATTATAAATTGATTTCAAACTCTTTGTTAGGATGTCCAAGACAGAATCCATATCTGAAATCTTTGTCCTAGGCAAGGTATAGAGAAAACAGTAACTGTAAGGTAAGGCATATGCAAACAGACCATTTGTTGTTTAACCTGTTCTCTGGAGGCTGTGTTGCTACAGGTGAATACTCAGCACTTAGTCTGAGGGCACCATTCAGCCTCACCATGTTTTCCAGTTAGTAGGCATGACAGAAGAGAGGAGCAGTAACAGGAAGTAAAATCACACGTTTGCATTCTGCCACAGACTCCAGCATGCATAAAAAGACTCACTGGTATATTGGAGGCAGTGAAATAAATCAGAGTTCATCTAGTTTCAACAACACTGTGGTGAGACTGCTGGACTAAAACTGACGAATTCTTTCCTTTTTCTTCTTTAGAACTGTCACAGATAATCTCTGGTCAAGTAGCTAGCCAGGTGCTGCTTGCCAGCCCTGCTATCAAGATTATGGACATCACAACCATCATTTCCATTAGGACACCAGCCGTAAGTCCAGAGCCTCTGGCTTGGCCACAAAGACTTCAACAACTACCAAGGTCTGCTAAAATGCAAATGTCTTCTTCCCCAGAGGAAAACATGAGGGGCTTGAGGGGCATTAATGCTGACAGCACTGACAATCAGCACACTGACTGCCATATGGCTCTGTCTTCCTACCATTTGCATATACCTCCCTTGCTTTCTGCCATTGTACGGGTTCCCCTGCCAGAGGCATGAAACCAAAGTACCAAGTGGCAGAAAATGAAAGCTGAGGTTGTCCCATACTCCCATAAAACCCTCCTGCCCACATCCCTCCACTGATACTGCCAAATCTCACCCCAAGCGTTCCTGTGATTCACAGATGGTTTAATCAGTTCTGAACAGATAGATCTTGTGATCAAGAGTGCCAGAAATGCAAGGCAGCATGCATAAAAGGACAGCGCTACATCCAGCATTCCATCAAGGCTTCCAGTGTCCCTTACCATCAACCTGCACGAAGTTTCACATACTGAGGAGAGGGCATGAACCAAGAACTTGACTACAACAGTTACTTTTCCTCCATCAGGGTAAGCAGGTGCCACTTGACAGAAATAGCTGACACAAAACTCACAGGAGAAAGCTCTCTTCAAAGACACTGTTTGGCATGCAGTGTTCTGGGTACTTGGGTAACAATCTGCTATTGACTATGGTTAACCCTTCTCCATTCTTCCTAAACAAAAACCCAGGATGAAGTGTAGTCTTGTAAGAATGAAGCCAAATGGGTATATTCAAATCCAGGACCTGGATGTGAAACCATTTTAGTAGATGCAAAACCTCCTCTAGTCAGTGGCTAGACAGTAAACATCCTTTCCCACACTCCAGGAGCTACCTAAAGCATTTCATGCTGTCTCAGACGCACAGTTCCTTTTCCTGAGATAAAAAGGCAAAGGTCCAGGGTAACAATCTGAAATGGTCTCAGCTTTTTCTCCAGCAAGGCACTCAAAAAATAATGAGAGAAAACTGCAGCTCTATCAGAAACTTTCACACAGCTCTTTTTCAGTGTCTACAACCAATCACTACATACGGCAGCTGCAAAACCAAGACTTATGTTCCAAGTTGTTACTTGGAAAGTCATTTGTATCACCTTTCCAGACACTGAATAGCATCATCTAGCAGTCATTCCTGGCTGGCTAGGAGATTTGTCTCTGGTAGATTATAATCCGGTTTTAGTAAGTCATACTTTGATCATCCATCAACTGACTATAGCATGCAGTGTATGTTACAGGAAACTGCAATTACTATAAAACACTGCCAGGCGCCTTCTTGGAAAAGCAGGCTCTAACACGCATGCCACATTTTGCTACCAAAAGAAGCCATCCTGGTGTACACAGTTCTTCCCTCAGGAGGAATACACAGTAAAGCCCACCATGGACCTGAGTCAATTTATGCAGCACAATGCCAGAATGTGCCCTATGAGAACCCCACACAACTGGGGGAAGTGTATGTTTATGAACACTCATGCTCAGCTGAAAGACTGCAAGTGATGACAAATTGAAATTACTTTTGAAATTGATTTCAACAGTTAATTATGCTCACAGTTAAAACTTTGCTTTTAGAAAGATATTTATAACAGGCATTTTAGTCATCTAATTAAAATGTGATTCAGAACTCATGAGCCTGAGAGCCCAACTTCCCTGAATATCCAAAGGGAAAGATATGGATATTAGCACATGGCTCAGGGCACCTAAACAGTTGTGTAGAATCAGACAGTGTAAATATCTATCTTTGCCTTCATTAGTTTAAGATAACCTAAAGCCATGTTCCAGTTCAGGTTGGTCACCTTAACATAATTACTTTTGATACGGCAAAGAAGTGTTGAAGCAGAGCAAAGCCGCTGTGGATGTAGTGAGAATCATGCTACTGCCACACGCAGTCAGTAGCACAGCTGGAACTTCAGCCCACACTTCTGCTCCTTGCTGGCTTGGGATAGGCTTAAGTATGTACTTATGCCCTGCTCAGTGGGGCCTGTAGAAACAGATTTCAGCTGTTATAACAATGCTTTTGTCTCTGGCACACATCCATGCAAGGGACTCCAGCTTCTCCAATTTCCTGAGCATTGCTAGTTTCCTGGAAAATCTGGAAGCATCACAACGTTCTTCCCCATTTCTCTGCCAACCTGCGCTGGAGGGCAAAGGGTTCAAGTGGTTTCATTCACTTTTATGAGAGTCTGTCTTTTATTTCTGAAAAAGTGTAAAGAAATATGTAGGAATTCTGGATAACAACACTTCTTGTCTACTGTCCCAAGGCAAAACTTAGCATTGCAAAAGATTTGCCTCATGTTCACTAGCTACTGACTTCGGTGGCTATTTCTTCGGCCATTAAACTAATTTTGTGTTCTTTTTAGTAGCTGTTTCCCAGCATATCCAGTGGAGTAGGACTTTGGGGCAACTCTAGAGGCTGCTCTCCAGAATGCAGTGCTGCTCTCTTCTCATAGCAGTGCAACACTGGCTTGTGCTGGCGTAGTCAGGGCGCCTGGAGGTGTTCAAAAGCCACTGAGATTTCCACACTGCTGGCAGTGGCTGTGTCCCCTTATCTCCCACCCTCGTCATTCTCCTGGTTTATTCCAGCGTAAGGCTCAGGAGAAGAAACAACTGACTAAACAGAATTATCTCAAGGGAAGAGCAGCCTTCAAGGTCAGCACAGGTAGGCAGCTTGCTTTTTCTCTGTATGAACAACACAAACTGCTTCAGTTTCACATCTCACTGGCAAAATCAGGAGCAGAACAATGTGAGGCTGCCTCGGCTTTCTGAATGCTTGAGCATGTGTTCTCCCTCTGCTCCCAGGTGGCTTTAAAGCACAATCACTGTCTTTTGTTGATGATGTTTTGCTTTCTGAAGGACTGAATTCTACATCCTGGCTTTCAAAAAGCCGGCTCAGAGTGTTCTGTCTTTGCCTGCTCTAGTGCATATAGAGGCAGTAGCAAAATGCCAGCGTGGGGGTCAGTGTAGCGTGACTGCTGCAGTTTTGACACTCAGCCATGCAGAAGGCTTTGGTCCATACAGGAAAGAGTTTTCTAACTCCTCCACACACACTTTTCTGCTGGAAATTCTTCGCAGGTTTTTGTTTTCCTCACCTGAAGCTTCACAAACGACTCACCAACAAGAATCAGACTCTCCTTAGGAATCTTTTAAACAGCCCAACTTGAAACCATTTCATATTCAAGAAGAGAAGAGAAGGGGAGAAGAGTTAAAATCTAACCCCTACTGACAGGCTTTTAGTAAAGGATGTCAGGCCACAATGTCACCTTACCTTTGCTCTTGAAGCTAACGCTTCTGAGAAAAATACGTAATGAACGCAATGAGAATGCACAGATGTATTCACACAATATGAGCACCTTGAAGACGTGCTATATTTTATTTACCCTTACTTCCCTTTTTTTTTTTTTTTTTTTGGCATGCCCCTCTAATTCCCTAAGCTTAAAAGCTGCACCACATTTTAGGACAGATTTAACTGTGACCTTGGTGTAGCTTGGAAGCTCCCATTATCACCTGCCAGGCAAGAAAGAGCCAGAACCATACATTACTATCAGATTACAGTACAGAAAAAAACCCAGGGATCGAGAAATGCCCACTAAATGCTGCTTCAAGTAATGAGGCATCATGTGTCTCCACCACCCTGGGCTGGTCAAAACAGTGAAATCTGACCATGTCATGAACTGTGAATCTTAGAAGTATGTGGTCCACCACAACTCTCAGCAGTTTCAGAAAGTAAGAAAGCTACCTGAAATAGAGAACTGATGTTTCAAAAGATCCCCATGAAACACTGTTGTGTAAATTTGGGGTTCACAGTATGAAATTATTTCATTTTGATTATACAACCTGATTATCAAGCAGATATGCAACATAAAATGATATAATGCTGCTGCTAGTGTTCCTTGTGTGCTTTAATACAATCCAAAATAATGAGTGCTTACTAATATAGTGAAGCAGGTTATTTGATACTATTGAAAAATCTGCCTAATATCAATAAACCAAGAAAAGTCAGGTATTCCTTTTCAACCTGCTCAAGATCTATCAAAATAAAAGGCTTCTGTGATTTTTTTTTTTTAAAGGACGCACTGCTGTAGGGGAAATATCTCCTTTCTTAGTCAAACAGTGAAACTGCACAGAGTAGCAAGAGTGCTTATAGTGTCTGCTAGCTACAAATACTTTTGTGTATATACAGGTCTTATTCCTGTACAAATCCATACTTTGCTGGTCTTGGCTTCAGTCCCTTCACTTTTAGCCTTAGTCTTTCCCACACTCCCCTTCCTCAAAGATTTCTGGAAACCCAAAGGAGATTTAAACAAGAAAAATAAACTCCTATTAGGCTTTGAGAAACACAGGTACTTTCTCAAAAAATTTCAAAATGGGAAGCAGGCTAAATAATCAGAATCTGATTTTATTTAGACAACTTGTTAAATTCTGCAAGTCCTGAATATTCTGCTCCAAGTTACCTCCATCACGGGAGAGAGAAGCAGTAGCAGAATTTAGGCATGGTTCAGAAATGACCAGTACTAGGTCATTAGTAGTATCTATGATTAGTAGTATCATCACTAGGACAGTACTAGGTGGAAGAGAAGCTGGACCACTGGGTTCAAAAGACAACATTCAGCAGTCAGTATAATTAGCAGCTGGTTGTGAATGACAATACCAGTGCTGGCACTGTTAAACATCTTCCTCAGCCAGCTGGACAGAGGGATGGAGTGCACCCTCAGCAAACACACAGGTCAGACCAACAGAGTCAGCCTGTGGAAGGCCACAGCTTTCCTCCGTGGTGTTGGTGAAGCCATTGTGTCCAGTTTTACATCCTCCAGAAGAGAAGTGAGATCCAAGAAATGGTGTGAGCTCAGCAGAGGGCTACCAAGATGGCTGGGGCTGGAGCCCCTGCCAGCTAAGTGAAGCTGAGAGAACTGAGCCTCTCCAGCCTGGAAGGGAGATGCCTTCAGGAGGGACCTGACAGCAGCTTGGCAGGGCCTTTGGAGGACTACAGCAAAGACAGGTCCTTTCAGAGGTGCACAGTGAAGGGACAAGAGGCAACAGGCACAAGTTTCAGCAAGGGAATTTCTGCTTGGTTGGATGAAGGGAAAACAGTTCCACTGTGTAGACATTTAAGCTGTGAAAAAAACCCTGGTTTCCATAGAGATACTCAAATTTAACTAAAGGCTCTGAGCAACTTGTGACTTTGAACCTGGCCATGTTCTGAGCAGGGGCTAGGACCAGAAGTCCTTTTCAACCTGATTTCATTTGTGATTCTGTGGCTCGCTTAGTCTGTAAAATAAAATTAATTTCTACTTTTGAATGCTTTATATGAACTTGTAAAGAAAGAAAAGTGAATGCCTAAAAATGTAACCTTTTAATTAATACACTCAGGTAAAATGAAATTATTTATGATTTAATGTAGAGGTACTACACAAGACTTTAATCATGCAAATGACAACTATTGCTTCCCTTCTCTACAGGTTCATAAGCTCCACTCATCAACATAATAGCTGATCAACTTCTCCTAGTGCTCTAAGCAGCATGACTAACATCTGGCATGTAGTTTGTTTCATGGTTACTGGCATTCTCTTCTATCTGTTTAGATCTTGACTTCTTTTGTTAGGGACATTCACATAAACAGGATGTTTCTCTTTCTGCCTGTGCTGATATCATATTGATGCGAGTTCTCCTGCAACAGCCATTTTTGGCAAGGTAACATTAAAGGCTGTGATTACCAGCAAACAAAATCAAACCTGCATTCAAAACGACAAAATAAAATGGAATCTTGTCCAGATCCTGCTAGAAAAACTGCTCTCTGTCTCCATCTGATAGCAGCAAATGTAATTTGCACAGCTGTTCTTCAGGGACTTACACAAAGGCTTCAGGCTCTGGGAAGACCTAACCTTTGTTTCTTTCTGGGCTGATTCTATCTCATTTTTATAAGGTCATAAATCAAGGCAGGAGAAAGAGAAAATATATTTGGGCTTTTGAATGCAAAACGAATAGAAAAAACCCTGTAATTTAAAGCAAAGTCCTCCCCCCTCCCCTTTTTCTTCCCAAGTACAAGCTCCCTGCTGTACAAATCAAAAGTATACACCGAGACAGTGCCTAAATCTTTTATGAAATGGGCCCTTCACTTGCACTTCAATGGAGCCTGCTGTTCATTAAAATTTCTTTTAGTGGCAGAAGGATGTAATTCTGCAGCTAAGGCGCAGTGCTTCCTGCTGCACCTGGTATTTGGGCTGGATATGGGGTGGATGGACTACAAAAGGGAAACAGAACTGATTTTGGTGCCTTTTTGCTGTCTCTTTGTGGACTGCTAGACCTGAGGGCCCCTACAGTCCTGTAAGTGTAGGAAACTTGTAGCTTTTGAGATCCATAAGGGTCCTGTACATAACCCCTACGTGCCCACACTGTGTTGCCTGACCTGCAATGTTCCCCGTCCTGCAGCGGGCATGTGGTAGCATGGGGATGGTTAAGCAATCCAAACCTCAAGCCAAGGTGGGCAGTAAGCCAGCAAGGGTGGCCAAGGTCAACATTTCTGGGTTGCCCAGGGGCACAGCTGCATGCCAGTTTTCTCCCACAGGCAGCATATGAAATTCCCCATGGGAAGGTATGCTTTTGTCAGATGAATGCCTCCAGGTGGTCCCTCAGCTGTCCGATGTACTCACCTCATGGATTAAGGACACACAGGGATTTTGACATGAGATGGGCATGCACCAATTTGCCCAGCTGTGGAGAACTGGATGCTCTGATGCCAGGCATATTCGTTTCCTACTCAGCTCTCCTGCTTCTCTCCAGCCACTTTGTTGTCTGCAGAAAAGTTCCCCCCACTAATCACGAGGCAGAGGCTGTATGAATCCTACCTTGTTTTCCCCAAATCCTCCCTATTGCACAATATCCTCTATAAGCTAGGAGGCATCTCTGCAGTTCCTTCACTCTTGTGAAGGCATCTGAGGGTTGAAACAATTTCTTCATTCTTTTTTTAAGTTGTTGACATTCAGAGAGCCCAGGCAAGACTGACTTAGATCAATGCTGCCTACAAGGGTACTCACTCACAGACGTATTAGCACCAGCCTTCAAAGAAACCCCCTCAAGCCCACAAACAACAAAAAAAGGGGTCTTCAAAGGATGAATCTACCCCCTCCACAACATAAAGTCCCATGCTTGCAGCAAACAATAGTAACAGAAAAATCTGCCCTAACTAGATTCAAGGAAGACACTGAAGTAGACTCAGCTGGATTCCCTAGGAAGAGCAGATTCCTCCAACATGGAAGGGATTTTTTTTTCTAAATGGTAGGTATGTTCAATAACACAAAAGCTGCACTACCATCATTCAAATACTTGTTCTTATCTCTGTGCAGACAAGTCTGGCTCTGTTCAGTCACATCCTGCTTTACTACACACTTCCAGTGTGGAATCCTTCTTTACATGTTTTTGAGTTACCCATGTTACCTCTAATGCACACTTCCTTGTATTGTTTAGGTATAAACTTCAGTTATAGACTGATGGGTAGAGCAGGGAAAAGCCCTCATTTCCTTTTACTTTAACCAGGGAGTGTCTGTTGTAGTTCTATTTTTACCTGGTATCAGATATGAGATATAACTTGTGCTTAGAATAATTTTTCATCATTGCTTCTTCAAGCTGCCAGTGAGTTTATTAAAACTGAAAAGGTAATACCCCATATTCTTTTATGTATGCTGTTTTCTCCAGTAAACAGCTTTTTAAAGACAAATTTAAGGAAAATATGCACTAGAAGCTGGGGGTGGTAGAGTTTTTTGTTGTTTTTTGGGGTTTTTTTTGAGAACTAGATGTTCAGCTATGATAAAAATATGTCCAACATAATGTTGCAGTATGCCTACATTTCCTCCTGGGCTGTTTTTGTACATTCTGTATCATGTTTTATTTCAGCGTGTTTCCCTGTGTTCAGAAGCCATTGGTAACTTGTATCCACTCTGGATGTTTTTGTGAAGGCTTATACTAAAGCGAAGAGCTAAGATCAAAGTTCATTCACACTTTTGAGGTGTTACTGATAATTTTAAAAGTTTGCAATGAGAGAAAAGATGTTTTATCTTTCTCAGCCCATGTTTATTTGGAATATTACAGTAAGACATGAGAAAAGCTCTTAGAAATGGCACCAAATATCTTGAATTGCAATTTGATCGTCTGCACAGTTTGTGCCCAGTCACTGGATTCTCTGAGAATTAACAACAAATAACTGCCACATAAGCTGCATGCCATAGCTGCTCCCTGTGGTCATCCCTCCGTTCTCATCTTCTAATGCTAATTAACCCCAAACTCTGACTGCACAGCTGAGTAATGACTACCATATATATAGGCAAATAGGTGGGTAGCCCCCTCATATATCTTCTGATTTCCATATCTACCAGAGTAAGGACTCACTGTCTGGAATGGCCTTTCCTATCGTCTTGTGCCGTAAAACATCTTTAATTCTGTTCCAGCTTCAAAAGACAGCAAAAAAGGTATCTTTTAATCCAGTGACTCACAGATGGCCATTACCTAGTTGGGGGTTTTTTGAGTGTTGTTTATCAGTTCTGCACCAGTATCATTGTCTCTTTGACACTAGCAGACTTCAGTTTGCAGTGGGCTTTTTTTTTTGCAGAAATCATATTCCATTTTCTCTGCAATCATTGTCTATTCTCATTTTCATACAATTGCTGCTTTATTAAGCAAAGTATTTAGGAAGTTCCTCCCAAAACCTTTACACTGAGTGCTTTTCAAAAATTAAATGCTAACAGAACAATTTCTCTCCCATCACTGGAATGTTAATTAGCAGGCTGTTTTTCTCTTTTTTTTTCAATCTTCTCTCTTCAAATCTGTATGTGATGGTTAAGACACCATACTGATGTGGGTGGCAGAAGAACCAGAATAGAATAAAGAAATATTAAACCAGCACATTGCCTGTCCTCGTGAAGGGATGCACTAGAAAATGCTATGGTGGGAAAGTCTTGTGAAAGAGGAAGCCAAGAAATGAAAGATAATTTTTATAGTTTACTTTGGACTGTCTAACAGATATCTGCTCCTGTGTTTATACACTGCAGACCCAACTGCATAATTTCACATGGCACAGGATCACATTAGAAGGCAACAACAACAGAATGAAGCCAATACTGATGCTGTGTCAAGTCAACCAAGGGACAAGGTTCACACATCCAAAATTATTGCTTCATTATGCATAGGCAACTGACTACTGCAGCACTGGCATCCACAGACTTACGCTGATGCTCTAATTGGTTGCTCAGCTTTAATTATAGGCAGACGTGGCAGGAACATGCAGGAAAATGAAGTCTTTGTTGCAGAAGTGCTTGGAGAGAGAGTGTTCCAGCAGCAATCACCAGCAAGTGGCAGCCACCACTAGAAAGATTACACCTTTCTAAAGACGCTGAAGCCAAGCAGCCAGTAGGAAACCCGGCAATGAGAAGATGGGCACAGAGAAACACAGGCTTCTCCTCCACACCACTCATTCCTAGTGGACAGTCAAGCATCACTCTGGGAGGAAGCTGTTGGAGAGGGAAGTGAGGTAGCTCCAACCTGAAACTCCAGAGCCAAACTACTACCCTGGTGTCACCGCTTGCTACCTGCTGCCATGTTCTGGCTTGCACGACAGCCTCCTCACTTGGTATGCATGGCTTTTACTATCTCCCTCTTCAGACTTAATAGCCACCATGGCATTTAGTATTTACTACAGCTTTTGACAAACTGAATTCTGGCAAAATTGAGCACAAGTCCTCTGAAAAAGTAGAACTTTGCCCAGTGAGAAAATTTCCTGGCCACCTCTGTGACAACCTGAAGACTGCTGGAGGGATAGGGAGATCCACAACATTACAGAGCAGCTTGTCACATCAGTGTGAGTTCAGGCAATGCCTAAAGGAACTCTGTGAAGAGCATGATCTATGAACGTATTTTGTAGAGGTATACTCCAATATACATGTGCGCTATATACAGTCAACAATGTGATGGGATTTCTTTCACAGATGTACAGCACTTACATAAAAACCAGCTCCTTCCACCATGGTGTGAAGGTTTCAGATAACAATCCTGTCTCACCTCAGGCATGTGACTTACTGTCAGTCTTGAGCAGGGATTGTTATCCCCAGTGCTGTGTTTCTAAAACAATTTTTCAAGAACACATAGTCAGCACACTGCCAAGGCTCACAGTTCATATCATCACAGAACCACTGAGGCTGGAAGGGGTCTTGGGAGCCACACAAACAGCCTCCTCTAAGGTTACTTATTGCCTCTTCAAGTTACACCCTTTTCAATTTTTCTCCTTTTTTTTTTTTTTTTTTAATGATTTAAAAGAACTTTCATTCTAGGCAAGAGGAAATACTTTTTTTTTTTCCTGATTTGTTGAGATGGTTTCAATAGACCTGACAAGTGTCAACCAGTCAGGAGGAAATTCCAGCAGCAGTTACATAAACCCCTGAAAACAGGCATGTTTAGGGAGGGAACTCTGATGCTGAGCCATGGCTGTGTCAGTACAGGTATTGCTAGACTTGAAAGAGACAGCACTACATTAGTAACCCTCATCTGAATGACCCCAGGTCGGTTCTAGTTGGATGAGATGTACATTTAAATATCTTCACATCAAAGAAAAGGGAGAAATTACTACACCTACATCCTCCACTTTAATTTTTAAACCAATTCATCCATTGGGGTTGTCTCTAATCAAAAGGCTACCTCCAAAAAAATACATCCTCCACTTTAATTTTTAAACCAATTCATCCATTGGGGTTGTCTCTAATCAAAAGGCTACCTCCAAAAAAAATCTACACTAGATATATTATAGCAGGCAGAGCAATCCCTTCCTCCTGTTGTGCAGCAACAGATGATTAAAGACAGGAGCCTGGGCTGTGCTGAAGGCAAATAAAATTACAGCCAGCTCCCAAAATTAATGTCAAAAGCCCAGCAGGCTCCTCTTCTCTCCACATCATGGGAACCATTCCACCATTGTTATACTTTCCCTGGGAAATGGGCACACTAAGGCCTCTAGAGGTGTTTGGCAGCACCCAGAGGCTCAGCAGTGCTGAGCACTTCCAGGGTGAAGCACCACAGGGGTGATTGAAACCTGGACCTTCTGCTGTGGTCTCCTGAAGTAGATTAACACGCCCATACTCATCCAAAAAAAAATGGGCATGGATAAAAATGCGCTGGCAGAAAATGGGTATGGATACAGTTGGCCCGAGAGCAGAACTTGTGAGGGATGTTTCTGCTTTGCATGACCCCCAAGCCTTTCTGTAGCATCACACCACTTGGTTCTGAGTACAGAGCTGGGAGCACGTTCTGGCCTCCTGGTCTCAAGGACACAGACCCTTCAGAATGTGCAAACTCGACTTCAGCAGCAGTGTGTTGCCAGGGGAACTGTCCAATTCCCAGTGTGTTGCAAGAAAATCTGTCTCTCCCCCTGTCTTTTTCAGTGTGTTTAGGGAGTGTCAATCCTGAGGCTACCAGTCCCCAGGCTTCCTCTCCCAGCTCTCTCCAAAGTGCCAGTAACGAAGCAATCAGGACAGTTCAGCAATCAGTGTCTCGATATAATCCTTCCTCTTTGTCAGTCAGTAGGAAATAAATTACTCACTGGAGCCTGCTACAAAGATACCATCCAGGCACAGATAACATCCCTAAAAAGGCACGTGAAAGACAAAGACTAATCAAGGATTCTGCAGCTGTCAGAGGAAGGTATTTTCTATGGCGAAGAAAATACCTCATTTTCCTGAGTATTTCCCATGTGATTTTACCTTCATGCAAATTGCAAGCATACAGACTGGAGCCCAAAAGATCTCTAGAGATTCTGTGAATTTTCAACATCATTGAGCCTAAGATTAAATGAAATTGGAAGCAAAATATAAGCTTTCTGATGTCCAGTGTATCTATTCTTACATAACAGTTACATGAGGTGAAGGAGAGGTATAAGTAGCCAGGAGAAAGGCCATAAAAAATTTCATCTTTTGACACAATCTAAATGGCAAAGCTGGAATGAAAATAGAAAGACTGAAACAGCAGTCACAGAAGCAGTTTTTGATAGACATAGCTTTAGCTTAGCAAAAGATTCTTATGCTAAATATTTTTGTAGGTACTTGGCTGAAGAATGAACACATTGCAATAGTTCATTTGATTTCACCACCTGTTAGAACAGGATGAAGCCCCAGCTGATGCTGGACCTAACCACTCAGAGTGTCCAGATCAGTGTTTGGGAAAATACAGATTTTTTGTTGTGATGTTTAAGGACAAGCTTTACCAATTTCTTTCTAACTATTAGAGATACCTATTTGACATGTGCATATTCCCATGTGAATTCTGGTTCAGGAGTTTAAGAAATCTATCAGCAGATTACTCTGTTCAAAGCAAGTTGCCTAATGCTGAACATTTCTGTAATATGCATTGATTTCAAAAAGGTAATAAATGTATTTTTACTCCAACGTTTAGCTGCTTAACTTTGCAATTTATCTCATCACTCCTCTAAAAAAGCTGATGAGACTGACAGCTCATTTTTTTTCATCTTCATGATGATAGAATTAGAATTCATCACCTTGAGGAGACTGGGGATATTCAAGTTGTGGGAACTTTATGCTAAGGTTATAATTTTCCTTTGAAGCACCATGTCCAAAGACTTCAAAAAGAATTTTCCTGTGCAGAAAGGAAAGGATGAAGGAAGAGTGGGGAAAAAAATAGCTGTAACGTTGCAGGAGATGTTAGTTGATCTCACAGTATAAAGAATACCTTGGAAGCTGTACCTGAATTTATCGTAGTGTTTACTGGAGCCAAACTCTCTTCAACCAAAGATTTAGTAACTGCAATTTGCAAATGACTGCTGAGTCTTGCAATACAAACCATATTTCTTCATCATACTTTTGCTGTCATACCTTTTTTTCATACTGTGTGTTAAAGGAAAACCAATCCAGATAAAAGTAGTTGATAAATCTTTCTGCTCCCTGGGGTCTCTGCTCTTATTCCCATCACAGGACTAATGCACAAGCAGGACAGACCAAAACAAGTCTCTAATTAGCTAAGCTAATTAGTTCAAGCAAAGGACCCAAACATTTTTCACTATTGTTGGAGGGGGAAAAAAGGTAATTTCAATTGCCACTCTTAGTTTCCCCAGTTAAAACTGAACTCTTCTCCAGGTATTTACACACCTGAGAGCCTGCCAACATTCACATGTGCTGGGAGGTTAACACAATCAGGGAAACAGGGATATCTATGGGCATAAAATAGTCAGCAAAAATCCTAAAGGACGCACTCCTTCACAATTAAAGCACATACACATCTCTGTAGCTCACCTGTTAGTTGTTTTAATTCATTTGTAAGTAGGAAATATTGTTCTGATACTGTTTTTGCCAGAAACAATTTGGGTTTGGTTTTTTTCGCCTGTATCAAAGGAAATTGGAATTTCTTAGAAGTTGAACTTTATAACACTAGCTTTCATTGATTACTTAGTCAGTTAAAAAAAACAGTCACAGAGCATCTGGATACTTTGGGAGTTGTCTTATCTCCAGTAATGTCTGTGTGATACAAACCGTGTTACACCAGCCCTTCCCCACGATAGTGTTCACCTTCCAGTGAAATACAGAACAGACTCTTGCCCAAGACTCAGTCACCTGAACACATACCAAAGGGACTCCCAAGAAAGGCAAAATCTTAGAGGATGACTCATCAGTGAAGGAAAATTAGGGTCTGCTTCCTCAGAACAAATATGAAGGCAGCCTGGATGAAGAGGTAGGATCCACTGCAATTTATTTACTTGTTTTAGTGCATGGCTGTGCTATAGAGGTGATGGATTTCATGTCCAACAAAGGCTGCAAAAATGGTGAAGGGTCTAGAGCACAGATCTCATGAGGAACAACTGATGGAGCTGGGATTGTTTAGCCTGGAGAAAAGGAGGCTCAGGGAGACCTCAGGGAGGCTCTCTACCCTAAAAAGGAGGTTATGCTGGGGTGGAGGTTGGACTCTTCTCCCAGGCAGCAAATAAGAGGACAAGAGGAAATTGCCTCAGGTTGTGCCACAGGAGGTTTGTGCTAAATACCAGGAAAACTCTCTTTCATGGAAAAGGTTGTCAAGCATTGGAACAGGCTGGCCAGAAGAAGTGATGGAGTCCCCATTCCTGAAGGTATTTAAGAGACGTGTAGATGTGGCACTTAGGGACATGGCTAGTGGTGGACTTGACCGTGTTAAGTTAATGGTTGGAGCCAATGATCTTAAAAGTTTTTTCCAACCCAAACCATTCTTTGATTCTATATCCAAAACTGCTACCAAAGGAGAGACTCTGAGCTGTACTGGGGCAAAACACCAGCAGGTTCAAATTCTGTCACGTATGGGAAAAGTCAGCAAAGGTGGCCAGTGCCAGGATACGAAAGAGTGGGGCCAGAGCCTGGGAGGTACTTTACACAGGTCCAGGTGTCCTGCTGCCAAGGGGAAGGCTGCACTGGGAGAGTGGGGACTGGGCCAGACAGGGCAGGTGGGTGAACGTGGACAGGAAGCGTCAGAGAGAAGATTGCTTGGTTGGTTGGAAATACTGATGATGCCTTCAGAAAGGCCAGGGAAGGGAATTTCCTAGAGCAGCTGAGCTTGTCCCCAGTGGTTTCATCCCCTTTGTGCTCTCTGCTGTGGTTGGGTGAGGTCATTCCTCCTTCCTCTTTGCTTTTGTGGTGAAGTGACATCTTTGGCTCCAAACCGGACAAGGGCAGAGCAGACTGTGATTATTTCCTTCCCAGGGCAGGTCAGGTCTCCGTCACTGAGTGTAACACTGGGGCTGTCTTAAGACTTTTCAAGGCCACCAACACAGAATTGATGAAGGACCTGCAGCCTCTGGTGGCAGAGGGGCTGCTGTGTTTCTGCTAAGCAGCTCAGGCCAGTACACACAAGAAGCCAGCTTGGTGTTTCCTCTAATTCCCAGGGTTTCTTTTCAAGTATTCACTTGGAAATCCCATATTCCTTAACAGCTACACTTCACAGTCAATAAATATGCCTTTACAAGAAGGGCAGTGGTAGCCTGGCTACCTGGGAGATGTGACTGTTAGTCCAGCAGAAAAGGGGTTGGTGATTCCAGGCCAGCTTTATCCTCAGCCTGACAAAACCTGTTGCTTGTATCTACCATAAACCCAGTATCATTTAGGCTCCCTTGGCTGGATCTGCACATCTTTTCTTCGAGCTGTGGTCATACTACAGAGCAGCCACACAACTCCATGTTCATCTTTGTGTTTTGGTGGTGTTTGCAGGGCAATTTGGTGGTCATGGACTAGGTTGCTTTTAGAGGAAACTTAACCAGGTGCTGTGGTTCCGGTGTGCAAAGAGAAAAATGCACTTTAAACTTTGCTGGGGATGCAAAAGCCCAGATGAATGACTGGGGGCATTCAATCTGAAGAACCAGACTAACCCTGCTTTGGAGCAAAGGGGCAAATTGCGTACAGTGGAGGTGCAGGGGCCCCAGCATGGGCATCTTCAGTCCTTGGATTCACTCCTGTCACACAGAACGCGAACTGGACGTTCAGAGAGGAGGGAGATGGACAGAAATCCTTTTTCTCCTTGTCTCTGCTTTGAGTTGTAGCCTTGAGAATATAGAAAGGGCTGTTTGGAAAACCTGATAGTGGTGGAGAAATTCTGGGGCAGTACATACAAAGATAAGCAGAAATTTCGTATATTTGTGACTGTTAACTAGCCACCTTTATTCAGTACAAATTCAGCATAAAGCAAGCAAAAGGGAAGAAGGATTAGGGAAAAGTAGGAAAGTAGGAAAAGTAGAAAGTAGGAAAAAGTGCAGCTAAGGCACTTGTAACAAACACTAAAAACCACCATATAAAAATATAACAGCTGAAGCCAAAATAAAACTTTGTGATTGACAGTACATTTGATATTCCAGAAAGATGTCTGCTAGAGAATTCATGACATGAGAGTTTAGGAGAAAAAAAGGATAAACTATTATTAGAAAATACACAGAGTATGCAATGCCACTTATATCCAGAAATGTATTTTTAATCAATCTTCCCCATATTGCACATTTATGAAGCTCTTAAAAAGCTTAGCAGTTCAGCAGTCTTCTGTGAATATAAGTCAGGAGGTGTGTCAGTGGCACTGCAACCACATAAACCAAACCTCAGCTGTTCAATGAGCGGAATCCCAACCGATCTGATGTGCAATTTAACTTGTCTGGTGGAAGCCTCTAATCTGTCTTGTTCCCAGGTTATTTGGAGGCAGCAGCTGATAACCACAGCCCTGCAGGCACAGATAAAAACGTGACTCGGAGCAATCTGCGAGAACGGATGGAGCGCTCTTCCTGCTGTGTGCGGCGCGACTGACCCTCGACCGGCTGTGAAACCAGTGCCCGGAGCAGGATGTGAGGCTGGCCCAGAGGTCGGACAGACGCCAGCAGGCACCCACCATGGGCTGCAGCCCTTCCCCCCCCCTCGCCCCCACAGCTGCATCGTGCTTGCCAGGGCCAAGGGTTGTTCAGACACGGGCAATCAGCAGGGCAGTAAGGTTGCTGAGCCCCAAAACGCAGCAGGCAGCCTCAGGGAGCTGTTTTCAGTGTCAGACAAGAGCACTTTGGTGAAGAGAGGAACAAACCTCACAGGCCTAGGCAGTGCCCAGGAAGGACAAATGATTAATGGGGAGCCAAAGCTCATCTATATCCAGCTGTGTTTCAAATCTCCAAGCCGCTATGCTAAAATACCCAACACACTGCAGCAAAGTGAGGCTAAGACAGGAGACATGATATCTTTGCCTAAGACTGATGGCTTTTTTTAGTTACTTCTTTCTTTCTCCCATTTCTGTGAGAATCCATGGACTTTTAAACACCATTTAAATGAAATTTCAAGCACTAGCAAGCTGCATCATGGCACCTAATACAACGGAAGATTCTCCAGCCCATTGCTACACAAAACCCCTATGGCACTGTAGGAGAAAAACAGTAATCAATAAAATACTATTGCATGTGGCACTTAAACCAAAAGGTGTGTTTTTCAGAGAGCAGTGCTTAGAGAATAGACTTCTGTGAGCATGCTGGTACCCAGATCTCATTAAATAAAAGCACAATCAGGTTAATTAGTTAATATCTTGTAAGCACATTGAATAAATATGATATTGGGTATATCAGTGTGAGCTGTCATTTATTTCAGGGGTAGTGGGGCATATTCTGTATTTGACTGTGCCAGTACAATCCCCCTTGGCTTCAATTGTGGGATCCGAATAAAGACAGGATATCAGATCAGGACAGAATCTGGCCTTTAAAAATGCTGCTTTTAGCATCAGCCATCTCCTCCCGACTTTACATTCTACCCCAAAGCAGAGAAAACAGTTTTCTTATACCAGCAAGAGGAATATTACACCCGCAGAACACAGTTCTCCCTTGTCTGCAGTTCCACTCCAGCCACAGCACAGTACCATCTACTCAGAGGCAGCTCAGGCAACTCTGAGACACACAAAGCATGAGGAGCACTACAGAGCAGTGGTATGGGCAACAGGGGAGTTATTACACTGTGACAAATGCATACCCACACTACACTGACTCCTAAGCGCTCTGCAGAAAAAATCAGACCTAGACGCATCTGTGCCAATGTCAAAAGGTAAGACAGATAAACCACCCTAAAATGCAACTCATGCAGTCCTGTAAGTGTACTTGAGAGGATTGTGTTGAGGCAGGAAAATACTGGCTTAGAAAGCTATCAGTAAAACAACCCTCCTAGGAAAATATCACCTCTAGTCCTCCTTAGTATTTATACCCTCCCTTAAGCTGGCCTTCACATGTCCCTTAGACTGAAAGCTGAGTGTAACGTCCTCCAGTACACCTATAAAGCAAGATGCCTAGAGTCCAAAACAAGTGAGGTATCCCTAGAAGGATAATGGGGTTTGGGTTTGCCCTCCAGAGAGTTTCTGTGAGGGTGGGAACAGGCACACACCTCCTGCCAGAAAACAGCATATCACCAGCAGTGGGCCCTGGCCACACAGTTATGCCTCTGTGCTGTGGTGAGACCAGCAACTCAACCAAGAAGGACACCACCTAAGACATCCATTTAACACCTGCACACAGGAAACATATGGAAAGGTCAGCTCCCCTGATGTTCAGACAACGCAGTACATTTCTGTGCATGAAGCCAGTACAGACCTCAGTTCTTTGGAGAGAACACAAGCAATTACATATAATTATAATTATATATGTATTATCTCATATAGAAGATACCTTTATATGCTGCAGGCTGTGTCAACTGTTTACTGCTTAGAGCTTGACTGTATTTACAAGACAAGTTCATAAATTAAGTTCATAATTAATGTTAAATGAATTAGTGTATCTTGCTAATTTTGAATTCTATTCTTTCATAAGTCTAAGAAAGGGCAATATGATACTGAAGAAAGAACAGCTTATCTTAAGGTAAACCAGTATCATTACTATAGAATAAAAGATCGTCCATTTATATAACTAAATTTGAATATCCCAGAATTAATAACCTTGAAGTATCTGCCCACGTGTAAATACACCTTTCTGCCCATTCAACTGCAATCACTCTGCAAAACATCAGAGAAAGAATTTTAAATTTTTTTAACAAATGCAAAGAGTGAAACAAATCAGGTAGCTCCAAAAGGCCAAACTATGAAAAATAGATTTCATTACTGAAGCAAAAGGCAAGACCATTTGGGAAATTGGAGGCATGGATTATTACCTCCAAAGACTCAAAAAGTCTCTTTTACTACATTGACTTTTTCCATCCATTATTCATCAGAGATACCAAATTAGACAATCTTCATGTCAAATCACTCCTCAGCAAGCCACAGCTGTGCCAGTCAGGGGTCAGCAGGGCTGGTATGGACCCTGTGTGAGCTGTGGCCACACCAGCCCCACTCCCACCTTTCCTGGGCAGGAGCAGTTATCCCAGGTGAGCAGCTCTGGGGCACATTAGGTCCTCTGCCTGCAGGAGCAGGGAAGTGTTTTGCTTCTCCTTGAAAGATGAGCTGTACAATTTCAGGCCCAAACACCTCCCTACCATTACAAAAAACTCCTTGTAGGACTTTATCCTAGGCTTCTTTATAGTCTTGCACCACTAAGAATTTTAGAGGAAGTCAAAGGGAATAGGAGCAAATAAAGGTAAAAGATTAGATGGCACCAAGAATACTCTTCTGTCAGATAAAAGCACATCCTGTCACAGTGCCTTCTATGTGCCCCTTCATCTTTACTCTGCTGCTGAGGCATTTGGTAATACTTGCCCCATATTTCTGTTGGTTCCTGCACCCCCTGCTCCCCTCCTGTCCCAGCATCTATCATTCTTTTTCTCCCTGCAAAGAACTTGCCATTTCCCCTCTTCATTATCAGTCTCTCTCTTCTTTACTTCCAGAGTAATTTTTCAAGTCTGTCCTGGGAGGCTGGGAGGAACTAAGGCTACCTGTGCATGTGTAACACTTCCCCACCCTCAGGAGCAGAAGAAACATACTGCCCTTCTCTGCAGTCAGAGGGTAAAGAGCAGAAGAGAGCACAGCCTTGGGGACATGCAAGGCCCCAGTTCTGAGGGGAGTAGCAGTGGTCAGGGACTGAAGCCCCTGGTGAACCCACCCCAGCATCCCAACAAATCCCATGTCCTGCAGCATCACTTCACAGCCCAGTGTCTTGGATGGTGCCAGCCTGGGAAATAAATACGAGCAGGATACACATAAACCAGCCCGTTTCTTTGCCAGTGCTATTTCAGGACCGGCCTTTCCCAGATAATTTTAGCTTGCTTTACCAGTTGATCCCTAGAGCAAGGGGGGAAATTCTGTGTTTTCTCTTAATGTTGTTATACAATATTGTGATGAGCTGCACACATACAGCCAGAGGGAAAATGAGGCTTAGCAAGTACTACTTCTTGGCAATCAGTTTTTAAACAGATGTTCGGCTGGCGTAAGAGGCATTGTGGTGGTGGGCTGGGCCCTAGCACAATGTGCAGCCAAGGATGTAGTGACAATTGTACAGGATTAATTAAACTTCCTGAATGACCTCACTTCAAGGCTCTGCAGAGACCAGATAAGAATCGCACAGCTTGGCCAAGAGCCTTAAAAGGGAAAGGAAAGGGAGGGAAAAGGACTTTCCGTAAACGTGGACTTCTTTCTCCGGGTTGTGGAGCAGCACCTGCGGGGCCTGGCAGGGAAGGGCACAGCACGGCTGCTCTCACTCAGTTTGAGCCTAGAGAGATGAATGGGTCAGATGTGCAAAGCAGATGGCCACAGGCAGCCCTGGAGCCTCACAGCAGTGTGCAGAGCAAGTTCTCTCTCCGGCTTCCTTGCAGTGCTGCTGCCCTCACCCCTTTTTTTGTTCCACCTACACAGCACTTCCCATCCATTCCAGGATCCCAGGGCATGGAAAGACCCACCAACACAAAGCTGGGGGCACCTATGTTGCAAGCAATGTCATTTCCTAACTCACTCCCTCAATCACCCACACCTCAAATGCACCAGAAGCTGGTGCAGCCCAGCTGGTTTCCCACAGACAAAGCATGAAAGAAACCATTACAAATTTGGTGCCTCATTCCTATGTCAGTCTTCCAACACTACTCTAGCAGGTTTTGCAACATGAAAACACCTTACATACACCTGCTTGCCACTTTCCTGGATGTACAACCTGTACCTTGTGCTGTACTACTGCAACAGCCTCTGTCACGCTGTGGTGCAGCACTCACACTGAACTGCAAAGGAACTGGAAAATACTGACATCCTTGGTCATGAATGAAACACAGGCACTATGGAACTAAACAGGGCCAGGACATGGACTTGGGCACAGCCCATATTGTTGAACTTCCAACAGGCTTCCTGGTCCAATTGTGTCTCCCAAAACAATGTCAAGGCTTATTTCAGGGAACACCACAATGTAGTAATTAAGGTGACTAAGGCCACTTTGTTCTGGGAGAAAGAGCTCACCCATCAGCAGCACAGCATCCTGTTGGAATGACCGGGACATGGCCCATTCTACTTGCTCATCAGGGTGATCGTGCAAAGCCCAGAGATGTCTCCTCTTGCTGGTCTCTGGACATGGGCCAGTTTACACACCTTCACCTGGGAACAAGGGATGGTTCATCAGGGCTGCATGGATATAGTCAGGTCTCTAGCAGCATGAATACAGTCAAAGGTATTCAAGTGTTTATCTTCCTTTGGTTTCAGGCACAGAAACACCTTAAATAGAGTCTGAATTTCACCACAATGCTGGGAGCAGGATTTCATGTCACAGTAAGTGTCATGCTCCCCAGGGATGATCCTGCTCTCCACAAACTCCACATCAGTTTTGGTGGCTCTCTTTTCCATCACACTGATCAACTTACCAGGCAAGGGCACTGGGTGCCCAGCTGCAGGAGCAGTGTGGCCTGCAGCCAAAGCTGGTGTGAAGGAGAAGGGATGCTCCTTTCCACAGCAGGCAAATGGATTGTCTTAGGCACATGAAGTGCAACCAGAGAAATGATACTTGCAGTTCTTAGGGAATACCGTGGCTGTGGCTCTCTGCACAAGTGGTGCTTGCTGTGTCCTACAATACCTGGAGAAAACATGCTGCCAACATGCTCCAAACATGGAGCTTAGTTTGCACACCTTTCCCATCAGCGTCCTGGGACGTTCATCAGGCACCAACTTAAGTTCTTAAGCTCTACTCACTCAACCCTGCTGCTGACCTAAAAAGAGGGTTGTCTCAAAGAACTTAAGGAAAACAGTTCAGAAAGTTACCCACAGAACAAAAAACATTCTCCTACAAAAATTGTATTTCTCAATGTAGGAAATTTCTTTGGCCTTTCCTACCCACAATCCTGAACAGGAAATCAGTATGTCAAGAAAGCAGTCAGAGGAGTGGATCATCTCAAGGTTTTTAACATTACACATATATCTAATGTATTTACATGTTGATTTTACTGAGTTATACGTAATACATGACGTATAACTCAGTAAATAATACATTTGAAAAACTGCTGGAGAAGGTAAAAGACCAGGAGATTAAAATACCTTGCTCAAGTCCCACAGCAAATCACTGATAAGAATCAAGAACAGAATCTATGTGAAACAGCAAAACAGAGCAGAATCCAAAGTGACTGGCAAGTTGCCTATCGATTTCAAAGGGACCACAATTTAATCCTTGGAGTCTTGACTTCTAACCTGACCTCCTTGTGGCACAGCGGATTATCAGCTGTGAAGCTGCTCTTTTCCAGGCTGATCAGCATGACGATGCATGTGACATGCATCTTAATAAGCAAGTTATGATAAATGTGCTTTTAAGTACTGTTTAACAAAACGGGTCTAGTAGATATTAAAACCATCAAAAATGCGATTTTTTTCTCCCCCTTGATTTATTTGCTTTATGTGATCCAGGCTCCAAGTCCCTGCTATTCATATATATCCCAAATGTCTAGAAAATTTATCATTTGCTTCAGCCAAAACCAGTAAGTTTTTGGCTGAAGCAAATGTTTTCCCAAATACAGAATCTATCCCATGAAATTTAGAATAGCACATTCAAATAGGGTTAAACACTTTTATTTACTCTTTAACATGGGTTTAATTACTGCATGGCTTGATCTCCTGGTGCCTTCTCTTCACAATTAGGCTCCAAAAGGAGAAAATCAAGGACAAGAAGAAAGGAAGAGCTGTGGATGCCACCGTGCTCTCTATGGGGCATCTCTCATCCATAAAATAAAGAGAATAGCCAAAAAGTTGTGTTGCTTCTGTGGCAAAATGAGATGAAGACAAGGGACATCTGTATCCGACAAAACACATCTTGTGGGGAAGGCAGTGGGCAGCCTGGGTAACCAAACACCCCAAACCTTGAGCACTCCAAAACATGGGTAGAAAGGCCTGATGTTCTCTCCTAGACTGAGCCTGCCTGGAGCAACAGGCAAGTGCAGAACTGCCCCCCGGCAGTACCCAAGAGCCGCTTGCTTCTCTGTGCCCTGGACTAGCTCTGGTCCTGCACCAGGAACGTGTGACCTGAGCTTCCAGAAGGAGACAAGGATGACTGGGGATGCCAGCAAATATTGAGCCTGTACCAGAGGGCCTGATGAGCAGCACTCACACTGTTTTCTCCGCACAGGGAGGAAACAGCACTATTACATCCTCTGGGCACTCACAGTGTAACCACATCCGTGCCTTTTGCTGTTTAAAAGATACTGTTATTGGAAAAGCATGGTGCAGAGCCTGCATTTTCTACATTGTTTTCTGCACTTGGGGCTCAATTTCACTTTAATTCCTGTAAAAGCACACTCTCAAACACACTTGGTGACCTTGTGCAGATTCCCGGCTGAATTCTTTCCGCACAATGCCCAGACTTTACCTGTAATAATATCTCAACTGGAAAAATAACAATACGAAACAAAGATTATTATTAAATAATCTATAAATCAGCTGTTAAAATGAGTATGTTAACCTGCTTACAGTGGAAGAACAGAGCATGATCTTTCCTGAAAGCTCAGTCTACCTCCTGATCAGACATGTCAGCAGCAGAGCCAATGCCACTACAAATTAATTGCCTGTAGACCCAAGGTTAAAAGGCTGATTTATGTCTAGCAGTAGAGCAATGGTTACAAAGGCCTTCTCAGCCTAGAGATTCAGATGGAAACAGCCCCCAGGTTCAGAAATTCTTAATTCCAGCTCAGGCCTGGATTAAAAATAAAAGGCATCCACTGTTTAAACAAATGTTGTTTGACCCACAGGACTACAAGTGTACAAACACAATCCTTGAGGATTTATTCTCACAAGCTCAACAAATGTTACTACCCAGTGATTAAGCAACTGTTCAGTATGGTTTAAAAATTATATTGATAACAAAACAACAATAAAATTTATCTAAATCCTTCATAAGGTTTTGATGTAAGTCAACATCATTTGCACACAAATTGTCTTAGATGAGATGAAACTCAGAAACCCTAAAAATGGCCCAGAGCTCAGCACTCTCAGATTTAGGAGAAAAAGGGAAAGAAAAGAGTTTGACAAGTTTCTTCCACTGCTTTTTAATCCCACCAGCTTTATTTGCTTCAAAAAAAGAAGACGATTAATTTGCACAGTGGAAAAAAAATAACAAAACAGTTTAGCTAAGAGGATTCCATCCTCGATTTGACAAAATAATTTTGATGCTATTTCAGAAAAGCCCTTACGTAAAATGAGTGCTTTTCTGACTTCCACCTTTAGGCTTTCCCATCAGCTTTCTGTCACACCCCGATGTCTCTGCCACTACACCAGCACCCACCTTCACCTGGCTCAAGCCGCCCCTGTGTTGCAGAGCCCCAGCGCCCGTCCCCATGAACAGGGGATTTCCAGGCACCACGGGCAATCCCTGGCCACTGCTTATCTGCTGATGCAATGTTCCTCTAGGCTGATGCTCCTCCAAACAATCTCAGAGACCAATGTGCTCCCTCAGAAAGGCAGCTACATGGATTTAAGTTAACATTAAATAATATCGGGCCCACTCCAGTTAAGGAGTAATACATTCACAGCATCAGCAGGAGCCAAATGAATTATTTCCAAGTTTTCTTGTGACTGAGGTAACTAGCTTTCTATTATGCCAATGCTACCAGTTGTAACCTAGAAAGGAATCATTTTAGTATCAAAGCCCAACACCGTACGTATAATCTTTAATGGAGAAAGCAAGTCACTACAAATAGGTAAGATGCTGATGGAACAGAAACTCTGCAGGCAGGAGGGTGTGTTGCTCCAAGCAGCTGTATCCCTGCCTCCCCCAGTAAGCTGTATTAACTGCTCCAACACCTCTTCATGACAGACAATAACCCCGCTAACAAGCGCCTGACTCTGCCTGAGTATCTGTTGAAAGTGTCACTGTCACTCCAGAGGGAGCTCTGAATAATCCCCCTCTCCCGATGAGGTGAAGTAGCTCAGCACAAGCAGACAGCTCTCTCCTCTGCTGCAGCCTTCTTACCTCCTACTTCTCCCTGTCCTACAGCAGCCTTGGGGTTTCTGCCACTCTCCCTAGAGGAGCTGGAAGGATACGGTCCCACTCCTGAGGAACTGGGAAGCCCTCTCATATTTGCCAATGGACGTCGTGAAAAAGGGCATCAAAGCTTTCAGACTGACATTTCATAAAATTTCTCAAATGCTTTCAACATGCCAGTTAAAGACATGCGAGGGATAGCAGGATACTTCAGATACACTTCTCAAGAAGAGGCAGAAAGATCATTCAGCCACACCCTTTCCAGAGTCACCTTTCCCTGGAACAGCCGGTTCTGCCCTGAGGGCTTTGGTTAGCAGTAGAGCCCAGCTCGGGAACCGTGAGTGCAGTGGAGCTGTGACAGGCCGTGATAAACAGTACCGGGTGGGCAAAAGAAGGTAGGAACCAACTGGATTTTTAATCTACAGGTATTAGTTCTGCCGGCTAACATAAATTTAAAGAAGAAACAAAACAGCAGTCAGAGGGAAATACCTGCAGCTCTTTGAGAGTCTCTCAGCTTTGAACTTTCAACTTTTTCGTTTCACTGGTTTAAATGAAGCAATTAGTAACGTGCTGACAATTTTTTTAGAGTACTTCCCAAGCAAATGTTACCCATGAGCCTGTGGTAAGACCACAGCATAGAAAGGGTGCTTAAAAGATGACTCTGAAATTTGTTTTTGTCACATTTAAGAGAGAAAAAGCCTTTTCTCTGCCACAGGGATGAGGAAAAGCAAAGTATTCGAATTAAATTAGCCAGCTGGGTACCTAAGAAAGATACTTGCATGCAGAGTGTACTGACCACATACTGTTCTTGCAGGGGGTTGATAGGGAACATATGTGAAGACTTGATGGTGCTGGAAGGATCTGAAGACCCCACCAGCAAGGTTTCTTTTGGCTGCACAGTTTGAACCTGGTTCAGTCCCTCTACTCCTGTGATCTCCACCACCACACCTGTGCAACCAGAGCTAGATTTCCCTCATGAAAGCAAAAGTTATGTATAATCTGCCTCCTGGAAATGTTCCTCTCAGCAGTCCTTCCCTCCCCTTGGGTCTTCTCTAAATCCTGCTGTTCATTCTCTGTGTTGGTTAATCCCCCAGATAACTCTGCATGTGCTTAAGAGATGCCTGGGAATAGGAAACTTTCTCTGGCAGGAAAAGGGAGGGAAAAACAGAAGTTAAAGCACACTTTAAAATGTTGAGTTGGTTATTTTTTATGTCTGGGTGGTAAGTCCACAGAGACAGCATCAAACTGCATATTTCTTAGGCAGTAGCTAGCACCAAAGCCTTGGCTCTGTTCCCCTTAGACCTGGGAGCTTTGTGGAGCAGAAGACTTCTCCCACGAGACTCCACTTCCCAGGAAGGTTTATTTCCCCATATCTGAGATCTGAGACCACATGCCTGGAAGCAGAGAAGGGAACCTTCCCCTTCATCTTAACCCTTCGTACCACACAAGCCGCTAACCTACCCATGTCCCCGACCTGCTGTGTTTGCCCCAGCTGCACACTGCACTTTCCAGGACATTAGAAAGGCCATGGGAACATTTCATGACCATTTCAAGGGCAATGTGCTGTGAGTTTACAGATTTGAACATCCTCACTATCTCACATAAAGCAAAAGCTAAAACAGGCCCCAGCTGCAGCAAATGCTGTATGTTGTCATATCACAAACTCCACAGGGCCCATGCAATCAAGATCAGACCCATTCACTGACACCTCCCCACCTTGGATACCTATACATGAACAAAAGTCACTCAGCCTTCTGCCTGCATTGAATCCACTGGGTTTATTTTAAAGCTGTCTTTGAATCAACATGACACATCTGCAAATGCGAAAACGCAAGCTACTCTGTTGAGGATTTAAAGAGGGCAAATAGGGCACAGCTATAATGGGAGCAACAATTCCTACCAGAAAGGACTTTTTAAAACCACAGATAGATGTCCTTTTTGTAACTTCTATTTTTGAAATGCACGTAAGAATTGAAGATAAAGCCAGAATCACATGCAATCACAAATTAAACAGGTCCAAACCCACAAAAAAAATGGACGCAGAGAAATGCAAAATTACATTCCTGCATGGCTGTTTCTCCTTCCCAGCGTGAAGGAGCCACCACTGCCTCTGCCACCTCCACCCACCAGTGAGAGCGAACAGCTTGTGCCTTCTCTGGACCTTCAGGTCTAGGAAAGCTCCATGTGGTCTTGAGTGAAAGTGGCAGACACTTCTCTGCCCCATGCCTCCACCATTTGCTAGACACTGTGTTTCATGTTCCTGCCTCTGGGTTTATGACTTCTGACCTGGCAGATTGAACCCCGATGCCCCAGAAAGTTTGTGTTGCATCATGCCTGCAGGCTCTGGGCCAGGGAAAATTAGTGAGGGGAAACAGAAGATTTTCCAGAGGAAAACCCCTACAAACAGCCTTTCAGGAAGAAAGCCAGGCTCAGATTTACATTTGTGGTCCTACACTGAGGATCAAGGGAAACTCCAAGTGCTGTAAGAGTGACATTTACAGGGTGAGCATACTACACCTCATGCTGTACATGGCAAAGGGCTTAACTGCTTGGAAGCTTGTCTTCCTTCTCCCCCCTGGCAAAACTCTGTTGCCAACAATTAGAAAAATGTGTCTTCCTACAGCTCTAGACCAAATGGCTGTGTTAGTATTACTGGGATTAAGGACTTCCAGCCATGGAATCCACCACTGCAGGCTGCTCTGGGAGGAGAATTTTCCCCAGGAGGGGAGAGATTTCCCTACTCAGCCTCAGATCTGTGAACAAGGTGGGTTGGCTATGCCACAGATTATCGAGTCAAAGTGGGCCAAGCTTCTCAGGAAGATGAGAAAATTTGTCTCTCTGTATACAAGATGAGCCTGACACCAGAAATGCAAAAAGAATTTGGCCTGCTGAGAGAAGATGTCATTTGTCTCTCACTCCTTTGATGCCACTATTCCCAAATTTTTAGGCTAACCACAAAAATCTGCATTCTTTTCCAAAGCCTCTTTTCTTGTATTGGAATGAATTCTAACCAACACACCTTGAAATCTCCTTGAAATATAAACTTCTGGCAAGAAGAAAAATTGAGCCACACAGCCTGAATACGGTCCAGTCAGCATTAAAGAAAAAATTGCTAATTAGGTGAAACAGAAGTACCTCAACCTAGCTCAGCTGCAACTAATGAAGCACCAATGTTGCATCTCGGGTGATCAGTTTCTGTAACTTTTCAAACTCTTTGTTCTCCATTTAAATATTTTAATATTAATTTATTCTAATGCCATCTCAAGTGAATAATGAGTTATATCAGAATTGCGGTTTATGAAAAAAAACTCCAACAACAAAACAATATCAGATTCTGGTAGATCAGCCTGTCCTGGTTATTAAAACCCAGAACACCTATTTTAAGCACAAAATCTGCCTATAATGGACTCCCGAGAGGGTATTCATCCAGCTACAAGAATTTTATGTTTACCTTGAAAGCAGCCATCAGTATAGGCTTAATGATGTCTAAAAACATCCCTAAAAACCGTGGTTATAGGCTAAATAACTTATATAGTCTAAAATAAATTCAGTTGCAAATGCTTTAGTAAGAACAAGAGTGCAATAAATAACAAATAACATGCAGGCAAAGTGTAGCAAAAGTACAGACAGGGTAGGACATTCCTGAAGATCCCTGCACAGTTTTTTTCTGACTGCAACAGTTCTTCCAAATTATGTCCTTCCAAAATAGAATAATAAGTGTTTCCCAAGGTTTATACATAAGTCTGTTGCAAAGGTAAAAAAAAAAAAAAAGAAGCCAACAAATCCTGAACTGCTATTTTGCATTTTCTGGGGCAGTCAGAAAATGCCAACCAGGTCACATTTGACCCTCG
Source organism: Machaerirhynchus nigripectus (assembly GCA_013397975.1). Lineage (NCBI taxonomy): Eukaryota > Metazoa > Chordata > Aves > Passeriformes > Dicruridae > Machaerirhynchus > Machaerirhynchus nigripectus. The sequence continues at coordinate 190,673 of VZRQ01010237.1, read as the reverse complement.
AATGATCAAAATTATGAACTTTAATTAGTTCATCAAAACATAAGGAAAAGAATAGTCTTTTCCTTTTTCAGCCCTTATCTTTTTAGCCTGTAAAAAACAATCCCAGATTTAAGCAATTTCCCCTTCTACATAGCAGGAGAAAAATAAAACCCATTTGTGTGCCTGCCTGAAACCGTCTCTCAACTCCACCCACCAGTCTAAGAAAATTGTTAACTCTCCCCTCAAATCTTCATCTTTGCCAGGGTCAGCAATGTCTCCAGTCTTCACAGCAATATTTGCTCTGCTCGGCTGATCTTTATTCAGCACTTTATATGTTACAATTATTTGTTTTCTATTTGTCTTCCCAACAGCAAGTAATGAGAAATAGTTTTAGGGAGAAGGAGGGAGCGAGAGGAGGTAAGATGTTCAGAAAATGGGAAATCAGCCTGAATTTGGTTGTCCTATGAGGTAGCAAGCTCCATGGGCTGGCTCCTGGTACGAGAACTTAGGGAGCCTGTTTTTAGATGTTTCTTAAAGTGTCAATTCAGTGCATGAAGTTCCCATTAATATTTTCTTTAATTTATGAGTTTCCATCATCCTGGCATAAGTATTTCCAGCCCTGTGGCCAGACTGTTGATGCTAAGTCTACTAGTCTCATCCATGAATCTGTGGCAACTCCTTCCAACAAGTGTGGCATTTGGCAGAGAGAAGGAAATGCGGTCCAGGAAATCATCTTCATTTATGAGCTGCTGCCTCCTCAAGGGAAGAGTTGTTTCTGTTTTCTCCCTCCATCATGGCTGTGATGGAAGCCTGCACATAGTCCTGCTGTACCAGTCTGCTTGCATGACTACAGTACTAAACAAATCCCACATTTTGGATGAGGCCACAGGAAACGCTGGATTGCCTTGTGGCTGTTGCTGCTGACTGTAGAGTGAGACTGCCAGGTTTCAACACAGCAACCGCTCAGCTTCTTTTACACCAAGATAATAGAGACAGGTTCCAAACACGAGTCATTCAGCCAAAGCGCCAGCCATGCGTTACTGTTCTGAAAAGTGAGGCGAGGCAATCCAGGAAATTAAACCAAGGTGGAAAGGGTTGAAGCCTGTCCCTCTTTTCCTGGATGAAGCTGAAGCAGAAACACCCCTAAGAAATCAGTATTCAGCTGTGCAACCAAAACTACCCAGCAGAACAGAATATCATAAATACCCAGTGCATAGATGGCTGGGGCCTTACTACTGTAACTCTGCTTCTACAAGGATCAAAGCATTCTGAAATGGATCAAATGAATAATTAATAACCATTGCCTGTACCCCACCAGCATGAAATTGCTCATTTAATTCTAATCAAAGTTAAGTCTCACTTTTCTAAAACCAGACTTTTTATTAACTGTACTGAAAAAATCCTAATGTTACAAAGATCCAGTGCTATTTACAGTTTTGTTTTCATGACATCCTGAAAGGGTTTGTTGTCTTCATTGCTTGCCTCACAGAGGTGAATTACACAGCAGCAGCAGTCTGCAGGATGCACAACCATACACATGGCAGTCAGAAACCCAACAGCTGCAGAGCAACTTGGCCTAGCAGCACATCCATCTAAGACTGCAAGTACAGTATGTCAGCAGAAGCTACAGGAGGACATACGCGAGACCAGAAAGCAAGACAGTGATGTATAGCTCAGACATGGATTCCCTTCACAAACCATGTTGGTTTTCATCATCTCTTCAGACACAGTCTTTCCTTTTCCTTTATGTGCCCTCCTTCTGTAGAGGCAGAATTAGCAACTAGCACTCACAGCTGGACCCTTCTCACCTCCCTGGCTCTCCCCCAGGGTCCCTGGCTGTAATACTCTCCACCACCAGCCAAACAAGGTTAGATACAGCTCTCCAGAACCCATCAAAGAAACAAAAACTCAGCCAGAAGAAATCAAAACAAGCCATGAACCAGGAGGTTATTCCAGAAGAAGTCTCTATGGACATGCCTGGATTATTTTAATAGCTTTGTTGGCTTAAACAGAGTTCACAGTTTGGCAGTTTCGAGTTCTGCCTTCCCAGAGGAAGCCCACAGAGACCTTGTTCTCATACTTTCATTGCTTTTTTTTTTCTTTGATCCAAGGACAGAGGTATCTAGCCGATAAGAAAATTTAAATTCTAATAAATCTGTGAATTTAGTATTTCCTAACATGGTCGTTGAAGTATCTGTCCTGAGAATATGGCAACTTCCTATTGTATCACAGTGACCATCAGTAACATAGCTGACCTAAAAATTAATCTACACCTAATATTATTATCTCAACATAAAAATGAGTTCAAATACTAATCACATATCCTCAGAGCTTATGGCCTTTAAGAATTAAATTATTTGAAAAAATATAGAAAAACTGGAGGAAGCAGAAATATCTGCTTTCCCAGTTGAAACAATCTCCAAGTAATTTGTTACGTGAGGGGCAATTCACAACCTACATAAGAGAAAAGTCTAAAAGAATTGAGCACTTTCCTGAAACAGCCCAACATCTAACCTTAAGGGACTATTACAGTAAGCAAATTATGTCAGTGACAGACATAGGGACTGGACATGTTGCCAGGGTCTGAGCAAGGGCAGACCTAACACAAAGCATGGAAGCAGCATTCCTGAGGGCTACAACCCTCCACCTGCATTATCTCCAGGAATTTGAGATCCCAGCAGAGGACTGCAGGTGGGAAACTGCACTGACTGTGAGAAGAGAACTTAGGGCAATAGTAGTGAGGTTTTAATGACTTGACCAACACTGATGAAAAGGAGAACGAGTGTCTGTGTGTGTTTGTATTCCACTGAAGGCACACAGTACATCATGTGCCACATTAGACTTAAAAGCTCCCAGTGTACGTAATGAATTATGCAGCAGTGTTTATTGTACAATTTTACTAATAAGCCATCTTAGATTTAAATAATAATAATAATTTTGCATACAAGGCATACAGTAAAAATGAATCATGCATTCCAAGTGCCTGGAGCAAAGCATAGCTTCCCTAACAAGAGGCTTACTGGGAGCAGCTGGCTGAAGGCTTACCAGCTATGCACAAGAATGAGGATAGGGGAACAACATGCCCCTAGTTCCTCCTGCCATTTCAGCCATCCTAGAAACAGCCTTGTTCTGGGAGCTCAGGACTGTAAATATTGCAAATATGAGAATAACTTAGGGGCCTTAGTTGGCAGCTGATGATCATTCTTTCTTGCACATCTACTGCTAAATGTAGCCAGAGATGAGCAGAAGCTGACAAAACAAGTGAGAACTGTGAGATTGTGAAGTGACAATATATAGATTTTGATTCCATTAATTGAGGGATCACTCAAATATTCCATCAAACCCATCAGGAAGGAAAACCAGACTTTTGCAGCACTGCTCCATGTGCTTTAGGGTCTTAATGACTTCTGTATTAGTATAATGTAACATTATAATTTGCTACAATTATGTAATTACAGCAATATTACAAAATATTATAACGCATAAAATTAGTATAATAATGTTGCATAATTATAATTTACAATATAATACATGAACTGATTTGTATACTATGCAAAACTACATTATAATGTTACATTCTGCCATTTCCCATGCTCCAATTGCAAATTGCCACTTAAAGCATTCACTTAAATCCCTATCCACAGCTCCCTTGTGCTTTCCAGCCTACCTTAATTTCTTTTCTATCTTCATCACATGGTTTCTGTCTAATCTGGCTTGTTCCCTGGCTTGTGCTCCACCACGACATTTTTGCCTTGGCACATGTGGTATTCAAATCTGGTCCTGGTAGACTATAAACCATTCTGAATGAATGCAGAATTGTTCAAGAACATAATCACAAAGCTCCATAAAAATAAAGCTTCTCCAACACTCGAGGCCCGGCTTTGTCTTTTTCGCTAACTAGAATATAATTATCTTTTGGAACTATTAGTGGAGCATAGAAACATCCTTTAGTTTGAGTAATACACTGTAAATTAGCATATCTGCATACTGATTGTTGAGCATATCTGGAACCAATGGATCTGCCACAGTCTGTAGCAGTTGCCTTATAGCTCTATTAATCATGATAGCAATGGAGCCTTGCCCTGGATCACCCAGGGACCTGCAGCCTCCTTTCCAGCTTTGCTGGCCACTCTGCACACTCCTCGCCAATCCTTCAGAGGGAACAATCGCTTCTTTTTCTTTTTTCCCATATTAACTTAGCAGTAATAAATAATTGCATAGTTGGTTTGTGCTTTGAAAATTTAAATCCAAACACATCATCTGTATTACTAATGCCTAAACCAGGTTTTGTTCTGGTTTTAGTAGTTACTTCTAAAAATATGGTTATTTCATGTTCCCCCTTGAATTTGCATAGGATTGTCTGTGTAAATAAGGAAACAAATCCCAGAGATAGCCAGAAATTTTGTAAGAACTTTTTTTCATAGGTAGTTGAAAGACTTTACTTTCTTATGAAAAATTTCATGATTTCTAGGAAATTATAATAAAACCCAAAGTTTTGGATACAAAAATGGGATATTGGGATTTCCTGCCTCATGAAATTGGATTTGTAGCTTGGGTGGCTGAATCTTCTCTGGATTAGAAGCTGCCACCAGAATACACCTGTCATCAAGCATGACCAAGGACTCCTCTGGTGCTTGAGCCAAAGAACTGGACGGAAGTTATATCATCCAGCCACAAAAAGAACAAGCCAGAGACATTTCCAGTAGCATTCTCAATGTTCTGGAAGTTTTCTGTTTTAATTTTAACACAGAAATATTATTTTACACAGAGTTTTTAATTCTGCACACTTTGAAAGCCTTTTCTTTCCCCCACCTGCTCCAGTGGTGAAGATAAAGCTAAAGCAGGGAGCTCAGCACCTCAGAGAGCCAAATAAAGCACCTGCTCTGATCATAAATGATTGAGCATTTGACCAAAGGGCATAGCTGAAAAGACTAACTTTCACCTTATTTCTGTTCAATCTAATTTGCTTTCAATGGCTTTCTATTGGTCTCGGTTAATACAGACTACTTGGCATTTTTGTGAAGTAAATATTTCTAGGTTTTTCCCCTCCTCCATCATTTCTAGCCTATTCATTGGAAGAGAAAAGGACGAAAAAAAACACTTTTCAATTAATCCAGAAGGTATCTTTCAACCCCCATTAACTCCTCTTCCTTCTATTTATTCATGTAATGTTCTATAAAGTCTGGCCTACATTTTTGTGACTGGATCACATCTTCCAAGGGAAACCTTTCCAAAGGCAGTTTGTGTTTCCATAGAGGAGCAGAGCTGCCTTGCCCTCTGTTCACCTGGGGAAGCCCTGTGCTTGGCTCAGCACCTTGGACAACCTGTGCTGATGAGATGCACGATTCTGCTTTCTGGCCTTAAACACTTTAAAGAAGCCAAATTATTAAACACCACAGAACACCCATCCTGTGACAAATGGATATCCCTGAGGATACGCTTGGCTGAGTAACTTAACTCATCAGACACTTGGGGAAAATTTTGGCCATTGCAGTATGGCGTCAGTAGTGATTAGTAGGCAAATATTACTATTGATGGTATTACTTGCAAATATTTAATCTTTCGATTCCTATCTCCTTACCGCAGCCTGGCTGCCGTGACCCACACGCTCGTTATTCCCGGTTGCCTTGAGGAACAGGCGGAGCGGCCGGGATGGCGCGGCCTCGGGCTCCCCCTGGTGCCGCCGCTCCGGCGGTGCCGGACAGCGGGACATAGGAAAAAAATTGCCTTCTCCTTTTTCAGCCCTTATCTTTTTAGCCTGTAAAAAAACAATCCCAGTTTTAAGCAATTTCCCCTTCTACATAGCAGGGGGAAAATAAAACCCATTTGTATGCCTGCCTGAACCCTCCCACCAGTCAACTCCACCCACCAGTCTAAGAAAATTGTTAACTCCCCCCTCA
>VZRQ01010237.1:139497-184393 GCA_013397975.1 Machaerirhynchus nigripectus | reverse complement strand
AACAAAAAAAAAAAAAAAAAAAAAAAAAAAAACCCCCCACAAAAAAAAAAAAAACCAAACTATTTCTAGTTTGAGGCATTAGAAGTCCTCAAACCGCTGACTGAACAACAGCTTCTCTGACAAATGCGGGGGGAGTTTTGGCTACGGCATCACAGAGCAAAAATGCCCAAGTCAGGCAACCTTCAAAGCACAATTAAAACAAACATTCGGAAACCCACAAAACAAACCAGTCCTTTAATAAACCCCACAGTTTTGACTAAAGAAAATGAGAAAACGGGATTTCCTCCAATATATGTTGGCTGTGTGGCTGAATCTCCCCTCTGAATCAGGAGGTACCAGAATACACCTGTCATCAAGGACTTCTCTGTTTGACTCAACCACCCAGAAATGGGTGATGCCTTCCAGCCACAAAAATATTCTAGACTGAGGCATAAAAAGTGTACTTCAGGAAATAAATTCCCAAACAAATAATAAAAAGACTGGTCCGTGACAGCAGCTGCATTCTTTGGCTATGGCACACTGTGTCTGGGCTGGGAAAAGACAGAAACAGCCTGGAACTCCAGGTACAGTGGGACTGGGAAGCAGCTGCCACAGAAAGCCAACGCTGATATGGCTGCATTTGCCTTCCGCCTGGGGCTGATGGATGGGTTCTCTTACCTGGATGGCCAGGGTTAAAAGAGAGCCCACGGCCCTATGAGGAGTGGGGCTGGAAGGGCCCTGTCATGAAGGATGTAACATAAAACTTGTTCTTCTCCATCTCCCTAAGGGTGCCTTACTGACTACCATTTTGGGGAAGCTGCAAATCAGCTTTGGGAATATTTTTCCTGCCATAATTACATGCAGTTGCATTTTTAGCCCCTCCATTAAGTACATATTACCTCCTTAAATCCCCTGAGAGCCTTTCTAGAAGATTATCATAAGAGCTTTTTTTCATCCTTTATTTTTTCTTTAATTAGCTGTTATTCACACAAATTGGGCTAATACCAAATGAAAACAATATTTTCATGGAATTTATCACAGGCTATCTAAAGCATCTTTTCAACATTATTTCTGTGCAGCTGGGGCTGTGTTGTCCTTATTCCCAGTTGTTTTATCACCTATCATCTGGGCACAAATTCAGCCTGATGCAGTATTACCAGTTCTACTTCACTGACACCCGAGACACTGCCCAGCCATCCTTGATAACACCATTGTGTGGACATGAGAGTCTGCACCATGCCCATAAACTGCTATAAAGCAAAGGTGTGAAATCACCTATTTTCCCAGTCCCCTTCTCTGAAAACAGCCGAGCACAGGAGCAGATAGGAGGCACCTGAAAGTCATGAGGTTTTTACTGTGTGGCCCTTCTCTCTCATCTTTGGAAGGTCAGTGATCCCGGGGGAGATGCCTGACATTCAGAAAAAACACATCACTGCTATCTCCATCCCAGGGAAATGCAGGCCAAACAGCTTTGTCTTAGAGGTCCAGAGAAGGTTATGGAGAAAACCCTCCTGGAAATCATTTCCTGTCACTCCCAAACCATGAAAGGGTTTGGGTTTTCTGGAGCCAGTAGATTTCTCTGCTGTCAAAATATGCCTTGCTGAAAAGATGCAGTGGTGTATATATATGGCTGTACAACATGGGTTGTTTGTGGGTGTTTTTCCCCAAAACAAGGACTGGGTCATGCTCAGTGTGGCCAGAACTGAGAGGTCTCCAGTGCAACAGGAGATGGGCAGGAGATCAATGTCACCTCATACCTTTCTAACAATTAAGGCCACTCCCATAAAGGCTCATATTGAATCTCAGCTGTGGGGTAGGAGTTGTGTAAAGCTGCACTGAGGATCAGCAAGCCAGTTGCCTCACGAGTCAGCAAATTTTAACAAGCTTTTGACAAAGCCTTGCTAACAGCACACTGACTGCCACAGTTCAAAGGTGGGGCCAGCAGCTGGGGCTGTAACACCAAAGGGTGAGCCACAGCAGCTGCACCAGGCCTGGACCTGGGAGAAGGGGGTGAGAAGCCCTTGTACAGCCCCAGAAGGGACTTGGCATGCAGTGGAGCCACTGCACAGCTGCATCCTGAGCATCCCGGCTGGCCACCACTGCACACAGCAGAGACCTGTGCAACACTGCTCAAGCTCCTGCCACCCTCAGCTGTATTCCAGAGAGCTACCCCAGCCCACAGTGTGTGATGGGAGCTGTATCTATGGTTAATAGATATTTGGCTTTGTGGTAGACAATGAGGGGACTGCAACTATTGAAAACCAACAATAATCCCTGTGCATAACAACATCCTTTGCAGCTCTGCTTGCAGACCAAAAGAGACAGAATTGGACAAGACTAGCATTTTAACCATGGGAATTATGCAATAATACATACTATGTTTCTGCTCTCATATTTCTGTCTACCTCTTGTTCCTTTAACACCTCAGAATATCTTTTTCAGTGAACTGATGTCTCAAATGTTCCAATTTCTGCTCAGCAAGGGACATTTACTTTATAGGAAAGCGTGGAAACAAACTTGGCTTACACTGAAACGACTTAGAATCTCCAGATTAACCTTAAAGAGAGTTGAGGAGAGTTCTGAAGTAAAGCCTATTCTGACATCGGGAACCAAACATAGAACAAGTGACAAGTGAAAGAGTCAGACAGCTACTGACTAAGCTCAAATAAAACAGGAAAGCACACAGAAGGTAGAAGCAGACACAGGCTACTCAAGAGGAATATAGAAACTTTGCTTGCATTCACAGGAGTGAAGCTGTGAAGGCCAAGGCTCAAGAAGGTTAGAATATGTAAGAGGTTACATTGGTCACCAAGAGGGAATTCTTTAAGCACACTGGCAGCAGTAAAATCTATGGAAGAGACAGCCCTACTGCACAGGGGGACAGGGAACCTAGTGACAAATACAGAGTAGGCTGGAGTACCCAATACTTTGCTTTCTGGCCTTACATTGCACCAGTAAGAGCTGCCATCTAGTCTCCCCTTTCCCTGATTCCATTAACCTAGTCTGTGGGACTATGTCAGGAGGGAGCAAGGGGAAGGGCTCTCCACTGGGGAAGGTGAGACATGGGTAAAAACTGCACAAGCAGTGAACTTACCCTTGGGGCATGGCCACAGGCCCTGAGCAGGAACAACAAGAGGTCCCATCCCATGACCATCAGGCAAAGGCAAGGTAATAACCCAAATCCAAGATCAAGATGGGAAATCCAAGTAATGACTTGTGACAAAACAGGACTGGAAAGAGGTCCTACATTTGTATCATTGCCCAGGAAAGGACTCCTACTCTTGGGCCTGCACTTAAGAAATATCCTGGTCCCATAGTCATTGGTGTGTGGGTGGAGGTCCCATGTGAGAGTGGTCAAAGCAATTGAAGCCTATTTGTGCACTCAGGGCCCTGTTAGGAAATTGTTTCTCACAGGTGAGGACTGGAGTGTTGGAGCTACTTGGATAGATACAAGTCCACGGGAGCAGATAAGATGTACCTGAAAGCTGTGAGGTTTTTACTGTGTGGCCCCTCTCTATCATCTTTGAAAGGTCAGTGATACTGGGGGAGATGCCTGAGGTTCAGATAAAACACACCACTGCTATCTCCATCCCAGGAAAATGCAGGTCAAACAGCTTTGTCTTAGAGGTCTAGAGAAGGTTATGGAGAAAATCCTCCTGGAAATCATTTCCAGCCACAAAAATCACAAAGCTGATTGGAAGCAGCCAGCATAGATTTTTCAAAGGCAAATCACATCTGACTAACCTGGCTTCAGCTGATGAGATGCCTGGTTCTGAGGATAAGGAAAGAGCATGATTTCAAGCTCTGGGTCTCAGAACCCTTAATAAGGCACAGGGTTTCCTTTGCACAACATAAACCAGTTGAAAGACTTAATCTATGTTCTACCTAGGTCAGTTTCCACAGACCATCCCAGACAATTTTAGTAGATTTAAACACTAATAATCTGGGTTAGATGAGACATAGATGACTGTATCAGTGTGTCCCCTTTAAGGTCTTGTGAGGTTTCATTTCTTGTTTAATGTGGTAAACTATTCCTGCCAGTTTTCTTTTTATTGCCTTTACCTGAGCAGCAGAGTAGGGAGGGAGGCGTTGGCTGGGGTCAAGTGGAAAGCTTGTGAGAAGGGTCAGTACTGAAATCTTGGTTTTCACACAGTGTACGTGGCATCAGAAGGACCTTCTTCCATTCCAATAGAGCCAGGCTCAAGGAGTCTCTCTTTCAATGAAATGTATGAATCAACCTTAAGTATTTTGTCAACTGCAGACGATAGATTGTCACAGCAATGCAGTTCCTTAGGACTATCTTTGGAGTAACAGAAGGGATAGTTCCTTCAGGATCCACTGCCAAGCAAAGGGAATGAGCCCAACTGGATCACCCTGCAGTGCAGAATTCCTCTTTGTTGTGCACAGCTTTGCACGAGGTCCTGACACTTTTCCTTAAATTTCACCAATGCACCCCAGACCCATAACTGAGGGAGATAAACAAAGCATTGGGTCAGTTAACTTGTTCTTCTAGAGCCAGTGCTGTTCCACGTTAGACTTGCAGCAGCTTTAGTGGAGACACTTGTTAAAAGAGGAAGAAAGAAATGTCTTTGTAAGATGCATATGTGGGCAATTGTATGGCCTCTCTGATAAAGCAATGGGACCGTCATCCGCTAAATGAAATATGATAAATTATGTTAATGTCTATACACTATTTTTCTTATTAATGTACTAGTATTTAACTCATTAAGTGTGATTATATATTTTCCTTCACAAGTCACATTGTTTTTCAAAATGTAAAGACTTTCACTTCTTATGTAATCCTTTGGTGTCCTCTAAACCACAGAAAACAGGTTCCTCTGTGCTAATCTTGTATGTTCAGGTGATACTTCTATTACGTTCAGGTCATAAATGTGAAAGACAAACTATACCAAAGTGACAAATTATTTAAATATCAAAAGGGGAAAATACAATGTATTGAAAATAAAGTTTGACATAGGTTTTTCAAAGAGGATCTTACCAAAGAAAACCTGTATCTAGTACTTTGCAGAACAAAACTTACCAGGCTATATCTAAAGTTGAACACACACACCATTACTTGCAAAGTTCAAATGTTACTCAAGTGTGACTTGAGTGTTCAAGTGTGACTCAAGTGTTCAAGTGTGACTCAAGTGTTCAAGTGTGACTCGAGGCTCAGTGCAGTGACTGGACATCTGATTCCTAGATAGACTCTTGTGACTACTCATGTGAGAAATTTTAGCACCAAAATATTCTCTCTCACCAGTCTGTGGCCTCATACCCCTCTGAGAACTATGCGTGTCCTTAAAATTACGGTACCATGGCTAAGGGACGTTCCCCTTGGTTTCTGCTGTGATGCAGGACAGCCTCTGTGCTGGCACCAGCACCACCAAAAACTAGAGGTCTCCATAGCCTGGCTCACTCTGGCTGGATGTCACTACTCCTGGGGACATCTGCCAGTAAGACAGAGGCATGATCCGCCTGTGCCCCTCACTGAGGCCAGAACACACCTTACACGTAGGCCTTTCTCTCGCCACCATTGTCTGGAGCAATCATCTGCTTCAGCTTCATGAACATTTTACGGTTTAAAGAAGGCCCCTGGGGTTTTTTAATGAGTCCTGGAAAAAAATGAAATTGTGATGATGGACGTGCCACTGGAGTCATGCTTATTGCGCTGTACCACTCTTTCGTCTACAACAGTATGCAAATTCTTCAGTGGGTTTTACTGGGATCTGATGTAGGCTGTTGTTCTCTATGTTTAGGGAAATTCCCAAATTAACATTATTCCAGTGCCAGTTTCATAATTCCATGAAAAGTTTCATAAAATGCCATTTGTGTCACTCCCTGAAACCATCCTCGCAATTGCAGAATATGTGGTTACAGTAGAAAGAGGAAATGGTTTGTTAAAATACGTATTTTTAAAAGACATAAAAATTATTATAACACCTAATTTAAAATAACAGAAATATTGTAAATATTCTTGTTAAATTAAATGTTTTATATAATAGTATACATATAATTAATAAATATGTGTATGTATAATGTATTAGGTGCTGATCTGTTGGCCTGACCCGCTTTCAAGGGAGGTGCACTGGCTCCTGGGAGCCTGGGTCAGGAATGTCACTGAGAAGCTGCCAAGCCTGGTCAAACCCTCAGATTATTACCCACTATTAATGCTCCATGTAGAAGCTGGTAACATAGCTGTCAGCACCTCCCCTCCTAAGACAGGCTGAGAAAGTTGGGGCTGTTTGGCCTGGAGAAAAGAAGTTTGTGTGGAGACCTCATAGCAGCCTTCCAGTCTCTGAAGGGGGCTTACAGGGAAGCTGGAGAGGGGACTCTTGGTCAGGAACTGTAGTGATAGGACAAGGAATAATGGGTGCAAATTTAAAGAGGGAAAATTCAGGTTAAATACTAGGATGCATTTTTCTCATATGAGGGTGGTGGGGCACTGGAACAGGTTGCCCAGAGAAGTTATGGATGCCCCAACCCTGGCAGTGTTCAAAGCCAGGTTGGATAAAGCCTTGACCAACATGCTCTGGTGAGAGGTGTCCCTCTCAGTGGGGGTTGGGACTAGATGACCTTTAAGGTCCATTTTAACTACTTAACATTCTATGACTTTATGATATAAGGAGATCTCTGATTAGAAAATACCTGAAAAATACCTGGAGTGTTTGAAGCGGTGGTGGCCATTCTGCTTCTCTGCTGGTGTGGTCCTGTATCAGAGAAGGACAGAGCTCAGCCAGGATAAGGGCACCAGAAAAAGGTCCTGCAAAAGCTCTGTGCAGACAGTGTAGACAAAGCACACACACGATGCAGATCAGGTGCTGGAAACGGCAGAGGAACAGGGTCATGGCACTGTGACTTTGCCACACAGGGCAAAGACTGGTAAAGTCTACTAAATGTCTTTAGTACCAGCACCCACCAAGTCCGGTATCTGCCCGTGCTTCACATCCACGCACTGGGTGCCATTTTTGTAGTGATGCAGGCAGAGACTGTTCCTCTCACAAAGGTTGATCTGTCAAAACCATGTCTCAGAAGGGCAATTCAGAAAGGCATATATTCACCAGACTAGAAAACTTGTCTCAGTGTATTATGCCACTGTTCAAAATGGAGGAAAAAGCACTTTAAGACAAATTTTTGTGATCAAATGTATTTAGACAATTAAAAAGGCATAAAATTTAGGACAGCAAAAGTTCTTGGAAAGAAATACAATCATGAGTGCAAGAGTCTTAGAGATGAAGTAGTCTGTCAAGTCAGTGTGTAACTGCAGCAATTAAGTATATGACAAGATATTGAGCATTTTTTAAAATCCTTGTAGAACAAGAGTTCTTAACAAAAACAAATCACCAGGCAGCAACTGGTTGGGTTTTTTTTTTCCTCAGGTTAACTCGTGGTTTTATTTCACTATTGCTTTCTTGAACTAATTGCAGAATTCATCACCACATAACTTGCTTTCATTTTCTTTTATGAGCATCCAAGTGAAACAGGATATCCATCTTTCAGAATTTCTGCCCTACCTTTTGCAATACCATTCATTTGTGCGTGGTAAGAGCAAAAGCATTTAGCAAATCCCACTGAGGTTAAAGGAAATTTGCAGCTTTACTATTGCAATAGAATAAAGCTTTTGTTGAACTACAAGATTGACTAATGTGGGACACTTCCTACTTCCCCTTACTTTGATGTCATCTGTTTAAGACATGCAGCAGAAATAATAATTGTATTTTGCTGTTTATTTTTCTGCTTTGCCATGACACTGACCTTTAATGGGAGGAGATTTAAAGAGCACACAAACCTGGTGGAGATGCCTTTGAATCCCCTGCCATGAGGCAGACTACCCCAGGGCAAATCATGCAAAGAAAAGGATCTGTCTTCACCCTGTTATGGTGAATAGCCATTTTCCTTTTAAAACAAATTTCTGCCAGTTAAGTGTCTGTGCTGCATTGTCATTGGTAACAAAAACTAGCTAAAAATCATGAAGAGATTGAAAAATAAACTGCCTTTGTTAAGGAGATTTTTTTTAGTTACACGTAACATGCTATGACAAGAAGAGTATACATGACAATTTCTTGATAATTTGCTCTCCAAAATTTTAGTTTTACTTTGCAATGAAAAAAGTCATCAAAAGAGAGCTCTAGGGCCTGTTTGTTCTAGGAAAATACATGATGGTGAGAAGGTAACCAGGGAAGTAAAGACCGACTCTGTAAGGTGAAACTTGAGTAACTATGAATTTTTGAGCTAGATTGTTTCTGCTTTTACAATTCTCAGCTTCCCAGCTTTTCAGCTCCACTAGCTGGTTAACTTTTGGGCTCAAAGGAAAGATGAAAGATCTTGGCCAATGAATCAACATCTCCATCCCTTCAGCATGAGACCTTGCAAAGCCTGGTCTCAGAGTCACCCAAGAGATCTTCCACTAAATGGGGAAAATCTTGGCCAACCTGCTCCATAGGGTTAAGGTAGGAAATGGAAAAGAAAAAAAAAAAAAAAAAAAAAAAAAAAAAAAAAAAAAAAAAAGGATGAATTTGAATGGAAGTACCAGTTTTTTCATATACATTAGAAAGGAAATGACAACCAATATTACTGCTGTTTTTAAAAAAAGAGCTGCCAACTGTTTTGAAAGAATTTTCTTTACTTGAAAAGGGATTTTGTTTCAAGTGAAATCACCTGTGTATGTGCCCTTTAAAAAGTATTTTGTAGAGATGCTATCATGGTTCATCCACATCAAGACCTTGTCTACTTTCTGTGGTGAGTATTGCATACCACTTGATGAAAATTGGGTTAGGAGTGTATCAGCAGGCCTGTGTGATGCTGGCTCCTCCTGGGTTTATACATCATGAGGTTGCCTTTATTTGCAGGATATGAGCTGTTTTCTCCAGAGGATTCTCAGCTTCTGCATAGTCCAGGATGAATTCTGCTCAGGGAAACAGCTGCTCAGCCCTCTGACTCTTTGTTCAACAGGGGCTGATCCCTCTCTCACCTATTGCCTTCTGTGTCTTTCCTGAAATTTTCTACATCTGAAATGGTGTAGAGGTGATAACTGCAACAGGAGGCTTCTACCACAGCCTTCTAAAACCTCGAAACTATTAATTTATGCGAGGGAAATTATGGAATTAATATCATTCCCATGAAAAACTTAGGACAAAGGGTTTTTCTGAGACTTTACATAGGGTGAACCAAAAAATAGGAACACTTTTCATGAAAGGTTAAGTTCTTTTAATTCACCATAGTTGCCTCATTTGTGATAAAATGTTTTCAAGACAGCTTCAGCTGCACAAATAAATTAAT
Organism: Machaerirhynchus nigripectus; assembly: GCA_013397975.1. Taxonomy (NCBI): domain Eukaryota; kingdom Metazoa; phylum Chordata; class Aves; order Passeriformes; family Dicruridae; genus Machaerirhynchus; species Machaerirhynchus nigripectus. Next base: position 175,135 of record VZRQ01010237.1, on the reverse strand, counting down.
GGTAGAGGAATCAGGTCTTCCTCCCTTCTGATACTGTCTCCATTCCTTCAGATATCACAGTTTCTTCCTAAAGATGCTGAACACTGCAATGACTTCGGCTCTAGGTAGCTGGAAAATTAAAACTGTTGTTTTAGCTTCTAAAGGCTGGCTATTATCAGTGGTCTACAGGGGCTTCATAGATAAGACACTGACAGTGGTTCACCTTCTTTACTACAGAAGGTAACAAAAGGACATGCCTAAATCCTTCCAGGAAGGATCCTTCCAGGAAGGAATCCACTTCCAGGAAGATCTCCCAAGGAAAAAGTCTTGGAGGAACAATAGGAATTAATGTGTCTTTACAAGTTCACCACAGTAAGGTCTTTCATTTATTTTTCATTTTGAACTAAGCATGTCTCTCAGAATTAGGTTTAGGCTTCAGTAAGGAGGAGGGTAATTTTGAACATCCTCCTTTAAGTCTTAAACCTTGGAGGGCAGCTGCTGTACCCTTAATATGTAGTGTATAAAGGGTACCCAAATGAGTATAAAAATACTTCAGGGAAAATTATGTTTTAAAATGCTCAAAAGACTAACCTGGAATAAGAAGAAAAAAAAAATCTTTTAAAACTGGAAGAGATTTCTCCAAGAGTGTTTCATTGTTTTTAAAAGGGTCAAGACCATTCTGCAGAAGCAAATCAACCTTTGAGGACATCTCTTCCAGTGGTAACAGCACCACGAAACTTTCAAAAAATGTCCCCTCACAGTTCATTCCAGATCTGCTCCTTCCTTTGTACATGTAATTTCCAGCAGTGAATAAAGCCCTGAGGATAAATAAACTTAATTGTTTTTACAAGCTCCCCCCCATAGTGTCTGACTTGTGTCAAGTGAGAGTCACTCCGCTGACGCACCTCTCGCCAGCCAGCTCTGCAGTAGAATGGTGGCTCCCCTGGCCTCATTTTGCTTTTCCTGTCCACTTGGCAGAGGTACGAGCGTGGGATTTCACAGGCTTGTCTGCCAACTTTGTAATGAGAGATGTGTCCAACTACTATTGGTTACTTTCAATTTGTAAGGGCTAAAATAACATTATTTGAAGCTTCAGACGAAAACCAGGAAGGGAAAAAACCCCTCTGCTGCTGATTTACTGGAACTCACTATCATCAAGAGTTGAAGGGAGGGAATTTGAAAGGAACAAATTGCATGGATTGCACAAGCCATTAATTTTACAATTTGGTGAACAAGCCCGATAACGCATGCCCTAATGTGAGAACGTAGGTTACAAGCACCACAATTCACAGCAGTCACGTCCGTGTTAGATTGATCTTTGCATAACTTCCCAGACTAACTAGCCAGTACACTTTCTCCAAAAGCAGCTGAATTCACCCCTCCTTCTCTGTCCATTGCTTCCAAAGTCATTTCCTTAACAGAGTCAGAACACAGCGAGTCTAGTGAGAATTTTAGGGATTAAATTGAAGACCATGACAATATATCTAGATTAGCTATTACTATTATACAAACCCAAAGAAACACAGAAAACCTTTTTCAAAATATGAACTGCAGGTTGCATTTCCTATATACAGTATCATACCTCCTTAACACAATATATCAGCCAGAGTGTCCTATTCAAGAGTCCTCATAGGATTTTTGTGGTTGTTGGAGCAGAAAGAAGAATAACAGGTTTATTAAACAGTGAACATATGTTGAACTACAAAGCAAGACTTTGCACAAAGACTAAGTGTCAGATGCATACTTCTTGTTCATCAAAATCAGCAGCCAGAGAATTCCCAAGATGTTAAAGCAAATTTATAGAATAAAGACTCTTTCTTTATAGGTTTTATAGCAATATTGTGCAAGATAGAGAGTAAAAATAACTCATAAATACCTTAAGGTAAGGAAAATGTTTCAACCATTTTGGTCAACCATGAGTTCTGCTATTTAAATAGGACCCTGAAAATTTTCTTTATTCTCTGTACTTCCTAGGCAGTTATCACTCATCAGTCAGAGAGGATCTCATGTAAGTTTGATAAAAAGAATCCTTCCTGGCATAAGACTACTGATCAAGTGCTAGAAAAGTAGTAGGAGTTCATGTTGCTATTTTTAAAACCCTCCTCTGTTGAGCCAAAAACCCCACGCCATTCCTAAGAAATGCAGTGTTCTGAAAAACTGATAAATATCTTTTTTTTTTAAGGTTTCCTCCAAGTAGTTTCCCACTGCCAAAAAGATGAGTAATTTTTCAAACGAAGTAACTAATTGGTTATATAGCTTGTTTTTGCATTGTATCAGAGACCATTTCATGGTCCTAAAAGGTTACCTAGTATAACCCTGATACAGCGAAAACACTCAGCACCTTGCAGATGCTTTAGTGTTGCCCCAGACNCCTCCCACCCCAGCCCCCTGCCGCCACCTCCCCCAGCTTCTCGTGCCGTCCTCTCAGGCCAGAAGCGTTGCAGAGTCCAGTCGTGGGAGTATCTCATGGCTGTCCTCCAGAAAACTCGCCTGCCTTCCCAGGAGATGTAGCATCAGCAGGACATTCTGGAGAAAATACACACTTAGTGGTGAAACAGAAACTGAGCTGCTAAACAAGAACCATTTGCCCAGCTCTGTAGGAAAGGAATAAGTTAAATAAGATGGCTGCTGGCCTTGGCAGCCTTTCTGCATGGCAGTCTTCCACACACAGTTCAGTCTTCAGTGCATTTCCTACCCCTTTGCGTTGTTCATGAAAGTCAATACAGAATTCTGTTAGGACCAAAGACTGGCTGCAAAACCCAGCAAAGGGGATGTTGTCATGTGCTCCTCCATTCCCTGCCTGGTGAAAAGACTACATACAGTACTGACATTCTGTTCTAGCAGCACTTTTTCAAACATAAGGAGTAGGGCAAAGGTCAGACCTTAACTGCAACAGGTTTGATATTTTTGATAGCTATATCCTACTATACCTAAGCTTTTGAACTAATCATTGCAATACTGAGTTTAGGATAAGTGCTCAATTAACCCCACAGATTTCTCGGAAAGTTTTGCACTTTCTACTGAATCTCATTCTGCCAAGAACATATTGCCAGAAGATGCTCAATAGAGCCACTTCATGCAATTACCTCACTCGTTACATTTACTGCAAAAATCCTGGTGGAACCCTTTTGCTACCACCTTCAATTTCCAGTAACTTCCATTCCCAGAGCCTCCAAGACAAAGATTGGCAGGTTTTTACCCTTGCTAAGTAGAGGTCAAAGAGAGTCAATCTGCTCCTCTCCCGGACAGCCCACAGATTAGGATGTGAACATGCAGGTTCTCAGCCTCCTCATTTCCCTGTAAGAAGTGCCAAACTCCACCGAACTCCCCTTTCAGAACAGGCAGCATGCTTAAAGCTGACTAATATTGTATTCCATGTTGCAAATGTGCTTTATTATAATGTCCTTATTTTTTCCATAATCAGACCAAGAGTGATCCTTGTACTATTTTTCTCAGAGTAACGGAATAGTTTGGCAAAAATATCACTCACCAGCTGTCGATGGGTTTTGGTTTTCCTCCTTCTAAAGAGAGAAGACATTTTTCAATTGTCCATTTTCCAAAAGCTGTGGAGTTTGGTGGGCCTTTGCCAAAGAAATGGATGAGGCAGGCTTCCGACAGATAGAACATGCAGATCTCCCAGAAGGGCATTAAGCTGTTCCTGGGAAATAGCTCTGACTTCACAGGCAGACATAGGCAGTGTGGCCCGAGCAGAACAGGCGTTAGCACGTGAATCACGGTGCAACAACAGGTAGCTCCACACACAACTTGATGTCACTGTTACATCAATGTTCGGGGCAGTATAAGAGAGAATAAAGGTAAAGTCAGAACACAACTGGATTATTCAGCCCAATCACAAGCTAAAATTCAGAGTCCAGAGAATAGCAACAAAGCTGGTGAAAAGTCTAGAACACAAGTCTTATGAGAAGTGACTGAGGGAGCTGGGTTTGTTTAGCCTGGAGAAACAGAAGCTTAGGAGAGGCTTAGGTTGGACATCGGGAAGAATTTCTTCACAGAAAGTGACTGGGCATTGGAATGGGCTGCCCAGAGAGATGGTGGAGTCACTGTCCCTGGAGGTATTTAAGGAAAGACTGGATGCAGCACTCAGTGCCATGGTCTAGTTAACATGGTGGTGTTTGTTCACAGGCTGAACTCGATAACCTCAGAGGTCTTGTCCAACCTAATAGATTCTGTGATTCACACACACATATTCCCCTGCTGTCTGTATTGTCCTGTAGGGCACAGCCCAGGGAAGTGTAGTCAGTCAGAGAGAAAGTTCAGAGCATGCATGTCTCTGTAAACTTTTGGCAACCAAAGAGAGACTATTTGCTGCAATTTGATTCTGCCATACAGGAAAAAAAGGTTGTTAAAAAGACAGCGCACAAGGAAAAGGACTAAGGTAACCACTGAACATTATTAAGGAGCATTTTTTTGTCTCTGTAACTGAGACTTAGATGGGATGATGACACCAGGAGTGCTTGGTAGCCTTTACAGGCCCTGTGCTACCTTGGTCCATTACTTGTTCCACTAAAACTCCGATGGAGCAACTTACTCACTTCCTAACTGCTCAATACCCATGTGCCATCTGTGTGCCAAACTAGCCAGCTACCCTCAATGTCTGCTGCAGAAAGTAGAGATACCTGAGCTTAATCTACTCTAGAGAAACACCATAACACATTCAGAAGTGGGAAGGCTTGCTTCCTGGGGGACCCAGTGACCCACTAATATAATGCTTCTGCTCCACCATAATTTCCAGAAAAGTATTCAAAGGCACCTTTTCAAGAAAGTGGAGTAAAAATGTCTTTCCTACGAGGGTGGCTCCAGTATAATTTAGCAGGTTATTGAAAACATGGTTTCTGAGGGGTAGGATTCACTGAATGAGACGCCATGAAATTTTCACAACTGAAATTCAGATTGCCAGAGGTGTGTCCTTTGACATAACTAATCTAATACAAAACCTTGATTCATGAGGGTTGGTTACCATTTAAGGTTACCATCTTAAGGGCACTGAGACACAGCCCCTATCAATACCAAAAAACAAAGTGGTCAAATAGGGAGATATGGCAAGGGCATACAGATTTCAGACCACTGCAGAAAAAGTGCATCCTAATTCAGCAGGGATGTTGGTATATGCAATTTGATTTTCCTTTTAACTGATGTTAAGTTAAATATTTATAAAAGATTTAGTGACCAGATCCTTTCCTCCAGCTGGGGAGCTGCAATGCTTAGGGGCTGTGATCTCACTGATTCCAAGGAAATAGAGCGACAGCATCAACAGCCGAAGAGATGGCAGTGAACCAGGCCAGTTTCACCCAGAAATTTCTCCTTCTGATGTATGCAGAGCTGTCAAAACCCTTGGTGAGTTTCATCAAGAACTAGGGGAGTTTTACAGCACTTTCCAGTGGTACAATACAATTATCTTCCATTATCGCCGTAGAATATGCTTTAGTTAATTAAGTTTTCAATTAACCCTTGAAGAAGGTTTCTCAGTAAGAATTACCCATTGAGGACAGAAACATTAATGTTTCAGCAACAAAGACCAGCAGTGTGACACAAGGCCAGTTTAACTGGGGTAGAGTTAATTTTCTTCCCTGTGGCTGGTATGGGGCTGCGTTTTGGATTTGTGCTGAACACAGGGTTGATAATACAGAGATGTTTTTGTTATTGCTGAGCAGATCTTACACAGAGCAAAGGCCTTTTCTGCTTTTCCTATGGTAATGCTGGTGAGGGGACTGGGGGTTCATGAAAGGGTGGGAGGAGACACAGCCAGGACAGGTGACCCAGCTGACCAAAGGGATATTCCAGACCACGTAACATCATGCTCAGTATGTAAAGCTGGGGGAAGAAGCAGGAAGGGAGGGATGTTTGGAGTGATCGTGTTTGTCTTCTCAGGTGACTGTTAGACGTGATGGGGTCCTGCTCTCCTGGAGATGGCTGAACACCTGCCTGCCCATGGGCAGCAGTGAATTAATTCCTTGTTCTGCTTTGTGTGCACAGCTTTTGCTTTCCCCATTAAACTGTCTTTATCTCAACCCACGAGATTTCTGGGTTTTACACTTCTGACTGTCTCCGTGATCCCAGTGGTGGGGGAGTGAGAGAGCAGCTGTGTGGGGCTTGGCTGCTGGCTGGGGTGAAACCACGACAGTCAGCCAGTGCTAAAACCCAGCACTCCTGCATGTACAAGGAAATTAGGAAAGACAACAGCTTCGGGGAAAATATGAAGAAATAAAAAGACTTTCCCAGCTGAAAGGCCCAAAGCCCCAAAACCAATCTAAAAAGCTGTGGTTACACTGTGTGGTACATGGTAATTAGATAAGAGGGAAGCTGGAAGAAGTGATTCTGGGATGAAGCAATCACCCACACTCATGGGAAACAGCCATGATCTACATTCTTCCAAACAAACCCAAAACACTTGTAGGGTCTTTTCCCGTTTTGCCTCGTGTCTCTAACCCTGTTACATTGCAGCAAAAATAACCATTGTTAAAAACAAAACAGAAGAAAGATTAGGCTGGCAGTGATAGACCTCTGAATGCAGAGCTATAGAGAGGAATGGGATGGTGCTTGCAAGCTGCAATATAGGCTAAATATTTTCCAACTGTAATTTGTATAACTTCTTTCAGAGTGCCATCTACACTTCTGTTCTAGACTGCAAGACCTATTATTAGGTCTTAGCAACCTTAGGAAGCTTATTAGAATCCCACTAGTTTACGATACAGTCTATGTTACCAGAGAAAATTCACAAAGCTGAGGATCTTTTAAAAGCTGTAGGGAACAAGTGTGTCCTGTAGCAAACCCTGAAGCTGGGAGAATGGAGCATAACATTTACTGCCATGACAAAATACCTACCACAGTCCTCATGTGTTTAAACTCCAAACACCTGTTGATCAATTATAACATAGTGCTGCGAATAGTAAGAAGAGCGTTTCTGTAAAGAGCCCTGTTGTAATGAGTCCTGCTCCAGGTGAGGCTGAGAAAAGCCTGCTATGTAATTGCAATGTGCTCTGCTGCTTTTCTGGTTAGAGCTGTCTGGGCTCTTTTTTAGCCTATGCTACTGGAGCAAAATCTGCATTTTTGTATTCAGCAGATTCCTCAAGGGTATGGTTATTTCTTTAAGAAACCCTGGTCATTGAAATACCATCTCTAGAACACAGGCAGTGAATTACTCTTGGGTTCAGGGTCATTGGTCATCACATTTTATGATTAACCTCCAGGCATAAGTTTTTCTTACCTTCAATTCTAATGTTAGACACAGGAATTTAAATTGCCACATGGTTTGAATTATCAGTAAAGATATGTGCCTACAAAACATCACTTCAATACTTCTGATGATGCATCTAACTGGTAATGTGAGCATTTGAAATTAGCATTTGGCCTCAAGAATTTTCATGTGGGCTTTGACAATAATTAATTGGATAAGAGCTTGCATTTTCAATTCCCTGCCTGTACAGTGAACGGACCAGCTGTAGTTAACCTACTAGGGACTGCCAGTTTGATTAGTTATTGTAATATCACTATGGCTAGCAGCCACAGAGTCAGCCAGGCATCACTGTTTCTTCACGCCGTGGAAGTTCATCACAGTCTCCTTCACAGACAAAGGAAGTGGGAGAGGACCCTGCACAGTCCTGGAAAGCTGTGAGCAATGGTTCTCGCCCTTGGTCTGGGAGCAGTCACTGCTGTATCCTCTTGGCATTTTCCCTTTAGCAGGCTCAATGTTATATTCTCTAGCCACAGCTCTCAAGAGGTACCAAACACCTTTTGGCTGAGTTATTTGGTGAGTCATCTTCAGCCTGTGGAACTCAGATCATAGAGCTTAGGAAACTGGGAGGGGATTTAAGGGGATAACATTTCCTTTTTTCTCTTCACTGGCTTCCCAGGAAATACAGTGAGTGCCTCCAGCATTTCAGCCAGCTGCAAGCCGTTTTATTTTCTCTATTTCACTCTCAGCAGGTACTTCTGGTTTCTGGTTGAGGGACAGACATTCCTATTCACTTCTTCCTCTGAAACGGAACAAAGTATATTCAAAGTAATGAGATTGAAACCACGTCAATCACTTTCAGGGAGACTGAGCAAAGTTTCCTGAAATCTAACAGGATGTGAAAGCAGCAACAGCACTTTCAGCAGAACTGTGCAAGCCTCTGCAGCAGCAGCAGCAGCACATCTTGCTGAAACACCAGGCTGCCTGGGCAACTTCTGTCCATGTAACACGCCTATTCCAGTGACACCTTAGACTTGTTCATTGCTTTGAAGTTGTTGCTTCTTGAGGTTTATTGGATGGCAAATCACAAGTGGTTCCCCGGGGCTCAGGGTTGGGACAAGCCCTGTTCTGTATCTTTATCAGTGATCTGGATGAGGGGATTGAGTGCACCCTCAGCAAGCTCGCAGGTGACACCAAGGTGAGTGGGAGCGTTGATCTACAGGAGGGTAGGAAAGCTCTGCAGGGGGATCAGGACAGGCTGGATCGATGGGCTGAGGTTCAATAAGGTGAAGTGCCAAGTCCTGCACTTGGGTCACAGCAACCCCAGACAGCACTACAGGCTGGGGACAGAGTGGCTGAAAAGCTGCCTGGCAGAAAAGGACCTGGTGGTGCTGGTTGACAGTGGCTGAACAAGCACTGTCAGTGTGCCCAGGTGGCCAAGAAGGCCAGTGGCAGCCTGGCCTGTATCGGCAACAGTGTGGCAAACAGGACCAGGGCTGTGATTGTCCCTCTGTACTGGGCACTGGTGAAGCCACACCTCGAACCCTGTGTCCAGTTTTGGGCTCCTTTTTACAAGACAGACATTGAAGGCCTGGAGCATGTCCAGAGAAGGACAACCAAGCTGGTGAAGGGTCTGGAACACAAGTCTTACAAGGAGTGACTGAGGGAGCTGGGGCTGTTTAGCCTGGAGACTCGGGGTGACCTTATTGCTCTCTACAACTGCCTGAAAGGAGGTTGAAGCGAGGTAGGTGTTGGTCTCTTCCCCCAGGTAACAAGTGACAAGAGGAAATAACCTCCAGTTGCACCAGGGGAGATTTAGATTGAACATTAGGAAATATTTCTTCACCAAAAAGGTTGTAAGGCATTGCAACCAGTTGCACAATGGAGTCATTGAGTCACCATACCTGGAGGTATTTAAAAGACATGTAGATGTGGCACTTGGGGACATGGTTTAGTGGTGGACTTGGCAAGTGGGTTAACCCTTGGACTTGATGATCTTAAAGGTCTTTTCCAACCTAAATGATTCTACATTTCTCTGATGCTCTGCCATCCAATGTTTGGCAAGGTAGTTTAAAGTGGAAAAAAAAAATCCCATCTGTTTCTTCTTCTGTTCATATTTAGGATATTTGGAAATTTCACAACAATTGCCAAATTTCATTCACATTTCCCCCACCTTCCTGTCCTGCTGACCTTACTGCAGACCTCAGATATAGTAGATTCAGCTCACATCCAGATATCCATTCATCTTAACCTTCTGTTGGTAGCAGTGCTGTCACAGCTGTTCCTTGTGTCAGGACTGACCAGCTGGGGAGAGCAGCGGGATATGACAAAAGGGCCATTGTGAATCCAAGTTTGTACAAAGCAAATTAAGGAATATGTTTCAAGTACAATTAAATTGTGACAGCTCTACAGCTTGCATCTCTATGATTTCCTGCTTGAACTGCTCTGCATTTTAAAATTTTTAATCAAGCCCTGGCTACAAGTCTCTAAATGAAAGCAACTTTGCCTTCTCTCTCCAGTGTCAAAAATGACAACACCTTCCACAAACACAGGCTTCCAGTCTGAAACGTTTGGCCAAGCTGTGGTGCTTTTCTGTGCCTCATAAATACTGATGTTCTCTGGCTTTAGCTATGTTATCTTATTACAGGAGAGCTCACAGATTTCACTGGATGGGCTTCCCACAGAATCTTATCCAAAAAGTGTAAAAACCCGACACTTTGCTCTCAGAAACACATGATAAATAGAAAAATAAATCACCGACCCATATCAGCACCTGGTCTACTAAAAGCAGGATTTGAACCTCAGAGTTTACTTTTGGACGCAGCCTGCTCCGGCACACGCTGTTTGCTGTTGCTGAAAACAGGTGCCTCCAGCTCCGTGACCTGGGAGGTCGGTGTGCTCCTCAGTGGCCCAAGTGAGGTCAGCCCCGAGACGTCGAGTCCAAAATGTTTCAAAACACTTGAGTGAGAAAACACAGCTCAGGACCCGGATTCCTGTCCTGGCTGAGTCAGGGCTGGGCTGCAGGTTCTGGAAAGCTTATCCACTGATGCCAAGAATGATTTAGCCAGTGACAGTGTGTGGAAACTGACTGTGCAAGCTGTTGCAACATACAGTAAGAGCTGCAAAGGCAGCAGGAGTATTACAAGCACTGTGCTACCACAGCAGTTTGTGCCAAAGAAAATCCCCATAAAGAGCATTTACAGACATCCTCTGGAAGAGAATGGTTCGTAAGATGGATAGTAAATGGGATAAGTGGCGATTCTCTAAGAGAGCTGTGGTTATTCCCATACTCCAGAGATATAGTGAGGTGTGAGCAGCAGCCAAGAAAAAGGGAGAGGTGATATAAAATGGAGAAAGATCCACTTTTTCCATGACCCAGGCACTTTCCTCAGGGCAGGAGAAAGCAGAAATCAGAAGCAGATTTGCTCTTAGAGAGGGGATTAATCAGGAGGGGAAAATGCCTTGTCATACTGTGACTCAGCAGAAAACGTTACTTGCGTGGAAGCAGCTGGAGGACACAGCCAGGACACAGCAGTGAGTCAGGAAAATCTGGGCTTTGGGCTGCTGCCCTCACCCTTCCTTCCAGCCTTAATTTAGCAATCTGAGCATCTAGGTATACAGCGATTGCTTATAAAGAGATTCCTCATATTTTCTCGTGTAGCTGGGTTGGCTTTAGTTTGCACAGGAGAAATGGAAGTACAGAGGACATTATTGCCTTTTTGTGAAGTGGTTTTTGGCACTGATTATTTTACGGCAGCTCCTGTGGCATGGTGCTAAGCGAAACAGGATAGTGAACCATGGATGAGCCCTCTGACATGTACCATAGCTTAAATTCATGGTAACATAGACCTGGATCACCAGCTTTTACACAGGAAAAAAAGAAAATGTGAGGAAGAAAACCTGCCACCACAGCCTTATACTCTGTGGTGATTTTAGGGGAAGATCCCTGTAAAAAGAGGATATACCCTTTATTAAATCATATGTAATCTTTTCTGAGAAATAGACCAAAGGCACTGGAGCAATGGAGTGTGTTTCCAAGACGACTGCCTAATTTGACTTTCCACCTCATGGAGTGAAAAAAATAGGAATAAGATTCATCCCCAAGAAAAACATCATGAAGACAGGATGCTCTCCAAATGCTCTCTCCCATGTGATTCCCTTAAGTGGTGCTGAGGAGCAATGAATGGTACCTGAGTACCAACTCACAACATGAGTTAAAGGAGGTTTTCAGACTATCCTCCTCACATTTTAGGAAATGTTAATTTTCCCTAAACCCTTCAAATGAACCTACAGAGTGTTTTTCTTTTCACTGTTTGATGTTACATGGCAGTCTGAAGACCCCAGCCAGAAGCAAATCTCACATCTCTAACTCGCTGTGCAGTTACACAGTTCACCAGAACTTCCAACCCCCTACTCCCCACCCTGATTTTATAACTCAAGACACAGACAATAGGCAGCCTAAACAGGAAAGGGAACCTAAGTAAAATAAACAGCCTAAATAAAACCTAAATATAATTAAATAGCAGAAAAGGGAAAGGTGACGCACAGTGACATTGAGGCAGGAGTGATTACATGACCTAGTCACAGCAGAGACCTGGCTAATTGCAAGCTGTTTCTGGATCCTTTGTGTGACGGACAGCATGAAAAGGTAGGATTCGGTGAAGATAAAATGATGCTGTCATAAACTTGAAATAGTGTAATACGCGAAAACTGTGAGGTGTTTTATTTACTGGATGTATTCATGGATTTACTGCAAGTCCATGAAACTCAAGCTGAGATCTGCAATGTTATTTTCATCAGTCATGGTGAACAATCACTTTCCTCGTTGCTGTATTTCTCTTTCAAGCCTCATTGCTCAGCACTCTGACATTTTCTGAAATTAAAATGGGCAATGCTGGCGGGTTTTTCTCCTCAAAATTTCTGCTGACAAACTCTGGCAATGTCTTAGAGCACCCTGTTGGTGTTGGGCCACTGACAAACGATGAGCCAAGAAACTGTCTGTGGAAAGCGTCAGCAGTCCTTACAGATGAAATTACAGGAGTGAGTTAAATCCAACTTTGCAAGCATTAGGCATGCATACTCACAGATGTAGCTAAGTCAGGCCCCTGGCTCAGGCCCTGGTTTCTAATCTGCCTGAGCAACACAGTTTCCAACCGAGACTGCCAGAGGTCATCCAAGGACCACCGTGACTTCACTGGTGTCTCTCCTGGGGACAGCTGTGCACGCAAGCTCAAAGCTGCACGTAGCTTCTCTTACGAGTCCTCTCTGAAAAGTAACCCCCTCTTCAGCGCTCATTACAACACAGGTCAGAGCTTACCATGTGTTAAGGAAAGATCTATGCCAAAACAAAAAAGTATGGCAATAATCCTTCCAGTACCGCATGGCTTATTCCCTATTCATCTTCTTCCCCTTCTCTTTTGTCTCCTCTCCAGCAGCAGCACAGGCACAAACCAGATCTGGAAACGGTTTCATCTGAAATCCATACCTCACCATGTGTTTCTTTTTGCTGGGGGCTTACTGTTTGTTAAACACACATCAAACTCCAGTCTAAGAAAAATTTAATAGACTATTCACCTGAATACTGACTTACTTGTCAGACACATCTGACAATCAGGGATAATTTCTGCAGATGGCAGTTGTATTCCTGATGTTCACTCACTATTGGGAGAGGCCAATATTGGTCAGAAGGAGGAGAGATGTAAGTACTGAGGGAAAGAAAATGAATGAAATGAATCAATGGCAGGCTGTGTTTCTACTAGTGAAGATGCTGGACGGTGCCGGAGGGTGTCCCTGGACAAGGACACTCAGACCCCTGTGTTATCAGAATATATGTGTCCCCACCTCAGGCTAAGACACATATCACTCTCCAAAACAGTTTTTGGGCATGGTTTGGGGGTTAAGACCAATCCATGGCCACTCCTAAGAGGCAGTTTGTGAGCACCCAGTCTAGGATGGTGAGATAGTTTAACAGTGTGAATATGAGCTTCAGCGCCTGAGAATGCTACATTCACAATTCACTAGCAAAGTTGAAGCATTAGATATTTAGTAAAGTTTCTGGCACCTAAATTAGAGCAAGAAAATCCTGGCCAAACTGCCTAAGAAACAGGAAATCCTGGGCATGAAATTATTACAGGCTGAGGGCAGAGTGGTTGGAAAGTGGTCCAGCAGAAAAGGACCTAGGGGTGCTGGTTGACAGTGCCTAAACAGGAGCCAGTGTGAGCATCTGCCCAGGTGGCCAAAGGGCCAATGGCATCCTGGCCTGTATCAGCAATAGTGTGGCCAGCAGGACCAGGGCAGGGATTGTCCCTCTGTACTGGGCACTGGTNGGACCTAGGGGTGCTGGTTGACAGTGCCTAAACAGGAGCCAGTGTGAGCATCTGCCCAGGTGGCCAAGAGGGCCAACGGCATCCTGGCCTGTATCAGCAATAGTGTGGCCAGCAGGACCAGGGCAGGGATTGTCCCTCTGTACTGGGCACTGGTCGGGCTACACCTCAAACCCTGTGTTAAGTTCTGAGCCCCTCAGCTCAGGAAGTACATTGAGGTGCTGGAGCATGTCCAGAGAAGGGCAACAGAGCTGATGAAGGACCTGGAACACAAGTCCTGTGAGGAGCAGCTGACGGAGCTGTGGGTGTTCAGCCTGGAGAAAAGGAGGCCCAGGGGAGCCTTACTGCTCTCTACAAGTGCCTGAAAGGAGGCTGTAGCCAGGTGGGGATTGGCCCCTTTTCCCAGGCAACCAGTGGCAGGAGGAGGGGACATAGTCTTAAATTGCACCAGGGGAGGTTTAAGTTGGAAATTAGGAAGAATTTCTTCACAGAAAGAGTGATTGGACATTGGAATGGGCTGCCCAGGGAGGTGGTGGAGTCACCATCCCTGAAGGTGTTAAAGGAAAGACTGGATGTGGCACTTAGTGCCGTGGTCTAGTTGACACGGTGGTGTTTGGTCGTAGGTTGAACTTGATGATCTGAAAGGTCTTTTCCAACCTAACTGATTCTGTGATTCTCTGATTCTATTGAGCCAATCTACTGCACTGAGTAATGACTTGTTTGGCTCCTACCTTGTAATTACCCACAGCCAGATCTCTATTTACCACCTTTGCATCTCTATTTACCACCTTTGCATCTCTGTTTACCACCTTTGCCATGTACTGCCACAGCCTTTCTTTGTTTTTGTGACCAGTTGTGCTAAATACAGCTGGTACTCACAGCTTCCCAAGGGCACAGTGTAGCAGGGACCCACAGCCTAGGCACACCACTGGAATGCACAGCCTATGTTTGGAACACAGTGCTGGGACCTGCCCTTCTCATGCACCCCAGCAAAGACATGGTTACATCACCCCAAGTGCCAGATGAATCCTCCAATGTGTCATCTCATGCTTCCGTTGTGTTGCCTCATGCTTACACTGGAGAAATTAAAGTCTTTATTAGCATTGTGGGAAAAACACCAGTGGTCTCTGGAAGGTTGGTCCTTTCTTTTCCCTTGGAAAGGGAAGCACTTCTCAAGGGAAGCACTGTCAGTCATGATGGAAGCAGGACACTCTACCTGGCCAAGAAGGCAGAGGACAGTGTAGATCTTGGAACTTGGCTGCACAGGGCCTTTTCAGGACAGTTGGGTCTGAGATGGCACTGAGCAAATTAGTTCTTTACCAAAATCCCGTTGTAAAAGTTGAGGATGCCATTGCCAGGTGTGGAAGTTTGAATGAGTGTTACAGCTGCTTGGTCAGATTTTGCTGCCCTCATTTCTGGTGGACAGGTGTTACGATAGAAGCACCAGTTGCTTCAATGTAATTACCTTGAGGTTGTGAACTTAGGCTCAAGGTCAGGGAAACTTCTGCTTCAGTCAGCCTCTGTTCAAGACAGCAATTAAATGCACACAGTAGGTGAAATATACGCCTAAGATTCATTGAAATTGAATCCATGCTTTAAATGTTTTCTTGATACTGCTTAATCCAATCACCATTTCATTTACTACCTCATGAACTCCTTTTCTCTGGATTAAGCTAGAATTACGGCCCTGTAATTTAAGGACCAAACTTTACACCTGAATGTCTAAAAATATCAAATTAGGTATTGTAAACCCAAATTATACAACTTGGCTTTGCACTGCTGCTGCACACAGTGAAGGAACAGCAGGGAAAAAAAATGAAAGAAAAATTATTAGAAGATATGTTTGCCCTCCAGCTGGACTATGTTCTTGTAAAAGCAATAATCTGCGTCACCGTGATCTAAACAGAGCAATCAGCAAAGGAAATTAAAACTGTCATTCTTTGACATGGGATACCACTTGATAGGAATGCAGAACAGCTGTAGGCTAAATGAGCCACACAATACTGCATTTTTCACGGCGTCCTCTACACAGACTTCACAATAGTGTTACCAGCCTGTGGCTCTGGTCTGGCAATTAATAGTTCGTGCTGGTAACTTATTTTTGCCATTTAAAAATGTATTTTTCAGATTTTGCTGGGAAAGAAACAGGATAAGCTCTAACTTGTAACTGCTTTTGGAATGTGATTTGCTTCCTAAGTATTCTGAGAAAAGAAAACAATTTCCAGGCCTCAGTCCTAAAAAAGCAAAAAACCAAAACANATATATATACACATATACACATACATACATACATTTTATGTATACATACATAAAATATAAGTTAATACAGATTTTAAAAAGAAATTTAAAGAAAAGATAAAACTTCGTCAAACAATTCAGTCAAACCCCATTCTCATTTTGGCCTGGCTGCTTATGTAATTTTAGAAAAGAAGATCTTGGCAAGTAGAGAAACTAAAGCTTTCCCATTTTTAACTGCTTTATCTTTCATCAGTTTTCAGGCACTTCAGGCAAGTTTACAGGAACTGTTTCCTGGGATTTCTTGGAGTTGCGAAAACACATTCCTCTGACCCTCTGCAAAAAAGACCCACTTCAGGCCCTGCACTGAATGGGCCTTACCTTGGAAAAGAATTTCATTGACTTCTCCTTTGGA
Source organism: Machaerirhynchus nigripectus (assembly GCA_013397975.1). Lineage (NCBI taxonomy): Eukaryota > Metazoa > Chordata > Aves > Passeriformes > Dicruridae > Machaerirhynchus > Machaerirhynchus nigripectus. The sequence continues at coordinate 158,991 of VZRQ01010237.1, read as the reverse complement.
CTTGAGGATGCAAATAACATACAGGAACTACCGTGCAAGTTAGATAAAGAAATGCTCTTTTTACTACTGCTCCAAGATGGGAAGAAAGTCCCCCCTCCATGTCTCAGGACAGAACGGCAGCGGAAATGCAGGCTGCTGCACCAGCCCGGGTGCTGGGGTGTGCAGTGCTACCAAAGGGGCTGTCAGGGGTGGTTCTGCCTAGATATGGGAAGAGAGAGTGGATCCTCACCTCTGTTCTTCCTTCTCCACTGGAGCCTCCGCAGGCAAACTCGCCACCTTTCTACTTTATTTCCCAGCCTCTGGAAGAAGGGAACTCAACCAGCTAATCCCATTAGTCCACCTCTGTTGTGTACTGCAGGTGGTTTCACAGCTTGAGCCCTATCAGAAGGATACAATAGCAGAATTGTCACTTTCACATCATGCATTAACCAAACATCCCAGGGAGCAAGGACCCTAAATATATATTATAGTTTTCATTTCCTGCATTTGCTTTACTGGGTACATATTTTGCTTTTCTGGGGCATATTTAGCTGTTATTCAAACTCCTGTCTATCAACACAATGCTTGACAACTGCTTCTTTATTATAATTATCAGTAGTATTCTATTGGTGAAAGTTCAGTCCACCTTAAGGATTCCAAAGATGTTATAGCTTTAATAACACATATTGCAACCCTTAATAAAGTCGTGGGAGCTCATGAGGCTCTAAAATGAGTGAGACTGTAAATAAATGCTTGCCCTCAGCATGTCTGCAGTCATTTCCCCTGAAGTTATCTTGCCTAAGGAGGAAAACACAAAGCAGTTAGAAACACTGGTTTATTTCAGAATAAAATTGCAGGGAACATTACTGTCACAGCAACGTTAAACATCCTGTCAAGCACGTGTAAGGCCTCAGGTCCCACTTCAACTGAGGAAACATCTTGGCTGGCATTAGTCTAGTACAGCTAGGTTTTGCTCTGTAAAATGTCAAATGTTTCTCTTCTCTTTCTGCCATTCACAGTACTAACACATGGTAAGGATAAATGAAAGTTAGGTAACGTCCAAGAATTGAAAATATCCCAAGAAAAGTATAATTATTCTTGGCTGCATTCATAGTCTTTGGTTGTGTGAGGAAGTCTGGGATTGTCCATTCAGTAATGTTCCTGGTGTGTTTGAGAATTAATAAACTAGTAGGGAGAGATTTTCAAAAGCACAAATTACAGCCATGGGGCCATCTGCCATGGTTTTTGCAACTCGTCTTGACTGGATTTCTGAAAACAAGGTGCTTCCTTTGCTCTTCTCCATGCTGATACCCAGGCTGATGTGGTGGCTCTGGTATTAAGAGCCCTGGTCTCCTTAGAGCACTCTGCTTGGCACAGTCTCACAAACCTCACAGATGAGGAGGTGAGACTCCTGCCCAGGAGTGTGGGTGGTCTGCCCTCAGGGCAAGATCAAGAGCTGACTGGAAGCCTAAACTCACCACTGTCCTTTTTACACCTGAGCATCATGACCTGCTGCTTAGGTGTTGTGCCCTTTTGCCAGCGTCCTTCCCCAGCCGGACCGACCACAAACTCATTCTACAGGCATTGCTGTCATGCTTAGGAAAGACCTCAAAGATTTGACCATCACATCATACTGCGAAATGAAAGACCAGAGCTATTCAGGACAACTGGTATACACTCACCTCCGTGTCATCCTCCAGAAGCCTCTGAGTTGGCTTGTCAGTCTTCTCTTCCCCTCTGGCATGTTTTTCAGGGTTTATGAATAGCCACTTCCATCAGTGGCGTCCCTGAGATCGATCCACTGTGCAGCCCACAAGAGGCTGGTGATGCTGTCAGTGACTGATTCTTCATACACTTTTTGAACAAAACCTCTCCCTGTCCCTGTGGCCTCTTTTCTAAACTGATCCAGTGACTCCCTGTCCTTTGCTGCCTCCACACACGCTAAATTAAACCTAACACCTCCCTCTCTCTTCTTCTCCGCAGTGCACCTGCCATGACCCTTACCTCCTGAGGTGGCACTGGTCTTTGCAAGGCACTGGTAGCCAGGTCCAGCACCGGATTCAAGCTCCTGCAGAGCAGTCCTTGGCATCCTGGAGATAGTACAGCTTTCCTTTCACTGTTTTTTGGGCATGCTGCAGTAGCACTGCCTTCAAGTTACATTGCATCCTCCGCTAAGACAGACAAGCCACAGCCAGATTGTCCACCAGAAAAGGTGGCTCAGATAAGGGAAAGCTTTTGGGATCCAAAACAGGAGACAGGCACAGAAATCACACTGCAGGAGATAGAGCCAAAGAACTGAGTGAGTGAGTGCTCCTAAAGCTGAAAGGAGATACTAGAAGGTGTACTAGCAAGGATGAATTCAAGAGGTGATTCTCATAGACCAGGGAGTTCAGAGGAGGATGCAGAGCAAATTTTCACCTACTCAGAGTATCAATCTTGCGGACTATAGCTGTGGTGAGAAACACAGTGTGTCGTGACAGGAAACGTGTGCAATATAAAGACATTGTCAGAGGCAAACATCTGCAGCTGATTGAGGTTATTGCTTGTGAGACAGTTACTCCTTTTTGACTATAATGGAAAACAGAAACTTGAGTATAAGAGAAGTGAAAGAAACTATCTGAGAACCCCTCTTCCACACAAGCACAGACATGTTTCGGTTTTCACTTGGCCTCTCTTGCCAAGCTATCACATTACTCTGTTGTCACATCCTCGGGTGCCAGGCAATACAACCAAAAGTGGGTGATGTTTTCCCCAGAATGACGTGATGCTTTCCCCAGAATGACACATCTTCCTTCAGCAACTGCAGCCCTTGAGTCACTAGGGAGAAGCCTGCCCATCCACTGTTGTCTGCCTCTGGGCAATGAATACAGGGCACTTCCAAACAATTAGAAATGGGTTTTTCTCCCTGGGGAGGTTTTTGTTTCAATTCTCAGACCTGTGTCCCTGCCCACGGCTGTGCTGGGAGAGCAGGGTGCCTGCCGCCTCGGCAAGCAGCCCCTGTACATGCTCACACACAGGTGATGCATGCAGAGCTCCCAGAGCAGGATGAGAGCAGCAATACTGGTGTGTGTGTGCTGCCAGCAGCCTGCTGAGCCACCCAGGCCCCAAGGGTAGGCACCCGAGGGCCAGCACACTGCAGGGCACCAGAAGATGGAAAGCCATGCCCTGGCTCTCAGTGCAAGGCTGATGCAGTGCAAAGTCAGAGAAAAGCTGTGGGGAGAGGATGCAGAACCGTATGCAGTATATGCAGCTTGCATATACAGCTGTTCTGCACCTCACAGAGGCCAAGACTCGCTTGCCTGTAAAAGGAGAACTGCATCATGAGTCAGTGAAGGTTTATACTTATATTTTGGGTCCAGAGCTTAGGGTAAGATGAGCCTTAGTATATCTTTAGCATCAGAAACAACAGTTGTAGCTCAATCCAATTACCAAAAGCATAAGAAACTTTTCCTTTCAGATAAAAAACAAAGCAGTGAATAAGATACCATTTCACATGAAAGTATCTTTTAAATTACTCATGTTTCCCCTTGTATGTTTATTTTTTGCAGCTACCTCAATGTTAAAAAAAAAAAAGTCATTAAAAAAACTTATTTTCCTGGGCATCCGATTATAATATTTCCCTTTAGTTCAGAAAAGTATCAGCCCAGTCCTTGCACATGTATTTCTTTTTTAATAGTATGTCTAATGGACTAAAAGCCAAATTGCCTGCATTAATTTCAGTGGAATGATACTGGTAGAAAACTGAGTTATAAACAAGAAATGGAACTTTCCTGCCGGCCTCAGGGACGGATGGGCCTGAAGAAACAATTGCCTCTTTCTCCTAGAGGTGGTCCTACCAACTCACGTAGGCTTACTGGGGAAGATGAGGAGTTAGGGAGAGAGGGCTGAGTCAAAATGTTGTTGCTTACTCTGTTTAGGCTACAGCCCCATCTTTTGCAAGCTCTGTAATTCCACAATACAAAAAGAAAAGCCAGGCCAATTTGCTTCCCCACTTCATCTCACTTTCTAAATGATTTAGGAGAGGCTGAACTATTGGACCTACAAAGGAAGATCAATTTTGCAGAACTCTTTAGCAAATCTGAACATCTCCTGATCTCATCTCTCTCCTTCTTCACTTTAATTCTCTTTTGATTCTTTCCTTTTCCCTCCACTCTTTTTCTATATCCTAATTCTGCATTTCCACCCACTCCTTTTGTATATCTGAGTTCTGCTTCAGCTGTACTCTTTTTTTAGTGAAGAATTAGAGTTTTTGCAGCTCTCATCACCTCTTTTTTTCATTATTTGGCCATTCTCTGCTCTCCATTAAAATACCCTGAATCTTGTAGAAACTATATTGAGGCCCTGAGTGATAAAGACAAGCAATAAATAATTTGCCAAGTTCTTCTTTATCTAAAAGTGCTCATTGTTGCTGCTAAGCTGTGAGACCCAAAAGAGATGGCAAGACATGTTCTGTCTTGTCCCTGCATGTCTTCCCTGTAAGGCTCACAGCCTGGAAAGAACACTGTCCTCAGGTCTCTTTCCTGCCCAGCACCTACATGTACAAAGCAATCCTGTTTTAAAGGTCTGCCGTAACAGCATTTTGGGGTTTAAGGTCTTTTCCTTTCTTTCCTTTTGTTTCTTACTCATGTGCTGAGGAAGGTATCCGGGAACTTTTTTTTCTAATGGAGCAAGGGATCATTCAGGTAGGAGGCACCCCTGGCGGCCACCTAGGCCATCCCCTTATCAAAATATTCATTCTGAAGTAGGATCAAGATGCTAAATGTCTTATCCAGTCAAGTTTCACACACCTCCAAGGATGGGGATTCAGCAGCCTCTGGGCACTTGTGCCAGTGCTTGAGCAGTCCCACTGTATAACACTTTTCTGGTTAGAAAATTTGCTCCATGGTTAGGAAGTACTTTCCCACTTGAAAGACACATTTCTATTCAAGGCTAGATTAGTCCCATCTGTTTGTTGGCATCGTCTCTGGTACTTACACTGCTAACAAGAAGCTGTCTTGGTCCCCTCTAAGGCTTTGTTTTGCTAGACTAAACACTTTCCACTTCCTTTCCAGCACAAAGTCCTTCATCCCACTGACCACTATGGGCACCCTTCAGTTAAAGTTCATGTTTGGAAGTTCATTGTTCTGTGTTTGACATAGAGCAATCACAAGCGTATACAAAACTGAAGTGAAATCTCACTAATATCTTTGAATTAGAGCAGTAAGATTATCCCTTTTCTGGTGGATATACCTCACCAAACTGCTCTAAGATCACCTTAGCAGGACACCTGCATAGAAACCAGCATCCTCCCCTTCCACGGTTATTTCCATGCAGCATATTTGCTGCCATTACGGCACCCAGCTCATGAATTCCTGGCTCACCCTCTGCTTATTAACACTCAGCAGTGCCCTATCTCCCTTTTAGCCAGCTCCATGCACACCTAATCCCTGTTTCTCCCAGCTCCCTCATCACTGCATCCCACAAGACTCCATGAAAAGGCTTAATCGGCATTCCCAGGAAGGAAACGTTTCCTTGTTGTAGGAAATAGTTTCTCAATGAGTATATTGGGCTGACACAATCCAACATTGCAAAGTCATATTTCATTATATCCAATTCACCTCCCAACCTCCACTTGCCTTTCATTCAAAATTTTCCTAAGAGGTTTACATACTATTGCAGCCAACTACTTAAGACTGCCTGCATCACCTCCTCTCCCCACATTTTTAACTAAGGGGCCCAGGTTTGCTTTTCTTCATATATGTGTTACTGTCCTTACCTAAGAAGTCTGGAACTAGGAATACTTGCTACCAGACCTGTCCTTTCATGTACCAGTCCCTGCCGAATTCAGAGGCACACTTTGCCTCACAACAATCCAGGAGTTTTCTGGAAGAAAATGGTACATTCACTGCATCTTGAACAACAGAAATGCCAGAAAGAAAATCACAGGATCACAGAACCAGCTGAGTTGGAAGACACCCACAAGGATCACCAAGTCAAATCCTGGCCCTGCACAGGACCATCCACAAGAATCACACCATGTGCCCATGAGTATTGTTCAAACACTTCTGGAGCTCTGTCGGGTTGGTGCTGTGAGCACTTCCCTGGGAAGCCTGTTCCAGTGCCCAAACACCCTCTGGGGGAAGAACCTTTTACTAATATCCAACCTAAACCTCTCCTGACACAGCTTCACGACATTCCTTGTTGCTGCTCACCACAGAGAAGAGATCAGCATCTGCCCCTCTTCTTCCCCTCACAAGGAAGTTGTAACTGCAATGAGGTCTCCCCTCAGTCTCCTCTTCTCTGGGCTGAACAGGCCAAGTGACCTCAGCTGCTCCTCATGCGGCTTCCCCTCAAGGCCCTTCACCATCTTTATTGACCTCCTTTGCCTCTCTAATATTTTAATATCTTTCTTATATTGTGGCACCCAAAACTGCCCCCAGCACTCAAGGTGAGGCCGCCCCAGTGCAGAGCAGAGGGGACAATCCCCTCCCTTGCCCAGCTGGCGATGCTGTGCCTGATGCCCCCCAGGACATGGTTGGCCCTCCTGGCTGCCAGGGCACTGCTGACTCATATTCAACTTGCCACTGATCAGGACCCCCAGGTCCCTTTCCATGGCACTGCTCTCCAGTTTCTAAAATGGCTGGTGATTTCCCAGGCCTCTCATTTGTCGAGGTCTCTCTGCAGGGCCTCCCCACCTTCAAGGGAGTGAACAGTTCCTCCCAGTTTTGTATCACCTGTGAACTTGCAGTCCTGCATCCAGGTCATTAATGAAGATATTGAAGAGCACAGGGCTGAGGATGGACCCCTGTGGAACCCCACTTGTGACAGAGTGCCAGTTTGATGTGACCCCATTCCCTATAACCCTTTGTGCCCGACCATGAGCCAGTTGCTCACCCATCCCATGATGTGTTTATCCAGCTGTGTGCTGGACATTCTGTCCAGAAGGATGCTGTGAGAAACAGTATGGAAAGCTTTACTGACATCCCAAATGATTACATCAACTGGCTTCCTTTAATCAACCAGGTGGGTTACCTTGTCGTAAAGGAAATCAGGTTTGATAAGAAGGGCTTTCCTCTCATGAAGCTGTGCCGGCTATGAATGATAATGAAATGACAGAGATCCAAATTTACTTATAATTATCCCAAAAGCATGCAACAAGACACAATTTGTGCAGTAGTTGGAACTATGTCCATAGCTGTGAAGACAGGAATTTCTTCAACTGTATTTCTATTGTCAGAGTTTATCTGTTAGGTTATGGAGATCCAAAATGTTGCGATAGCTCTGCAGTTTCATTTCTGGAGTTACTAGCTGGAAAAACAATGATGAGAAGAGGTGAAATCATGAATGAGGAGTTAACCACCAATAGGAGAGATTTCAATTTCCTTCTAATCCCTTTCTTTGCTGAGACATGTCTGATAATCCCTGTTGTATTATCCTTTTCAGTCCCAATTCCCAGCAAGATAATTACCAGCACTGCTTTTACAATACCCATAGCTAAAATAGTTTTGCAATACGGGGAATATCAACAGGATGCTTTTTGTTGGCATCCCCTCAATTTTATTGAACACTTCTTGAAGTGGCAAAACTCTATCCTGTAATATTTAAAGAATCTCCATGTAGAAATAGATTTAAACAAGTTGTAATGTGATATTCTACATTTAAAGAGTTTCACTTTCTAAGTTCAAATAGAGTTGTGCCCAACCCTCTGCTCAAAACATACTATAAGCATCCTAATTCTGAAATTTCATCCTAGTAATTTTAAACCATACCAAAGTCTTTCATCTGTTTAGTCCTTTACAAAACCTTTATTAAAAAAACACCTTAAATATCACATGAGAAAAAACTGCCAATGACAATAACCTCAACTTCTGCTGCAGCTCAATGGTAACAACACTTAGCTTAAAAGCTAAATTTTGTGGGTACTTGCTATTTGTTTAAGAAAAAAAAAATGGTATCTATATCACATGAATTGTAAAAAATTAAATTTATCAGTACTGTAAACTAACCGTAATGAATAAAATGCAAAAGACTGGAAAGCTGGACGTCAGCAGAGAGAAATGGCACAAACAATGCTTATGTGAAAGCTTGTCACGGGAATGAACTACATTATTGATGTAAAACTGACTATTTTCTATGTCTAAACATGTTGCTTTGTGCCAGGATATTGCATGTTTTTTTTCTCCTGGTGCTCTCTTGCTTAGTCTCTGAAGCTTTCATTTATTTTCAGGAAACATTTAACGTATTCCTGCCATGTTGCACAAAATTCTGCCTGAGAATAAGGTAATTACATCTGCCAGCTCCATGTGTGCTGAGAAATGCTGAAGCTAAAGGCTCCAGACAGCATTCCCTAAAAAAGCTTTGTTGTAGGACAAAGGCCCAGCAGGCATCCTCACCTGTCCCACTGCTGTGCAGCGGTGCACGCAGGCTGACTCAGAAACATGGGCCGAAGTACCTGTGTGCTCTTCTTCCACATCTAAGACCGCACCCGTGAAAGGAGCTGGGGAAATCGATATGCAACAGGGACACTTAAACAATCAGGAACAATTCCAGGCCATGTGAAGCGCCCGAGGCCGTCCTCTGGCTCCTTTCAGAGCCAACGCTAAAACTTACATTAGACAGCATCCCTCTGCCAGTCTCCCCACTACAGACAGGAGGGTGATCGCTGTGCTCTCGGTCCCACAGCAGGGAGAGGAGCTGCTTCCCTCGGCTTGAGTCTGTAACACACCATGTGGAGTTTTCAGCAGCTTTGCTGTGAATCAGCTCGAGGAAGCTTGAGCCCAAGGAGTGGGAACGCTCTCCCCTCCAAGCGAGGGAACCCCTCCAGCATCCGCTCCTTCCTGTTACTCAGTATAGCTGACACTGCATCTCACTGTGCCACAGTGCAGCACAACGCTGTCTGTAGTGGAGGTATCGGACAGAGCTGAAGAAATCACGCTCCTCTTTTACATCAGGAAAAGGACAGCTGTGCCATTACAGATGTCAGGAGCTGTGGTTTGGAAAGTCTGTCCCTGTGGCTTCTTAATCATCTGCTTTGTGGCAGCACTCGGTGTCAACCAGGCCCTGTAGCAATGCCGGCAGTCCCGCACCCGGGACATTTGTGTTGGAGGTGTAACGTCATCCCCGAGCTCCACCATGGGACATCATGAGCCAGTGGTCCCCTGTAGTGATCATTTACATGTCACCTAATAGGCATTCAATTTGTAAATAGCCACCTCATTAAATATGCTCCATTTTAGCACCATAAAACCCCATTCTAGACTGTCACTCCTAATTCACTTTGTGGTCAAGACAAAAAATCTGAGCAGCTATCACAGCTTTCCCACAATTTGGATATGCCAGGAGCCACTCCTGAGTTTTTAGAGCAGCCACAGATAAAAAGAAATATTTTCTATTACATGCAAAAAACTTATGATTTGCTAAAACTATTCCAGATCACTGAAGGGAAGAAAATTAAAGTGATGAAAACTCTTGCTGGAATTTCCTTTGCAAGGCTGCAGAGTAGCCTTGGCTTGCAGTACTGTAAGGATGGTTTTCGTGTGACCTTTTTCTTCCTGATAAACTCTTGGTGAGAATGACAGGCTGCAAATGCTAAAGCAAGAAGCAAAAGTGAAAACTACAATAGGAAAGAGCAGAGAGTAGACTAAATATGTGCACGAGCTGCTCCAAAGGACTTCACCAGTGCTTTATCAGGAAAATAAATATTGTCCGATTCTATCTGAAGAAGTTATATTCCATGGCTTTGTCAGCCCAGGTCAAAGCCTAAAATTGTCTATACTTTGTAGTGTGATGCTGTTTTAAGACTGAAAGGAAGCCTACCACATGCAATACCACAAAAGGACCACCCTAGGCAAAAGGAGATTTTGGGGAAAACACATTTGGTGAGGCAGAACCTAGGTGCAGCGGAGGGGGTTGAGGATACAAAAAATATACAAATCAGTAGGGAACTAACAGCAAACTTCAGAAGTATCAAGGGACTGTGGGATTACAGATTCCTACAGATGTCAGAGGCATCTATTCAGGAAAAGGCCTTTACTGAAGAAATTAGAAGTGTTACAACCTTTTTTCCAAATTAAAAAAAAACAACCCTATTTCAAAATCTTTAACAGTAAGTATAACTTCTGGCAAGTGGCCACAGAAAATCTATTTCAAAATAAAAAGCTTGTCACTACAGAAAACCTGTGACTTCATTTTGGAATTAGGATATATCATGATCCCATCATGTACTTTGTTACATTTAATTTTCACACTCTAAATCAAAGAGTTACTCCAGGCTACATCAAGATTACTACTGCTTAAGGGACCAGCTTGAAGGAAGAAGTGGCAGAACAGGCAAACTGACTTTGTTGCCTGACAAAGAAGTGTCCTGTGCCAATGGCAAGCAAAGGATTTCAAACAGATGTCATCTAATATTTGCAACTAGTAATTCCTCCTTTTCTGATATCATCTGACTTACTTTCCTCCTTGTGGTATCCCGAAAAATTAGTGTATTTCTTACTATGCTAGCCTTGGTTTTGATGGTACTGCTTTTAAAAGAGTTTCCTCAAAGCCTGAGGAGGAGCTCAGGCTCAGAAGAGAGTAAACAAATTATACAGATATTAGGGGGGATGGTAGAAGCCATTTCCCTCTTTGTCTGTCTTCCCTTTTACATATAAGACACTGCCTGTTTCATAAAGAATTCAGTAGAAATGTTGCCATCAGGTTCACCCTCTTACAGTAATTTTACTTACTCTTTGAGAAAGTTTTAAATCAACTTTCCCTCTCTGTGACACTGATCTTACTCTTCTGAGAAGCAGATATTTTCATTACCCCTGTGACTGATTCCCTGAAATGATTTACAAAAATTTTCTCAGCAGGGACACAGTAAGGAAGATATGAAACATGGAACAAAAAGTAATGGAATTCTAGAAATGTTAAAGGAGACTTCCAACAATTTTTTTTCATCATCATCATCAGAAGCCAGGAAAGTCAGCTTTTTTTTCCTGTTTGCAGGCTTTTTGTTCTGCAGATGTTCTCTGTAGACCCAAGAGCACTCTGAGCTCTGGTTAAACCATATCCACACATCAATGCTCCTTTCCAAAGCTCTGTTTCCAGGGGTTACCAGCTCATGAAAAATGCCATCTAAAGGGTCTTGCAACTCCATCACACTGCTTAGCAGAAAAAACTGGCAGCTGTGGACTTACCCATTCAGATGGCAAAGTATGCACTGACAGTGGTCATGTGGCTCCATGACTCTCTTTGCTCTTTCATCAGGCAAGAGAAGTTCTATCAAAATCAATGGAGTTACAACAGTTTAAAACATGTGCAATGGCTTTCCATGGGCAAGGGGGTAGGGCTCAAAAGACCACTCAGGGACTAATAATAATAATAATTTGTCCTAAATATTGTCTGGAATTGAAAGCAGGTGGGGAGACAAACGTGAATCCTCATGAATTCAAATTGACTTTAGCTACTAGCTTTGTTAATAAAAAGTGATGACCACATCAATGTCTTAAAACTTTCTCTTATTTTAATCTGTTTTCAAGAGTGTGCACTGCTTTGGAGGTATGAGATGTGAAAGTTATTTTGAGCTATTATATTTTTTATGCTCACCGGAAAACCACAGTGATTTTTATTATTTGTTATTGATACTGTCCCAGGAGTCAGGCTTTGAAGCTTGCTCCTTCATACTGACACAAGTGTCAGGCAGAGAGTCACTCAGATCACAGACTGGATCCTAATGAAGACTATTAAATTCCTTTGGTAGCTTATTTTCCAACTAGATCCCCTCCTCTGTCTGACATAATGTCCCAAACAGCAGTGCTGACACACGTGGGAAGTGGTGAGAAAAAGTGACTCGTGGCAGAAGTCAGACTGCAGATTGGCAGTGATACTCCTTTTTGGTAGCATCGTTCCTACATTTGTACCCATTTGGCAGCATGTCCCAAATTCCCAGGAGTTAGAAGGGCTCTTTAAAAGAGCTTTAACTAAATTTAAATAATAAATAAGCCCGGGGGCAGCACACTAATGTTTGATTCTATGTTTCTATATCAGCTTGAAATAGTTGTGGAACTACATGCTAAATTTATGCAGAAAGCAGCAGACTTCACTAAATAGTTGTGTGGTACCCAGGCTACATGGGAAATTTAACATGCAGCTGGTAACAGCATAGCAGTCTCCATGGATTGTCTTCTCTATGACTTTAAAAAAAATAGTAGGAAGTCAAATTTTAGAAAGTAGTAATTTGCAAAATGTATAAAATATGCAACTTCTCACGAGAAAAAATGCATAGGCTATTGCAAACAAATCATGAAAATAGTGTGAAATGAAACATAAAAGTTTAATTTACCCTTCCTTAAAAATGCCTGTAATTCTGACCAAGGCCTCTGCTCTGTGTTCATGCTTGCCATTGTTCCTGTATTCCTGGGGAATAAAGACAGTACCCCACGTTGCCTTCACGTAGGCACATTTTGAAAGTCTAGGCACTTTCAAAGTACTGACAAGTCCAGAGAAGAGTATCAGAAAAAAGCAGACGATGGAAATCTCAAGATTTGAGCCTTTGTATGAATGAAGATCTAAAAACAACGAAGATCTAAGTAAGAGCAGCAGGGAGTGACCGTTGATGATGCTGAGCTAAAGTACAAAGGGAGATTCCCAACAAGTTCCCTCTCCACACCAAAACTGCTGCTGTCACACGTAGCTGCAGTCGTAGAGAAGGGCTGGGTGTAGCATCAGCTCTAGGGAAGGGCTGGGGGAACGAGATGGTTTCGTATCACAGCGGCTCAGCTTGACTGCTTCTGGTTTTTATTTTTAACTCCTGGTCTCACACGTAATTTTAACATCAGCAGGAGAAACGGAGTACATTCTGCATTTCCGACGAGCGATACCAGGGGTCTTCACAGCGAGGAGCGCCTGACCAGAGCGGGCAGAGCTGTGGTGTTCCCCCACCAGGCGTGTGCAGAGCCCCTGCCAAGGAAGGAGTATGTGAGAACGGGTGGGTTGCCTGAGAAGCTCTTGCACCAGTACAAAAGAGACTCCAGGCAGAGGAGCTTTTTCCCCTCAGGAAGCAGGTGTGACTCCTGGGTAGCCAGGACCCTTTCCCAGGGAGGATCTGCCACCCAATCCTCCTGGGTTTCACCACAGGAATCAGCTCTTCCTTCCAAAAAGCAGCCCATGGAGGAAGTGAAGCCTTCACCTCTGCCTAGGCTTACTCAACAGCTCTGAGGTCATAATGTCCCTGGAAATCACTTTCTATTTCTGCCCCAAGTCTGAATTTCTTGTACTCCATATTTGAGCAAACTTCCCTTGGAATCCAGGTCAACCCACTGAGGTGGCACACAGGCTCCTGATCTTCTCTTTCTGACAAAAAAAAATGGTTCACTTTAAGAGGAGGGATAGAAAAACATCTTGGCCAATATTCTTCTTAGGAGTTGGGAGATTTTCCTGTAAAGGAGTAAATCTGGGTTCATAATCCCTTTAAATAAGGAAGGGATATGATTCAACATCTCCCACATCCTGGTTGAGCAATCTAAACAAAAGGCATCTAACTGGCCATCTGAAGGAAAAAATTAGTTGGACCTAGACCACTCAAATCCTCTGGTGATGTGATCAAAGCCTTTATAGCTAACCTGGCTCCCAGGACACTTTTGCTTCAAGAACAGCAATGCAGGAAGAGTGAATATTACAGATCCAGCACAACCTATTAATGCTATTATAGTGAGCTACATGCAATTAGAAAGGGCTCCTGCTACGGTAAGTAGGTTCCCTTTCACAAATTCAGTTTAGAACAATAAAGAAGTTTGCTAGAACTCACCCAGAAAGGAAGAAAAACTCAAACCCCCCAACGTGTACGGCACTTTCTGAGTAGCGATACTCAGATTTCTCAACAAAATTGTATGACCAAAGCGGCAAAGTCCACAGCAGCTTCACTGTGTCACTACAGGACCCTTGAGCTAGAAAACCTTAAAGAAAGCACACAACACTTACTGAATGTACACACGGCATTTTGGTTTTCCAGTTACCCATCTGCTAAGAGAAACTTCCAACACATATAAAGTGCTATTGAAAAGATATCTCCCAAAAAGAAGGCACTGAAGCCTTGCAATTCATTCTGACAGTGGAGTTACAATTCTTTTACCACTGATACCACCCAACTTCTGTTCTCACTACAGTGAGAAACTGCTGCTATCCAGGAAAAAACATAAAAATTTCGTTAAGTGACTTGTCTTGTGTGTAGGTAATTTACAATGTCACAGAAAGGCAATCACCAGGAAAAGCAGAACGAGAATGCAAGAGAATGCACAGCTAAATGTCAAACCAAGCGAGACATAGTCTGATAATGAGATTATGGGCACAAAAACATTGGGCATGAACAAGGGTAAACACAGTTAAATTTACAGATGTCTCATAGAACGACACATGAACTTTTATTCAAGAGTGAAATAGATCCTCTTTACTTAGGTGAACTAGACTTGGTATGCAGTCATGAGTGGGATTATAAACATTGACACCCTTCAGTTTCCTTTGGCATTGAGCAAGTTCCTTGGAGGGAAAACCCCGTTTTTGAAAGCTTTGTAAAACACAATCTACATCTAATGTACTATGTCAATAATGGCAAACAAGAAAGATAAATACTTACATCATTCAGTACCTCCCATACACTCAGGCTACTCACTGTGTTCTCTTTTCAGCTCCGTCATCTTCCCTGGTGACTGAAGTACCTCACTCTTCTCCTTCATCATACAACTTCTTTGAATTTTCATCTTTCATGCTTAGAAAGCGAGCTCAAGGGGAACTGAGAAGTTCCTTAAACACAAGTGGAACTTACAGTCAATAAATTTTTAAAAACGGACAGAGATTTTCTTTAGAAGTACAGCCCTACAATAATTCAAAACACAATGCTGACTAAATGGGATCCCTGTCAAAACAGTGTGTTGCCCTCATGGGTGATGCTCACAAACAAGCCAGAAAACAGCTTGCTGCTTGTTAAAGACCCAAGGCCACCAGTGTATTTCTAACTTGTCCAGCTCTCTGCTCTGGTGTCTCATGCAGCCCTATAAAGGGGCACCACCCACCCCACCAGGCACACTATGCCGTGATGGAGACAAAGCAACAGCTACCTTCCTTCCATGAGAAAAGCTTGTCGAGTTGCTTCCTGATGCCATTTATCAGTGCAGCCACAGCAGCAAAGTGCTCCTAGTGCAAGTCTGGTTTCACTGTCAAGTGGCTCAGTGTTCCCAATCCAGCACTGAAATGCCTGCAATCATTTTGATTTGGAGGACGTGTGTCTATTTAGCATTAGATGTGTCTTGTAGCATTCAGATATTCCCCAAGAACAGTTATATTTAGGACCTCTTTCACCTAGGACTGCACAGCTGGAAGTTGTCTGCTGGAAGTTGACTAGAGCAGACCATGGCATCTTGAAATTAAGCAGATAAAGCTGAAAACCAGGACATAATTTAAAGGTAAGTAAAAATTTTTCCTCTTAACCTCTGATTTAGTTTAAGGCAAGGAAATTCATGGTATTTGCATATGATGCACTCAAGAAAAAAAATTCAAGTCTTACTACACATCTTAATCTTGTTTAAAAATTATGCAAGTCTTCCTTTAGGAAAGAAAAATGAGCAATCCCCAAAGCTTTTCACCAAAAAATCCCCAAACAACTCTGCAGTTACCTGGCAAACAACCAACAGAGAAGCAAAGAACTTGCAAAGCCACAAAAGTGACGGGCCGTTAGTCAAGTGCACCAGCACTCTTTGGTGACATGCAGCTTGTCAAAGCAATGTTTGCTTATGAGAAACATGAACACAGGGTATTAATGACCTGTTCAACCTGTTCACTTCAAATACAGCACAGGGCACCTTGGTTTAACATTACAAAGAATTCCGACACTCTTCACAAGATCTGTAGGAATTCAAGTTCCCCCATTACAAGCTTTGAGGAATTCAACCAAAATATGTCAGGGGAACCAGACATCAGCTTTCCACCTCATTCAAAATATTTGGGAGTTATTTCCTTGGTGATTGTCATGGTCCCACTTGAATGGTCTTCTGACAATTGGCATTTTCTTCCACACACAATCTAACACTTCTATAGAAGAACACCACATTTCAGTTTTATTTCTTCTCTTAACAACCAACATAAACATGAACCAACACTGTGACTTAAAATAGTACCAACAGTACTATTTTAAGTCACAATCCCCCAAAAAACATTCCTGGTTTTCTTACTACTGTAACATAGTGGCAACTATTAGGAAGAAAAAGACAGTCAAACCAAACACACAACTCGGAGTGGAACTTACTGCAACCCTAGTAATTCTGCTTTATTGAAAGTCCTTATTTTTCCATCTAGGAATGTGATTTTTGTTGACTCACAGCATTCAGCAAGCAAGGTCTGCTGCTGCTGCTGCAAGTGGCACTGGGTTTTGCCTTGGCACATGGTGGGGCTCCTTTCAGACATGTGCCTGATGGCTGACAGAAGAGGGGAGACAAGCTTTGACCATGACAGCTCTGCAGTTTGTTGAATTCTTCAGTGGCAATAGCACTTCCATGCTGGTGTCACCCACCTCTCCTGGAAACAGGCTCCTCTTTGCAAATCTCCCAGGTTATCAGGAGCAAAAGTGGCATGGGCTTGCCTCCAGGCAGAGAAATTCTAGAAGAAAGAGAACCTTTCCCAGAATAAGTCAGTGAGTTGCACATTGATCCTAGAAAACACATATTGGGATGATCCTGGATTGGCTATAAACCGACCTTTGAGTGGAACCAGGAATAGTTTTCATGTGTGACAATCTGAGAGATTTTTTTACAACCTTCAGAACTGGTACCTCTGCCCCTACAGAAATTTGCATTAGTAGCGCTCATTTCTCAGACAGAAGAAAAGGTTGGTTAAACACTGAGAATTTCTGAAATCCCACCTTAGGAAGTCTTTACATGCCAGGATGCTGCCATCTTGTTGATAGTATAAATGAAAAGAAAAAGAAATAACCTGTACAGTGAAACGAAGTGGAATAGAAATAAAAGGATGCAAGAACAGTAATCTGCAGTATTACAAAGATGCTATGCAAGAGAGAAATTCCTTGGTGTCTAGAAACTCTGCCTTAGAGTCTCAGTAATACACTCCTCCATTTTAAATACCAGGCAGATCTCCTGATCTGTAGGTAACTCATGAGAAAGTGCTGTTTGTTCGGGATTTACTACATTTTGAACAACGTGACTACTGATGAATCAGTGTAATTCAGTGTAGTAGAGTGCAGATTAATTAGTAATACAGTGGGGACCTCCTTTAAGTCCTCCCCAAAATCTAACCATTATTATAGATAGGTCAGTGCAAAAGTATTTCTTCTAAGTACACTACCAATTAAATAAGTGATTTTCCATAAGAAACTGTCCAGAGCAATAGAAGAAGTATTTTAATGCTATTGTGTAAATTCCAGTTCCTTCTTCCCTTGAATGCTATGCTTTGTCCTAGATTATCAAATGGAGTTTCTAAGGCATTAATGAGCACCTTTCACTGGAGCATGTAAGTATACTTTGTACTTCTGAAAAGTCACATGGACACTCACATTAAAAAGGTAAACAAAACTACAAAATGAGAAAACAGTAACTGAAGGCTTAGAGACTTTTAGATGGGGAACATTGAAATTTGCTTTTATTTCACTCAGCAGACATAACTACACACATCAGCAAGGCTGTATAACAGTGATCAGCACAAAAAGGTTCTCTGAAAATTGCTAAAGAACAATTTTTGTGACTTTTATGACACAATAAGAAAATGACAACTCCTAAAATAAGTTTACAAAATTAAGAATTACAGAGCTACAGACAAGACTAAATTACAGAATGCTTGCTGAAGATACTATTAAGGAAACACAGCCTTCTACCAAGTTTTCATCATTTTAAGAACAGTATTTTCACTTGGGTTAGGTAAAGGAAAAGTTTGACTCTCTGCAGGGAACAGCCAATGAGTCGCCCAGCAGCGGAAGGAAATCCCTGAGACATGTACATCCATGTGCTATCACAAATGGAAAAAGAGGTAGGCAGGAGTTCCCTCCCTGATGTATCTGCCTCTGATGGTTATCCAAAAGCAAATACCAGGCACTGAGCTCATCTGGCCTGGCTGTTTTAGTCCTTTAGCACATTTCAACTGGATCTTTTCACCGATACTAGTCAAACGTACTGCTAGTGGCATGCTTTTTTCTGTGCCTAACACCAGAGATCTAGTAAGGCAGAGCTGGCATTACAGCAAATAGTGCTCTGGCAATATCCCCTCTGCTGCACTCGGAGACCTGGGCAGAGAGGCACTGCTGAAAGAGTGCTGAGGCACTGCGTTGAAAACCGCTCTCTCACACTTGCATTCCAGCTCTAATATCTCTTCACTGGGCAAAGTTACTGCAGCTGCTTTTCTGCTACTGGCAGAAAGAGACATTAAATAAAAAACTGTAGTACGCTGCTTCTTTCCTGAGGTTCTCTTTCCAGGCTGTTCTTAGAAAATGAGAAGTATCTGGGTTTTTTTTTCAGTTTCTGTATTGTCTCTTTCCCTAACACTTCTCTTATGCCCCATGTTCTTATCTTCCCCACTCTGTACCCTCCTGTTAGCACTTCCCAATGCAGACTCTGGTCTTCTTTATGTGAGAAAACATAACTGATTNGGAAAAGGGAAAAAAAAAGAAAGAAAGAAAAAAGGCAGTTTGGCCAAATTCAGTTCAAGACATTCCACAAGTTCAGTGTCAGCATGCCTCGCACAGTTTGACTCAGTCTGCTTTTCTACAAGATTGATCCCAACAGGCACACTTGCCCTGGGTGAAGAGTCCCTCTGAAAGGTTAAAATTCCTACAACACCTACCAGGTAGGCAGAAAGAGATAAGGCAGCAGATAACAGGGTACTTCGTGGCATTTCCTGCAGCCACCCTCCCATAGGAGCTGGCTTTGGTCCATTTAAAACATTTGATGTATTTAATCCTACCCACATGAAGTTCACTGGGAAAGAGGCAACTTACAACTTGTACTACCCAGCACCTAAACAGGGGCGTTTAGCTTCACATACACAAATAATAAAAATAGCTAAAATACCAAGATATAAATAATACCAAATTCATAAAACATTAAACCACATTAAAATATTAAAATACACGGAAGTATATGGCATATATAAAGTACGTGTGCATATAGGTAGGTACGTATATATGATTTCCAGGAGTTTCTGTGCGGCTGGAGCTGGCAGGCTCGGAGGTAGCTGCACCGGGGGGCTCCAGCCCCGGCCGGGACCCCGCGGGGCAGGTGAGCCGGCGGTGGGTGCGGGGGGCAGCCCGGCCCTCAAGGAGTTACGGAGCACGATTACTTCATGTTCCCACCGGCCGCTTTCGGCTGCCCCCCCCGGCCCGTTTCACAATCCCTCTCGAGCAGCCCTGTCAAGCCCGGCGCGCTCCGTGCACACACCCCCCGTGTTCTCATGCCGGATTTTCCCAGGCCATGAATAATCTCGAAGCCCCCACGATAAATACACGTTCAGGGATGCCCGGAGCTCATTCAACCCGCCAGCCTCGCCGACGAGAAGGGGCCG
>VZRQ01010237.1:129280-139374 GCA_013397975.1 Machaerirhynchus nigripectus | reverse complement strand
GCACGCCCGGGCGGTACAGCTGCAGGACGAGGTGGGTACGGCCGGACCGCGGGCTCGCACACGCTCACACGCCCGGCCCGGCCGCGGCTGCCTCCTGCCGAGGTGCGACCAAACCTCTCCGTGTCTCTCCCCAGATGTGCAAGAAGTTTACGGTCTGCCCGAATAGCATGGAAATGCTCCTCTACAACAAGCTCAACCTCCCCAAGGTGACGGAGGAAGATGGGTGTCTGCTCCCCGGATTCGATGAGGCAAGGAACCTTTCTGGTCTAATCCTGTGTACTTGGGGCAAGTATTTCTTGCTCAAAAGAACTGTGGAAGTTGACCTAAAGATTTGTGCCGGCTCCAGCTGGCTTTGGCCAGACCTCCAAACTATATAAGCATCATCTGCTAACCTGCACACAGCATTGAATTAAAGGCATTTTGAACTTTAAGTGACTTTCTCACCTTTCTCTCATTTCAGGATAAATGCTTGAGAAAAATCTCCAGCGGGCTTTATACATTTCAGACATACCTCAAATACGTACAAGAAACTTTTAATACTGAAAGCCAAAATGTTGAATCGCTATCCTATAGTACAGAGCACCTGGCACGTACCATAAGACAGATGGTGAGTTGGTTTTAAATTCATTCTGATAATTTTTGTGGCTTAATACTGGTGTGCAGTCAGAAATAGAGGATGCTATGCGAAATAGAGGATGCTATGTTTCAGTTCCTTGAAAAAACAGGTGACAGTTCCTTATGCTCAGATCTTACCCTCATGACTCAGAGGTTTTATAAAGTTTTTTTCTTCTCTTAGAGACAAGTCTTCTTCCTACTTTCTATTGTTACTTCTCATTTCCAAACCGACTAAATGCATCATTGATTTAAGAACAAATATATTAAACTGGCTGATAGAAATAAGATTTCTCAGGGAGCTTGTTTCTAATTGCGGAACTGCAATTCAGCCTATACCTCCTAATGTTGGACCCACTGAGAAGTCAGTAACCTTTTTTAAAAGCCCACATTAAAAAAGCAAGTATATTTTTACAATATTAGTGATCTTTAAAACTCTCCAAAACAAACTTTTAGGCCAAGCTGTATGGTATATTGAGATACCAGTATAGCTGTCAATATACCAGACAGCTGCCTACTGAAGAGCACATACTTTGCTTGTAAAAAATCTTCTCTCACAAAACCCCCATTTCTCTTTTGATTTGGTAAATCTAAATGCTATTAATTTCTGACAGACATTTTTCATGTTGTGGAGCTTTGAAAGATCACACTTCAAAAATTCACTTAATTTCTGTAGTTCGTGCTCATATTAATTATCCTTAATACGAACTTTTCCTTTTGTCTTTGGGGAAACCATTTGCCTGATTAAAAATTACCCAGGTACAGACTGGAGAAGTCTTGGGGCATTATTTCCTTCAAGGTAGTTTTTGGCATGTGAAAAGCCTATTGTGTGTTTGCCATACCTTTCCTAACATATTTACTTATGCCCATCATTCTTCATGTGAAAGGAAGCTGAACTGCTTTTTTTCACACTGTGCTAGATGAGAATAATAGTCCTGTCATAAGACAGCAACTGATTACTGGCTTCCAGCTTGATATCCGAGTTTGCAGAAAGTTTGTTTCATAACTAAGACTAGATTTTTTGGGTTGGGTTTGGGGTTTTTTTGGTGGAGGTTTTGGATTTTTTTTAAATCAAGGTAATCAAAACAGGCAGAATTAAACACAGTGATCAAAAGCAAAACCTGTACTTGTAGAAGCTATGGAGGTTTTGAGAGAAAGCCTTGAACTTCAGGTTGGAAATTTGTGAGAGAAAAATCTGCCATTTAAGGCAAGAACAGCAATGCCAGAATCCATCATTTGTGGTTAGATAGACCCACCAGCATGATACCTGTCTGGATATCCAGACTTTTACAGAGCACAACAAGGAGCTGGGCATACCAGTAAAAAGGGGTGTGATCAGAACCCACTCCCAAGTAGTCTGGGTAGAAAGTTTATCTCTTATATTTCACAAAAAGATGTTCCAGAAGGAGGTTTGCATGTTCTTGTCACTAGTTAAAGGGTAGGAGAGATCCTAAACACAGAATTAAGCAGACACTTGTTAGAACTTTGGACTCCTAATCACCTAAAACAGCTCCATGACTTGGGTGTCTAACTCCCATTTTCAGAAATCCCACTTTTTGGGACAAGTTCTTCAAAGGCCTTTAGGTACTGGGTGCACAGTTCTGTGAGTCAGCATAAGATAAATAACTCCTTTTACTCATCTTTTAGTTATGCTCTCACATACCAGTGAAAGTTGGTGGCACTTAGTCTCTCATGTGACTAAATGCCTGGAAAGTAGGAATTAAGTAGCTAAACAAGTCTGACATCTTTGGAAATGGTTAATCTACTGCAAAATGTGAGAGTACTCCACTGTCAGCCAATTAACTTATGACTCAGGATGGAGCAGTACAGGTTAGGACAACCCAACATCAGCACGTCCCCACCTAACCAAGCACGTGACTGCCAGAGAGCAGGACGGGTGTATTGATCTGCTCAGAGCCTGTTGGACTGCGATGCCCAGAACAAACAGTATAGCCCAGAGACTGCTACACAGCAATCGTAGCAGGCATCAGCACTCCTCACACCTCTCTGCAGAAGCAGGGCTGGAGGGAAGCACAGGTCCCAGGGAGGGCTGATGGCTGCAGTACAGAAAGGGTGGATACGCAGCAGGTTGGGAACATACAAACTGATGCTCTCCAACAAGCTCAGTTACAGCGTTTTAACCAAG
This sequence comes from Machaerirhynchus nigripectus, assembly GCA_013397975.1. Classification (NCBI taxonomy): domain Eukaryota; kingdom Metazoa; phylum Chordata; class Aves; order Passeriformes; family Dicruridae; genus Machaerirhynchus; species Machaerirhynchus nigripectus. The sequence continues at coordinate 136,616 of VZRQ01010237.1, read as the reverse complement.
GCCCCCCAATATTGTCTTTTTCACAGGTGATCAATCCCGAAGAAGTGATCGTCCCGGATGCAGCTACCCAGGAATCCCTCCACACAGAACTGAAGTCCACTAAGGACTGGACAGAGAAAATCACCATCCATCTCATCCTCCGAGACTTTACTTCATTTATGGAGAAGACCGTGAGGGCCGTACGCTACTTGAAAAATACCAGGAGTTTCAGTGCTTGAATGTTTTAGTTCAGGCACAATCCTTTTGTTACAAATCTGTCAGGTGGCAGATGACAGTGTTGTTCTGTTTTAAGAACTAGAAACAGTAACAATGGTTTGCATCTACACACATTCCCATTTCCTTCTAGGAACTTATTTATTGTATTTAAAATATTTATTAGCTTTTAATATTTCTTATTTATATTTTCATTATTTAGAAATAATTTAAACAAAGGACATATTTTATTTCTTTTCTAATGGTACTATTCAGATTGTAAACTTATTTAATATGTATTCAACAAAAAACATTTTCAGAACCCAGAAAAATTGCTGTATAACTTATGTTTTTATAAATTTGAGAGATGGTATTTATGATTTATTTATATTTTTAGAACAAATAAAAGCTGATTTTTAAAAAAAGCTTGTATAACCTGCGTGAACTTTAAATAAGACTAAGGCACTCTATCCAGTTTTTAATACCTGCAATTATCAGAATAACCACTTTCAAGAATTTATCTGCATAATTAGGCCAGTTATCTATCTAGCACCTATGCACATACATACACACAACTTGATTACCATATAATTCTTAAAATGGGATATGAAGGAACCAGATGCACTGAAAATAGCATTTAAGAATGAACAAGATAAACCATTAAGGCTCCTGAGAAACAAATGGACAAGTCCCTTATATTTAATAAGGAACACCCTATAAAATTGTCTGTAAGGATCTTCTTATAAGTCAAATAATCTCTTTTAAACAAATGAAGGGGTGAGACAACCACATTAACCACTTCAACATGAATACTATCGTCTGATTAGTTTTATTGCTGTCATCCAGGGGAATTTTCCAAGTTTGGTTAAACATTGCTGGCCCCTACCCCAAGAAGTAGAAAAAAAATTTAGGTTATTTCCTTAAGCAATATAAATCAACATATTGCTGCTGAGCAATGCAGCAACATGCATTTGTCTTTTATAATTTGTATTTCACTAGTATGGACAAGCCACATACCATGAATACATATTCTTGAATACTGTATAGGGAAAAAAAAAACCAAAAAACAGAACAGGACTTAAGCCTGAGTACCAAACCACTGAAACTCTCCTTGGCTGCATCATCTGCAGCGCTGTAGCTGTGCAGGTACCTCTATACCCAAACTCAGAGGAATTCACAGACCACGCATGGGATGCAGGCAGCAGAAGTCCTTCAAGCTTTGTCCCTAAAGTTGGTAAAATATTAATTACCCTCACTTTTTCCTCTGGCACAGTGGGGAAGACGCAGAGATGAAAGGCAGGCCTTGGAATGTGGATAAGGATGTCAGTAAACTCTCCTCTTCCTCTGAGTGATCTGATTGTCCACATATGCATTCCACCACTGAGGATGCCAAAACAGTGAGCAGTCCACCTACTGCTCACATCTCAGATGCTCAAAACAAACCAAACCACTGCTTTGCCCAATATGGTAAAACTGTCATCTCAAGTTGAGCAACATCTGGAGAAGGAATGAGGAGATCTCAAGGAGATCTTTAAAGATGCCTGTGGTGAATGGGTTTTCTAAGAGCCCATATAAGATCCTACTTTAACTCCAGGAAACACATGCTCCAGGAAACACAGGGAAGCCTGATTTAGCTTTTTCACTGCTTACATTCAAAGGGATTTTCTTTCAGTGACCATTTGGTTAGAGAACTTTCTGGCCTTTATTATGCCAATAGCAGCTATAAGACCCAAAGTGGATCCCACACTGGACCTAATTACCTTGTGAGAACACAGAGGGGAAGGAAAAAAAACCAGACTGACCAAAAGGAAAGGCATCTCCTGGTTTCATTTCTCCCAGTAGAGAGGGCTGCATGAGATCACCATTAGTTACTACGTACACTGCATCTAAACAAACTCACACTGATCTCCTGAAATGCCAAAAATCGTATAAGAATTGGAGTGCTGAAATCACTTGCAACTGACAGACAAGCACTGACAGTTCCACCAGCACCCTTCAGCTGATGGCTACCCCAGGCTGTCTGCAATTCTAGTAAGCATGTAAATGCTGCCACATTTTAGGGTGTAGAAGATGAGCAAATATTACCACTTGTTGGGTGGGGAGGTCGACTTTCAAGTCCTCCCTGGAAAAAAGTGTTATTGGTGATAGTGCCACTGAGCTGTCATTATTTCACCTGTGTGTCCTCCACAGCCACCCACAGCTCCCAAGGTCCTTCAATGCAGCAGCTGCCTTGCTGGCCATCAATCTCCTGTCACAGTGGCAACTTCAGGGACTGCTCCCAGGATCAGCACCACTTGCTGAAACTAACACTCACTGGTGCTTCTGGCACACAAATATTTGCAGTGGGGAATTCAGATGAAGTCAGAGGAGACCTAAACACCGCTGAGCATTACACAGGGCCTCTCAAATGAACCAGCTTACCATCCTTTTCCCAGTTTGCTGTGTAGAAAGCATTTTATGTCAGTAAACACACAAAGGCATTTATTTTAGTTGGCAGACCAGCACAAACACATAAAAAAACCCAGAACAATATTAAAAGAGAGCAGTCCTAACTACACTCAGCAACAACACCTCAGCTCTTCCTAACTGCCAACTCACTGAGCAAAGAAAACTCAGAAAACAAAAACAGCAACAAAAAAACCCCTCTAACACAATACAATAAAAAAAGACCTGCTAATAATTACCTAATAGGAAATTACCCACCAAAGCAGCATTTTGGCTGCTGCTGTACAGGACCAGACTTGCCCTGCACATCCCAGCTAGCCTTTCCCCACATTTCCATTCATCCTTAGTCGTTAACCTCACAGTGAGATTTTGGAATGCTTAACAGATTACCAGCTCCCTTCATCCTGATTTTGAATTCCCAAAGAAGGAAGAAGGTAAGGCTATGTTGAAAAGCATGCATACATTATACAGTATGCAAGAAAACCCCACAGTATTCAGAAACAGTGTTTAAGATGAGAAACAAAATATCCCTAAGAGAGCAGCTGCCTTACCACCAGAATGCTGGACAAGGGAGAAAAAAACCCAGAACAACCCCCCAAAAACCCAAAATGCAACCTACTATTAAAGTCATCTGTAATAAAAAAGTAGGAGGGTTTTTTTAAGTTATAGTCTCTGAAGTACCATTTCTCTCATTGTGTAAGAAACTTCTAAAAAAAAAAAGTGGAAAACATTTCAGCCTGACTGACTTCCCAGGCTGCAGTACCATCCCCCACCCAGTACTGGTGTAAACACTAAATTTTGAAAAAATTTAGAAAGAACAGCAGCTACTTGAAAGAGACTGCCTGCATCTCTAGTGCCTCCACAGATTTTATTAACAGCTGATGGTGAGATTAGCAAAACCACACTGATGCTACAAGAGATGGGAGAGTTACACCACCAGTAAAGCATGGGAGCAGCGCCACTTTTCAGCAGTAGTGAGCCATTAGGTTGGCTTAGCTCGATGGGAAACTTCCCCCTATGTTTGCCACTGTTATTTGTAACTAATAATCTTTTCCAATCTCAATTTAAAAGATAAAATGATGGAAAGGTAAGTATGCAGTAGTATCCACCAAACACACCACAGTCAAGAGGTGCTGGCAAATATATATATATGTATATATTTATATAACTACGAACTTTGTGACTAAGTCCTTACTTTTCAAGTCAAATGATTAGGTAACAATTTCTCATCTCTCTCAGTGAATTTCTTTCCTCTTCTTGATAAGAGGAAAACCAAAACCCACCCACCCCCTTGCTCCCAAAAAAAATGCAACCTCTGCAGGCTTCAACCCTGAAGCACTATTTCCTCCATGAATTACTAGGAAAATCAACCAACTTCTGTAATCTAAACATATTTAACTGAGTCCTGGTATATTTTCAAGACTGACTTTGGCAGTCATCAGAAAACACTCTACAGAAATTTTGCAATCTGGATTTCTATTCAGTGACCAGAATCTAAGATTCAATCTTTCCTGAGAAAATCTGTTTAAAAAAACAAACATTCACCTTCAGAATCAAAACACTGAGATTTGATTTGCCCTGCCATATTATTTTCCACATAGATGATAAACATTCCCTCCATCTAAACCATCCTCTAATCCTGAATTAACATAAGCATAACCAAGAAACAATGTATGTAACCCACAAGCTTAACCAAGAAATGGCTATTGCATCACACATCATCATGGAAAAGTATTTAGAAATTGCAATTAAGTGGTTATTTGTAAAAATTAAATTAGTCATATGACATTTAACAGGATGTGGTCTCTCCTCCTGTGGTGAAAACAGATGTAATGAGCTTTAATTTCCAAATATCATCAGTATCATCATAGCTTAAATTCCAAGCCTGTAACAAAATACTTCCAAAAATATCCAGGGTGTATATACTTTGATTTACCAATTTTCCTAATAAAAACCATTATGTTAGATCTCTGTTTCATTTACCACACAATGCAAGAAGATGAGATCTTAGCCAGCTCTTTGTCACCTACAGCCACTCTGGAAGACAGCCGTTCAAAGTAGCAAAAGACAGGTTTTATACTTCACCAACACAGGTCTGTTGCAACAAAATTCTGAACACTGATTTGGTCTGCACAGTTTATGTGTTTAAATGTTACAGCTGAGCTAATAGGAGCTTTGCTGATGAATTCATCCAAGGGAAAAAAAAAACAAAACACACACCCTGTTTTATAACTGTGATGAGATACAGTACAGTTACTTTGTACCAGCCGTGTCTACACCAGGAATTTGTAGCGGAATTAAAAACCAGTTACAAATTCCCCACCACCTTTATTTTGCCTCACAACTGGCCAGGCCTTGAAGAGTTTATGGAGCACACAAGTAAATTTCTTTGTAGATTAAACTATTAGGAACAAAATTATACTGAAAGGCAGATTTTTTTCCCTTTAGTGATGACACTGAACTGACCATTCTTTTTATACCCTGCTACCAGGAGATCCACAATCCATACATCAAGACCAAGAAAACCACCAAACACACAAGACTCCCTCTCCGTCCCTTGCACAATTGGTTGTCACCAGGTACAACAGGCTCCAACGACAGGTCACATTTCCCTGACACTAAGGCAACCACAAGCACACTCCACCCCCACTCTGAAGGCACAAAGTACAAGCCAAACAATCCGTATCTCCAGGTTAAGAACAACGGGATACCTCAAAGTCAGTACAACCTCCATCAAACACAAGAAGGCATCAATGATTTTATTTCACACATCTAGACTGTAGCCTTGAGCTCAGCTGTGAAAGTCACGGCTCATTTTTCAGTAAACTATGCTCACTGGCTTTATTCCAACACTAGGAGTTCACAGGACTGCATCACAAACCCCATCACAGAAAAAGAATCTGCACTTGGCTGCAGAAGGCACTGCTTCAGTGACAGAGATCAATACAGTTAAGCAGGGAAACTCATATATGTTCTTTTCTAAGCATCTCCCATGTGACAGTAAAATAAAACTTTCTCAAGTTCTACTGGGAGAAAAACGCAAAGGAAAAAATCATAGATGAAAACACTTGAAATTAGTAACACTTAATTTAAGTCCCCCGCCTTGACAAACATGAGAGTCCTTCCACCTCATTCCATAGACCTGCCCTCTTCTCCCTTGCACCACCAAAAAACCCCAGTCTTGCTAAAACTAGCATATTTCCTGACCTTATTTAAGGGAATTAAGATTTTTCACAGGAATCTGTTTAATGTATAACTTCACAAACCACTGATCTGCTCTTACAAGCACCTCCAAATTTTGTGAAAATGACAAAAACCCCAAAGTAATTTCAAAACATCCACACCAAAGATTTCTTCATTTTTATACGTGAACAAAATATCTCCAATTTTTTTTTTGCTACCTTAAAATTAATTACCAAGATTTAATCATTAATACCTATTCTTTTTTTCCCAGGGAAGAATATATATTTTTATTTAAGGAGAAGTTTCACTCATCTTCTAATTACAGAAAGAGCACTATATGGAATGAAAGCCTGGACGTATAAATAAAAAACATTATACTACATACTGGCATTCAATTCAACCTGAATTGAAGGTACTATGAAAGACTTTTTCCCCCTCAATTTGAAAACCCAAGAGTTCTATGCTAACAACTCTCCTGCAACACACTTGAGTAGCAGTGAATTACCAAAAATTTCCTACCCAATGCGTTTGAGGTAAGAATTGCATAAGCAACGTTTATCCAATAATTCCAAGTTGCAAAAAACCTGAAATGCAACTATTTTTAAGACAAACTTTCAGCACGGAGACGTCACAGAATGTGGCCTGTGCTTGACATAGCCATGCTTTTGTAAAACTTTTAATGAAAGAGGAAACACTTCCCTATTTCTCTACCTCTTGCCAAACACTATCATTCTTGGAGAGCAGCCAGAGCAACCATGTGGCGGTTACAACCCACAAACCACATCCCCAAATGTCGGACACACAACAGAGCACATGAAATGCACTTCTGCATGTGTTTGGGTCCATCTACCCACTGCTGCATTTTGGGTATTGTACACCCTTGTGAAATGCAAAATCTGATTGAGAAATAAAGTTACTTCACACTAAATACTGTAACCCTAGTACTGAACATCTCAGGTTACTGCATGAAATTCAACAGAAGATTAATCATGATTAAAGCCACTATCAAGTACCAACAGATTATTTCATTACTATTATTAGTATCAGCCAAGAAAAAGAATCAAAATGTTAATTCCTTTCATAATTTAAGACATATAAGCAGTTACATTAATCTCAAGTTACCATAAGAGAAAAGGCACTAAAAAGGCTGCACTAGCAAAAGGAAATAGTCATGAGAAAATGTTCTGCATTCAGTCCTTGCTCTGTTCCACTGTCAGCAGTCTATCAGCATTAGCCATGCCAGTGTTTCATGGCATTTGATTGTGTTATCATGATTAATGGAATTTTAAGAAGCATGCTGGTTTGCACTAGCTCTCAAATGTTTTCACTTTTCTCTTTCCAATTCTCACCTTTCAATTTAAGTTTTTTCCCTTGGCTCATTTCTCTCTATTTTTCCAATTATAGCTCTTAAACACAGTAACATTTTACCATGAATTTTCATGGCAGATTAAAAACTGAGGAATCTCCTATTCTTAAACATTTAATTAATGTAAAAACTGCCTGAAAATCTGTGGGG
>VZRQ01010237.1:52572-118127 GCA_013397975.1 Machaerirhynchus nigripectus | reverse complement strand
TCCTTGTTCTGCTTTGCTTGTGTGCACAGCTTTTGCTTTCCCCATTAAACTGTCTTTATCTCAACCCAGGAGTTTTCTGGCATTTACCTTTCCGATTCTCTCCCTGATCCCAGTGTTTGTGAGGTGACTCTGTGGGGCTTGGCTGCTGGCCAGGGTTAAACCACAACAGATGCCTGTCTAGAAAATCAGTAGAATGATCAGAGTGGCAGGAACAAAAAGCAAAGTGTAGTAATTTTGTATATTAAATCCAGTAACTGTACAATTTATTTATTTAAAAATAAACCAAAACTGAGTGGTAACATGGAGTTATAATCTCATTATTTTTCATTACAGCTTCTGAGGCCAGGGAAGGAGAAACGGCAGTCTGAGGTGAGACAGCATTGAAAGAACCTCATCAAATGCTTTTAGAGATCTCTGAGAAGAACTGTTGATGTGCTTAAAAATTGAGTATTACCTGCTTCACAACTGTAGTGTTGTTTGAAGCGTGACTTTCCTGTTCTCTCCATCTTTACTTAATAATGAAAATTAAGTGTTACACTTAGAGATACTGCTACTATTTACCATAGATATTTTTTCTACAGACACAGCAGTTCTTCAGTGCATGTTTTTATGATTGCAGTACTTGGCCAAGGATGAAAACAATAATCTGATTCCTTACATACTTTCAGTGATACGCAAAAATCTGATGGATAAAAGGATTTTCTGAGGCCAAAACTAATACCCATATTTACTCATTCATTGTTTTTAAATTAAGCTCTTTTTTTAGCAGCTGAGCAGTAAAGGTTTTGGTAACTCTAGGAGGATTTTCCTCCAAAGATATTTTAATGTAAACCTTTTCCTTGTCAGCAGATCTCAAATAGATTTTTGTTGCTGAAGAATATGTTGGTTTAACAGCACACATCTATAAAGATTTTAAAGGACTTAAAAGATGCTTATTTTAGGCCAATTTTTACTATGATTTAAACAAGATGAGGAAAACAGTTAATATATTCTGATTTTCAAAAGTCTTTGCTTGTATACTTGCCTTTATACCAATTCCGACCTTAGTAAATTGTATTGTGGTGAAACAACCATGAAACTGATAATGTCTTTGCTATCAGTTGACAGCATTGCATGTGAAAATGAAATATTTTTCTCTGATGCAGAACATAGAATTGCAGTATTTGAAAAATAATAATTGTAAGTCGTATTCTGCTTTCTCTCTTCAATGAGCGTTGTAATAGTCTTCCTTAGCATCCAATTACAAAAAATAAACATGCTGCTGAAACACTTTTTTCTGGCGATGAAATATTTGAAAATGTAACTGATTGATGCACAGCACTCACTTCACTTGTTTACAATTGAGCTTTTGGATGCACTCTCAGATTTTGCAAGATAAATGTATACAACAAGCTACTTATTAACTCTGGTTATAAGCTAAGAGAAAACATGTAGTAAAGCAAAAAGAAGAACCTGTGAGTTGAAATATGCCAGGTGGATCTGAAACAAGTCTGTGTGGGTTCTTTGCCAGTTTGGTCTGGGTTTTGTCTTAAGTCCCAGTTAAACAAATTATGTGTAGTTTCAGTTATTGTGTATATCCTTAAGTATTCTTTTTTGTTGTAACTTCCAAAACAAGAAGGGTGTTTGTTGAAACTAAGATTTTTTTCAAAGTGTAAATTAAAGTTTAATTTAGTATAGCTTTAATTTCAATAGAATTGGAAGCATAGCACAATCTAGGTTTTGGTGTTGTCATTATAATAGTTTTGTACAACTTGTAATACAAATTACAGAGTCCAGATCATAAAAGAAAAGGTAAAAATACGTGTATTTTCAGATCTTGAAAAAGATTGCCCAGTCAACAAAGGAAATGTGTCATGTATATGTACAAACTAAATAATTCATAGTATATCTAAATGTAGAACTAATTATTTAGTTAAACTGAACATAGGTAAGAATTTATCTTCATTGTTCACTTTGGGTGAATTGACTGCAGAAACTTAAGGACAAACCTTTCTGTCATATTCCTAATTCAGCACAGCCTAACCATGACCAGCAAGGTGAGGAGCAGTTCACACCTTCTCTGGCCAAGCCCCCTCAGGGTGTGCTGCCTGAGCTTCCTGCTGAAAGTGACACTGCAGCAAGAGCTGCCTTTCAGAATTTGGAAATTCAACCAATATGGACAAAAGAATCAACATTTATGTCTCTCTTTAGGTTTTGCATTGCAGTAGTTTAGATTTCACTGAAAATTCTTTGAGATCTTCAGCACATGGAAGATTAGAATCAGTAATTTAGTATTATAATGAGGAATAATTAAGGCCTTTCCTAGATACCAGAAGGCGATCAAGGAAAGCTCTTTTCTTCCAAGTCTCATCTGGTGCTATCAAGATTAAATGAAGCACAACTCATGGTTAATGAAGTTTTTACTATTCTATTAAAATAAAATTTAGTCTCTTAAAATGGTTCCCTTTTGCCTTTCATGCATAATTTCTCTCCATACTTTGTCTATTTCAGTATAGTCGTATGCCATATTTAGCTCAGACAAACATTTTTAGATTTTACTAACTTCAAAACATTGTCAAGTAGACACACAAGTGTGTCTTCTCTACATATGGACAACCTGATTCATATGCCTGTAAGTTCATCTAAGACTCTTTCCACTATTGCACAGAAAACAAATGACCTTTCAGGGAAACACCTATTGGTGTTTCAATCAATGCTGCTGCTTTTCAGTCAGGATTATTAAAAATCTCAAACTTTGATCTCCTAGAAGTGCAGAACAACTGCATTTTAGTCATTTTAGATGCTGTTTTTTTCAGACTCCAGTTTAAGAGGGTAGTCTGTAGCAGTAGGTACTGGAGTGATTAATGAGATTCCAGTAGTTTTTTCCATAGCTTCCTGCCTAGAGTGGAAAAAAAAAAAATCAACAAACAAACAAAAAAACCCAACCCCAAACCCATAATGGCAGATCAGTTGTGTGCCTTTCACTGCTTCTTGTAAAATGATAATGGACTCCTAAAAGTTTCATTTTCGAATGAGAACCATTTAAGCAAGAATTTTAGCAGATGCAGAGGACATTCAAGGAACTTGTGAAAGTTCCTTATGTTCTGCTTTATGAAGTCTGTTAGTCACATTTGGCACAAGCTGTGAATCTGACCCTGATTTCCAAGCATTTAAACAGTCCAAATAAAATGCCATTTCTGTAATACTTTTATTTTTCCCTTTTTTTTCAAGTGTATCTTAAGTGCACATCTGAAGAAACAATATTGTACTCCTTTATTTCAGATTTAGGTAGCAGTCACAAGAGATTAAATGCTGTTATGCGTAACGAAGCATGAAGATGACAAGATATATGAACCAGAGGCTTTTCAGCTCAATCATATCATCCAGCACATAATGATACAGATTTTGTATTTCAGACACCAGTGTCACCTTGGAGTTGAAATCCTTCTGGATGAATCTGTGTAAGTATAAATAAGATAGTTCCCCACACCCCAATTGCCTTCCTACTTTAAAAATAGAAACAAAAATTAGTTGTCCTGAGTTACGAGTTGTGTGTGGTATTTGTGATGGAAAATTCTTTCTAAAATAAACACAGTAATAAATTATCTGCTTTTTTCCTGTCATATTTTAAGGGGACAGGCTGCTTCTAGTGACAGAGTACTAGACTGGACTGATCCTGGTCTCTTTTAGGGCATTAGTACTTGACTAGTACATACAGCACTGTCTATTAGAGTCATTAATTGTATCAAGCAAAATTTTTTTCTGTAGTTTTTTTATTAAATTTCTTTAAAGCCACATGCAGAATGTTACTTCCCATGTTGTGTTTTAGTTCCAGCAGCTCTAATACAGATGATACGGTGATGGACTTCTGAAATCCTGAAGAACATGAATCTGACAGGGAGCCTAAATGGGACTTTTAAAAAAAAGTATTACAAATCATTTAACTACTATTTAAAAAATTTATAAATGCTGAATAAGGGTGTCAGTTAATAAATGTATCAGCCTCTATTAATTTAGTTCCTTCACTTCATTAGAAAGACACTATTGATCCAAAATTTATTAGCAGTGTTCTGCTGAAGCCAGTGGAGGGCAGACTTGAATTGGAAACTCTTTTGCTACTGCAGTTACTAGAACTTAAAATACCAGATAGTCCCTTGAGCTTAAAGCCTCATCACTTCTCTAGTGTTCTAATTACACTTGTGCTGGATAAAAGCTTCTTTGCAGTTGCTGTTTGACAAAATGAGTGTTTTGCGTATATTTAAATAAAGATGTTAATATGAAAGTTAATAAGTCTATGTATTAGCAGCTGTGTGTTACTCATCAGGGATAATCCACACTGCTTAATCATTAACCATGTACATCTTGAAATGTTTTTTAAAAGCTAGTGGATATAATTACCCCCATTTTACAGATGAAGAAACTGAGGAACAGAGTGTTAACCTTGCAGATTACCCATCTGGGTGACCGACAGAAACAAGAACAAAATCCAGATTTCTGAGAGCTAATCCAGTGCTTTGCACACATAAACTATTTTAACTCTTGCAAACATTATGGAAATGATTTCTAGCAGCCCAAATTGTGGGGACTGAGGCATTTACACTGATGAAATAGCAGGCAACCTGACAGTCAAGCTGTAGATCTTTAGAAGAATATTCTTCCCAAGAGGATGGGTGGCAGTCAGATCAAATGCCTGAAGATCTGCTTTAAAGTAGTAGTTTATTATTAAAACAAGTACTCTGCATTTTTAGGCATATTTATTATTCATTAAGTTGGGTTGTAGTCTTTCCAAAACCTTTATGATAGCTTGTGTCTGACTCTTGTTATGTGTAATGTGTTGTCTTCACACATTTTTAAGTGCTGTGTGAAGGTTTGTAAGAATATATTATAAAAGAGGCCACTTTAAGTTTCTTTTTGATTTCTCCTTGTACCTCGTGTAATTGTACACCTCACAAAGAGTTGTCACCTCCAAATAGTCATCACTTTCCATAACTCACAGAGGCCTGAATATGCAATTATCTCAAAAGGGAAAAGAGTTACTTGCTTTTCTGCAGAACATAAAGTCTCCTCAAAATAACCACTAATTGGAGGCATTTGTATACAGGCTCATTTTGTAGTAAACCACTGGATGCCTTAGCTCAAGAAGAAGCAAGAAAGATAACAATTCAATTAACTGAAACTGCTGCTTTGAGAAATGTGGTTTGCAGTGTCAAACTTATTTTATTCAGACCTAATTATACATTGCTGGAAACTGTTAACCATTATTAGGGGCAAATAAGTCCGAGGTTTGGGGGTATGACAGGTTTGGCCTGCTGTAAGCTTCACAGGTTGACACCTCTACCTACAGAATGATCTTTTCTTTCACTAATCCTAGATGGTGTATATTTTGTTTGTACCCAACTTTCCGTTTTATTTGTAATATATGTGTGAAATGTTCAAACAATTAGTGATTTAAGAGCAGTTAAGATATTACTACCTCAGAAACACATCGCTGTTATGTACAGTTGTGTATTTGTTGTGCTGAGCAGGCCCAACTGAGTTACAGAGGGAATTACAGATAACGTAAAATAACTATTTATTATTAGAGCTGTAATTTCTCTACATAATATTAATATAATATCTATAATATATATTATATAATTATATATATAATATAATATAATTCTAATACTATTTAGTATTAGAGCAGCAGCTGTATTAGTATTATAATTCTAATACTATTTGTACTTAATTATATATATATAATATAATTATAATTATAATACTATTTAGTATTAGAACAGCAGCTGCTGGTATAGGCAGATTGGCCAAAAGCCTGTCCCTGTATTTCTTTACATGGAAACAAAGGGATAGATGTATGTACTGTCTGAATGATGTTGTGTGCCTGTGCCAAAAAAAAAAACATACAGTAGTATTTTATTGGAAAGGTAAACTTAGTTCTGGATTAAAAATTTTGGAATATGCCATGTATAAAATTCATATTTGATCAAGATCAGTTCCTCTGGTAATGTTCCTTCAGAGGCGAGTGTTTTAATGAAAGGGAAAAGATACTTCCACATCTGTGGAATTTAAAGCCTGCTGTCAAGTGGCCAGGACCCTTAAATGTGTGTTGAAGTGTCCTTCTCTTAATAAATCAAAAATGTTTATACTTACTGTCACAAGTAGTAGAAGAACACCAACAATTGCTTCCATGTTTAGAATTCTGTGGAGTCTGCTACCTGTGAGCAGACTCCACTTAAAAGTCTCTGGAATTACTAATTGCTAACCTCATTCTTGACATACTTCAGCCTCCAACAGCCTGCTGCAACTTCTGTTACACCTTCTGGGATTCTATCTATAGCAATTGCTTTCTCTCCCCAGCTGGCTCCAAGCCAGAAATATATCCATTTGCACAAATGCTTCTTAACCTTGTTCACACTGGGAGGCAGGAGTCAGGGGAGCTGTTCATATTTTTCTTCTTTCTGCTTCTCTGGTTGGTGGATGCTTCTACAGTAAATTCAGTACTTGCCATGTTTGCTGTGTAATGAACCAGTGGTTACAATGCCTTTTCTAAACTGCTGTTTGTTTCACTTTAAGTGCACTGAATAAAACTGTTTTTCCATGGTCATTTCATGGGCATCTTACTGTAACACAGGAATCCTAGGCAAACACATTTAATCAAAATCAACCTTTTGATAAGGTTGTATTCTTCCTTCTCAGTAGGGCATACTTAGTTGACAGAGAAAGCCTTCAGCACTTGCAGAGTAACCAGCACTTCTGAAGGCTGAAGAAAACACTAAAGCACAAACATTTCTCGCCAGCTACCTGGCAAGTTCTGGTGCCCCTGTCATGAAGAAGTTGGTTTATAACTGACAGGGAAGATTGTGCTTACCACGGGAATGGTACTGGTACCCAAACTAGCTTGTTTTCATTCTGAAAAACCTGTAGCTCACACACATACATGTACAGTGTCCAGTTCTGGAGTCCTCAGTGCAGGAGGGACATGAACCTCTTGGAGCGAGTCCAGAGGAGGCCACCAAGATAGTTTAGAGGGATAGAACACATCTCCTACAAGGAAAGACTGAGAGAATTGGGCTTGTTCAGCCTGGAGAAGAGAAGGCTTCATTCAGTGTGACCTAATGGTGTCCTTTCAGCACCTGAAGGGAGCCTACAGGAAAGATGGAGAGGGACTTACTACAAGAGCATGTAGTGACAGGACAAGAGGGAATGGATTCAAACTGACAGAATAGGCTTACATTTGATATTAGGAAAAAATTCTTTGCTGTGAGGGTGGTGAGTCACTGGAACAGGTTGCCCAGAGAAGTTGTGGATGCCCCATCCCTGGAAGTGTTCAAGGATGGGTTGGACGGGACTCTGAGCAACCTGGTCCAGTGAAAGGTGTCCCTGCCCATGGCAGGGGGATTTGGAATGAGATGATCGTTTAAGGTCCCTTCCTACCCAGGCAATTCTATGGGTCTATGTTCATGTGTATAGATACTAATGCATTATATGTATATAAATGTACATAACACTGCAGGTTTATCAGAATTAATTGAAAATGAGCCAGCTTGGTTATCAATACCAGCACCATTTCTGAGGATATATGTATAGACACATATAGCAAACTTCAGCTGCAACATGGAAGTCCTTGGTGTTTCAGCTACCTAGAACTACCTAGCAAATATTTGACATTAGAAAATTAGGAACACTTTGATTGGAGTAATTAGGTTGATACATAGGAGTTCTATAGTAGAGGCAGGAACAGATAGTCCTGAATTTTCTGATTCCAATTTCCACAACAAATTTTAAAAAAAGATGTTTTTCATGCACTTCTCTACAATTGTAGTGAGTTCTGTACCAGAGTCCAGTCTGAACTCTGAAAAAGACAAAGTGTGTGGTTACAAAAACAGACACAGACCTTGGCTCTATGTTTGCATGCTAAATCAAGAACAAGGATTCTGCATTAAGATTGTACATAGGACAGCGTGTGGCATCTCTTACTGCATTCTTCTGTGGCATCTTAACCACATTTAACTTCCATTTTTTTATTAGATCTCATCATTAGGAAAAAAAATGCAAGTTCTAGCTTGTGCAAAATTCGGTTTATCTCCAACTCTAATAAATCCAGCCTTGCAACTTCCAGTCCTCTCAGGTGACCACATACCTGTCCCTAGAAAACATTCCTCTCCATTTGAGCTCATAGAGTAAACTGCTGGATGAGTTAAGTTCTGTTCTCTCTAAGGTACTGTATCATACATTTGCAATTTTGTTCTCCCCTTAATGCAGCTGGAGTGTTCAGGCTATGCCATTTAACTGCATCTGTGTCGCAGGTCACTGACATCAGAAACACATTTTAGCCTCGGTGTCACAAATTAATTGAGTTACAGAAAGAAGAACAAGGTTACTAGAAGAACAGGTTTTAAGATTCTACTTTCAAATAATAGTGAGTAGCTAAAAAAATGCTAAAAGCCAGGAGCATGCAAGCTCCTACTGGTGAGTTTTCAGTTGATTGGCATTGGCTTTTAATAACTACCTGCAAAAGACTAATTAGTGACCTCACTGTGCTATCCTACATTTCAAAGTGTCTAATCCTGTCATGTAGCCGCACACCTAACATCGACTGCTAACTCAACTTCATACCCAGCACTGGTCAGGACTAGCAAGCCTCAGCTTCAAGGTTTAAGGTGGAGTCACCATTGTGCCTCCTGTCAGGAATAATCTATCATTTCCATTGTTGGGAACAAGTGAAAAGATGTTAACCCAGGAATGGTTTGGTTTTCTCCTACTAACAGTAAATTTAGAGCTGTAGCTTCATGACATCAGTGGGAGCAGTGTGTTCAAATCTTCCAGCACGTTATGGGAAATACAGACTATCAGTTTTCCATTACTATTTTGGCAGGCATAACTTTGTTATTTTTAAAGCTGTTTATACTGGCCATCTCAGTGTTTTCATTATTTCACACATATTTCAGCATTTCAAGAAGTCTGTGCTTCAGCACATATAGGGGATATAGTGTGTGCGTCCCCAAATTTTATAGTTTCTTTCACCAAGTATGATATATTACGTTCACAAGCTTCATTTACATTTCAACAGAGCATTCATCTGTGTGCTGTCAAAGACTGGGGGGGCCATTAAATTAGATATTTTATAGAGATTATGAGTTCTAATTAAAGGGCATCAGGAATGTCCACAGCAGTTGTAGAGATTTGTAACGGAAAAGCGAAGGATGAAGTGAATTAAGAATGAATGAAAATGTGTGAAAGCACCAGCAGGAGCAGCAGAACAGAGGGTTAACAGGATGGACACTTGTTAACACAGAAAACCATTCCCAGCAGAAAAATTAAGGAATCGCTCTGTTTATGCCAAGGCCAAAGATCTGCACTTCGAAAACAGCCACAACATGGATGACTTCTCAGCAACAGACCCAGGATCCTGATCCCAGGAGGATGGTAGCAAGGCTGCAGCGTCAGACATGGCTTGCCTTTCCTGTTATCCTGTCTGGAGAACACACTTGTTGAAAACAGGGAAAAACAGGCAATGGGCAGCAACCTGGCCTATCATTTATGGAGAACAAAGTAAACAGGATTGTGAGGTAAAAGGTGACCACATGCCAGCTGATGCCTCCTAAGAGAAATGATGGATCTGTCCAGAAACCACTTTGTTGTCCCTAGTCAAGGGCTTATAGTGAGGGCATGGCAGCAGCATCCCTGTTCCTTTGCGTCAAGTTCAAGGGATCCTGGCCAGGCCACTGGGACTCCGTGATTTGGTGATCAAGAATATACGAGTGTCAGAGAATTAACTCTACAGCAGAATGAGTGTGAGTGCATAAAACCAACTTGCCTAAAGATTTTGTAAATAAATACCTTCTCCCCTTTCATAAGATGTCGCGCTGAACTTTCTCGCACTGATTCCTGTGTTACATCAATTTCCCACTGTTAGACAAATGAACAGTCAGTCTTGTTGAGGACCATATCATAGTTCCCCCACAGACAGAGGGACAGAGGTGCTCATGACTTGCTCTAACTCTTGCATTCCTTCCTAGATGTGGCGTAGTAACAAACTCTGTGGCAATTTATCTCCGAGTATATAGATGATCATTTCCTCTTACAGCTTTTCCAAATGGCTGGTTTGCCCAACACAGAGGGAGTTTGTACAGCATTTCTTGACATGGAATTTAAGTGTCTTCGAGGAAACCCATGCACTACTGGAGTAAAACAATCATCGAATCATAGTTGATTAGCTATTGATAAAAAAGAAATTACTCCATGGAAAGCCACATGAAAAACAAAGGGTTGGAAAGAAAGTGAAGGAGGAAGGCTGAAAAAGTCTGCTGTAAGTCCTGGAATAATAAAAATGAAATAATGTGTTGGCCTGATACAAGGACTATATGGACTAAGCCAGAGTCACAATATAACTCAAAGTTGGTGGGACACTTGAATAATGCCTTCCAACACCCCACACTATTCTGGATCTGTAGTGCCACAGAAGGAGACTGCTAGAAGGGCTCAGTTAAAACGGGGCAGGGCTGTAGTATGCAGAAAGGGAGATTTGGATGTGTTTTCTTTCACAAGCTTTGATAGGGTTCACATACCAACTTCTGTAAATGACAAGATTAGGGCAGCAGACTGTACGGCCCTTTGCACTTCCCAGTAAAAACCTCATGGAGAAATAAATATCTTTGTCCTTCTCCCTCACCATAGTAACACTAAAATAAGCTACAATATGTATGTCCATTTATCCCGTCAGCCAGATAATAGCGAGGCTCAAAGTCCTTGTGTTAAGTACTGCAAAAGCCTTTTCCCAGAGGACTAAGCAGATGTTACCTAGGAGCTGGCTGTATTTGATCTTAGACACGTACCATGTTTGTTCTGACAAAATTATATATTTATTCTTTCAAATTTAGACCGGACTTTTGCAGAACGTCTTCTGGTAGCTCACCAGGCAGTTGGCCTCTGCTGTAACCTTGAGCCAGTCTTTCTAAATGTATTGAGAATGTTACACTTGCTAACTTAGCAAGGGCTGGTGACATGCTCAGCACTGCATAAAAGAGCTGCTCCCGCACAGCAGCTGAAGGGAAAGAGGGCAGGTGCTATAAGGAATTGATGCTACTTAGAGATCAATGCCTGGCAATTCTAACCAAAGGTGTGGTAAGTGTGAGATCTTGAGACACTATGTTTGTGTCCAAACATTCAAATGTTTTATCATTATTGATATCACAAACTGGATTTTCTACCTAAGTAAAATGTCTTAAATCCAGCACAATCTCATAATTGTCTTCGCTGGAGTGCCTCTAGATTTATAGAGCTCAAGAGCAGAAATTCACTCTGTATTTCTTGTCCTACAATCAGTGCTAGAAGGCTTGCCAAGCTTCTGCCTTATTATATATTTGGCACTCAAATCAAAAATGAGCACTGGAGAGGGGGAAAGCCTGGTTTCCTAAGAATTGTATCTGCCAGGCAATAAATTATGTATTTGGAAGGTAAAAAAAGTGATGTGCAAAAATAGGCTTAAACCAAATTTGCTCCCTCACACAGCTGGACCAGGGTATGTGATCTGAGGGGTACTCTCAGTCATGTTGACTACCAAGACCTGCTGGAGGAAGGCGATGACCTGACTGGAAGATGTCCAGCCTAGCCTGTGGTGACAACAAATTGCTTCTACTGGAGCTGCTCAGGACTTCCATGCTCATAGCCAACAACAACTTCTGACTTGCCAGGCAACACTGGTCACAGGAATCCAGCACAACAAATGATCCACTTTCCAGATCATCTTCAAGGATAAAGAGTCCTAATTCAGGCATTACTAAATTACAGAGCTTCAAAATTACACTGCTGAAGTTTAATTAAGCTGTGAAAGCAGCCAGGCACTGGGTACTGACAGTAATTCAGCCACACCACAAGTGCTCAGTCTCAGTTCTGCTGCAGCTCCGTAGTAGGCAGCAAGGCAATAACCAAGAGCTCGAAAAAAGAGGTGCATGACCCACTGCCAAAACGTAATGAGCTCTCATTCAACTGTGTAACAGCTGTTTTGAAGCCATCACCTAAACGTTTTCATTAAAAAATAAGAACACTCATTGGAAAACCCTAAAAAAAAAGCCCCATGAACCTGCCTGCATAGAAGTACAAAAGCAAAGAGGCCGGCCCAGACACCACTGGCAAATGAAGCTTAGGCCATCAAATCTCCAAGATAAGGCACATGCTGAGGAAAAGGTTTGGTGTGTTACTCTGGCTACAGAGGGAAAGGGTGCTCTATCATCTGCTGATAGGTACATGTTAAATACTGCTTTGGTTGACTAATTGCAAGAGAGGAATCTGAGGGGAGCTGACTGAAAGACAGGCACCTCTAACAATTGTCTTGTGAAGTTTATTTGACAGTAATACAAAACCAGTCATAGGCAGATCTTTGACCATGAGGGCAGAATTCAGCTGTATGCGCAGTCTTTGGAAGCTGGCAGGAGTGGACAGGAGGTGGAATAGGATCATAGAATCATAGAATGGTTTGGGTTGGAAGGACCTTTATAGATTCCCTAGTTCCAACCCTTCTGCCATAGGCAGGGACACCTTCCACTGGACCAGGCTCCTCAAAGTCCCATCCAACCTGAGATAATTTCCTTCTATATGTTTTATATACAACACATAGACAAACAATGAAAAAGACACATACTAGGGTTTCTGACATGCTTTCCTTGTAGAAGTCCCATTTAGGAGCAGATCATTTTAAAATGCTGGCATGTCTCTGTAAGAAAACATCATGCTCCCTCCCAGCCCTCTATAGATGGCAAGTGTTTCTCTGATTGCAAGGTCATGATTAGGTCTGGCAAGTGAAATACAAAACATTAGAAAAATCACAATGCTGTTCAGCAAGCAGCGCTGTCTGCCCTGACCAGCCCAGTGAGAAGAAACTGAAATTACGGAATAAATGCCTTGACACCTAGACTATAGAATCCCTTAAATTAGTGGGATAGGTTCCCTTCCTCCAGAGGCAGCTTTGCACCACTGTCAGAAACTCTGGTTTGTTCTGACTCACCTCAGGGCAGCTGAGTTTCTGTTAACACAGAGGAAAGGTGAAAAGTCTGATAAACACTGTTAGAAGACCCTCTTATCTGAAAAGGTGCAGTGCATCATGCAACAAGGACAAACAAACTCCATTTACCTCAAGCTGTAAAACTGTGATGTCTGTGTAGGCTGCCAGTGGTATCAGTGCTGTCGTGTCTTTTTTGACTCTTCAACAGAGATACTCCATTTCCCTCCTTCACAGGAATCACGAATGGTAGCTGTTCCTTATGCAGAAGGACTCCTTATTTCGTACATTGCAAAACACCATCTGAGTAAAAGGGAAAAGGTGGAATGGTATTTTTGTTTCTGCCTGAAAAAGCAGATCCATACCATAACTACACAGACAAATGCAGGAAGTGGGATGTATAAACACATTTTCAACTCAAATGCCAACATTTCTGGGCATGCTGCCCCAAACAGTCTGGTGTTTGAGTAGATACCAGCTCTTGGATAGATTTCTGCACTTTGAGAAGTAGAAGTGCCTCTCGGAAATGCCATTCACCTTGGCCTTTTGGAGCAGAGAGACCCAGAATGATACTCACTTGCTTTTCTGCTCGTGTGTTCCTAAGAGGGCCAAAGTGAGGGGGAACAACCCAAGGTTCAGTCAAATTAGAGAGGGCTCTTATGCCTTAGAGGCACACACGACAGATACACCTTTTCAGCAGACACCATATGACTGAAAGGTGACTTCCAGAGATGCTCCAAAACCAGAGCCACAGCACCAAAGATGTAGGACCAAACAGAGCAAGCACTACAGAAGCTCAGAGCTTGCGTTTTGAAAGCTCTGGTTCCATGAGGTATCTCAGTGTTGGCCTGGGAAGAACAGATTTGAAAGCCATTGACTTTCAAGTAATAATCTGCATGCAAGTGATGTTCTTTTAGGAAACTGTGGATCTAAAAAAGGAAGTTTAAAGTAGGTGCAATAAAAACACAGTCTAAGATGAAGCAGGACATTCTGCTCTCACAGGCATCAACACTGCCACTCTTACCGAATTCAGAAGTCAAGATGTTTGCTGATAGAATACAGAACATCCACCTTCATTCCAGGCAAGTGGAAATATTTTGAAAGGATTCTGGAGGCTCCCATGAAGGGCTGTGAATAGTGACAGAAGAAAGCAATACTGTATCTGATCTATTGAAATCAGAACAATGTTGTGCTCTCCTTTTGGAGCAAGCCTTTCTGGCTGCAGCTGTCACGAGGAGGAAGTGACATCAAAGGCTCTAGTCTAAATGGGCAATGCATTAATTACCCTTTAATCTTTAATGTTTTATCCATGCTTTGGAGTCCTCAATGTAAGTAAGTGCAGATATTCAGGTAGATACCCAACTCCCTGTTTTCCAGACACAGGGGGATAAATAAATGTTTAAGTAGCATGCTTTCTCCTATAGGTGAGGGCAGCTGGATACTTTCTCACCTTCAAACAACTAAATGTTGTAAAGACTCAACTCCCCTTTTCAACATGTTTCTCACTTTTCTATTTAGTTACTACAGAAGAGGAATGACTAAACACACTGGCTACAGTATGCAAGGTCTACTAAACTGGACTAATAATGTCTTTCCTGCCATCAGAAAACATTACATTTTTGCATCCCATGTCCAGCACTGAGCTACCTGAAGCAGAATGGAAGACATAATGGATCTGTGTTGGAAAGTGCCTCCCTTTCACTGTTAGCCTGACCAGCTTCATTAAGCCACCTTCTCTACCACGGTGTATTGCTCTTCTTACCTCATACACATTGTTAGATTCTGCTTGATCCTCACAGATGAAAAGTGCTTACTCAGGGGAAAGTCAGAGGAATGTCTGGCAATATATTCTAGTGCATATTCCTTATTACCTTTTTTTAATTGTGGTAATTATGCCATGATTTCCCGTTCCAGGGGCTGCGGGTTATGGTTTTGGGCTCTGCTGTACTCAACACTCGGCCTCTGAGGTTTAAGGCTTTGTCTTTCATTCCCACACCCATTTGTGGTATCTGCACCTACACAGGCCAGTCCTCGAGCCTGAAAATCCATCAGGATGGGAGAGACAGAGGATCAATTTCTATGGGATGCTAATTTGAAAACCACACTTGGTCTCTAAGCGGTATTTTAGAGCAGGCACAAGTAAACTATCAAATGGACAACAAACTTTTGAGAAAAGCAGTCCTTCAGACAACTCTGCATTTTTTAGTGGACAACCAAAGCTGTTACAGATTAGAAGCAGTCAATTTCCAGATACCCAGGAACATTAAATCAGTTTGGGACAGCTCTGCTTATTTTCAAGAAGTCTACAGAAAAATTGCACTTATGAGATATCTCTCTTATCAGTAATTCTGTGCCTGCTCCTAGATCTTTCTACCACTTCATCTATTTTATTTTGGTTTTCTGTCCAAAGAAGGGCAGTGAAGCTGGTGAGAGGTCTAGAACACAAATCTTAGAAGGAGCAGCTGAGGGAGATGGGGGTGTTTAGCCTGGAGAAAATGAAGCTCAGAGGGGACCTTACTGCTCTCCAGAGAAAAGGTGGGGGCCAGTCTCTTCTCTCAGGTGACAAGTGACAGGACAAGAGGAAACAGCCTCAAGTTGTGTCAGGGGAGGTTTAGATCGGATATTAGAAAAAATTTCTTCCCTGAAAGGGTTGTCCAGCATTGGAACAGGCTGCCCAGGAAAGTGCTGGAGTCACTGTCCCTGGAGGTACTTAAAAGACACGTAGATGTGGCACCTGGGGACATGCTTTGGTGGTGGGCTTGGCAGTGTTATGTTAGTGGTTGGATTCGATGATCTGAAAGATTCTTTCCAACCTCAATGATTCTATGATTTTTTACATCTATTTACCATTCAAAAATCAGCCTAATACAATGTACAAAACCTATGTTAGATTCTGGTAGGATATATGGTCTAATTTCAATTCCTACACTTTGAATGAAGATTAATTTTATGCAACACTGAAAGCAGTCACCTCTCTGTAAGGCATTTAGCACAGGGGTATAGCAGCTCTCAGCTCCTCCAGTGCAGTGATCAATAACGTGACACGTTACACTTACACCACAGCAAGTGACATATGGCCATGTAGCTGCACATTATAATTAACCACTGATTAACAACAGAAAGAGGATTGACTGTTACATTCAATTAACTTGCCTTCCTTTCAGCTGACAAGCAGCTGAGTGCTGAACATTTAATATACTTTTCGCAAATTTCCTTTTATGCAACTATTATAATTGCTGTAATTAGCACACATCAACTATGACAGCAAAACTCTCATTTCATCTACACAATAAGCAGTAGCTTATAAAAAGTTAGGTTTTATCTGTTTTATTAATTAGCTAACCAGTATTTCTCTTCCATCACATGTTCTCATAGAATTCCGTGTAGTTTTTCAGATAATTCAGTCAACTTAGAGATAACACTGCAGAAAGTTTTCCCAAGAAATATGATTGGGATGAGTTCAGTTGGAGACAGTCACATGCACATCTACAAAGATGTGTACCTGTGTGAAAAATGATCCAGGTGTTTCACATTTGCTGTTGCATGAGTCAGTATTTTCTCTCATGCTGTTTCCTTTCCTTTGCACTGTGTATTAGTCCATAGGGAAAAGGCTGCCAAGGCACCCTGAACCTCCTTTTTTACTTTCTTCTGTTTTCCATATGGTGTTCTGCTCATATTCCCTAATAGGGACTCGGTGTTTTATTTGACTTGACATTTTGGTTTGCATGTCAGAACAGTGTAGAGGTTAGAGGAGGTGACTGGCAAGGCTAGAGAGGAGTTTATGCTAGCTAGTAACTTGCCTACTGAGCAGATACTGAGAAATTGGAGCAAAAGTGGTCAAGTGAGATCAGACTTCTGACAAAAGGACCCACACAGTGCTTTCAGGACTGTAACCCTGCTGAGCTTCATGTCATCCATTCAGGCAACGAAAGCCACAAAGGAAAAGGTTAATGCAAGTACTTTGTATAGCACAGTCCCACAAACCACATGGAGATTTCTGTTACATTTGCTTAAACCTCAAGGAAATGTTATCTTCTGTGATAACTGAGAGCAGGTCAGCACTGACCTTGTGAGCCACCAGATTGTTCTTCCTGGCATAGCGAGTCCCCTGTATTCAGAGCGTGGTGCCATGTAAGGGAAGCTGTGGGGTCACCGTGGTGCCTGCAGAGGGAATGATGCACAGCTCAGGCCGTGCACTGCCGGGGATGCCCGGGCTCCCACTGGCATTTCCGGGAGGCAGCAGCGAGTGACACTGACCACAGGAACACCTTTGGCCTTTGGATGTGCATCACTGTGTCCTGGTACTGACAGGCCATGGGGTGGCAATGTCAGTCTTCTGGAAAATACTTTCTTACACTTGCTTCCTGCTCCTCCCCCTTTGTGTTTTTTCCTTTGTTCTCTTTTTATACTGAAGGAGTCTGTACTTGCATTTTAATTTCCTTTACAGAAGTTGAATTCAGCTTTTTCTTCTAGCAACAGTTCACCACAAAAACTTTCTGACCCCACTAGACTGGACCTTCTCTTCTGCTCCCGCTTCATTCAGTTCCTTACAGGTGCTCAAGTATATTCCTTAAATTAATTTTATGCTTAATGCCAACTTTCCGTACAAGATTCCTCTCCTTTTTAAGGTGGCAAATAACAGAGACTCTGTCCTTTGGCTAAAATTTCTTTGAGCATTTCATTTTTTGCTTTCCAAAAGGTACCAGTTACACATTTCTTGACAGCAATCAAGAAATCTTGTCGTTCAGATCGTGACGACAAGAAAATCATCAGTACTTACACCTATGTAGAAGAGTGCAGCCACCAGTGCTGCCTACAAATGTTCTTCTAGTCCCATGGTAGGTTGTTTGCAGGACTAAATTCCCTGTATTTGTTACCGTGGGAATTCCGGCACTTCGCTTCCTCTCCAAGAAGGAAGCAGAGGCAGGGAAGGGGCAGAATGCCATAGCACAAGTTCTGCCTGACGGGAAGATAGCTGCCCTTGCAGCCAGGTGGGAGCCAGGGGAGAAGAGATTTCTTCCAAAAGCTCTCCCTGCTCTGGTACACTCTCAGCTTTGTGTGTGTCTCATTTTGTGCAGTTTCTTCATTCATTCAAAAGTGCCCCCAGAGACAGGCAGAGAGGAAGCGACATTTTGAACTGCTCTGGGAGCTTCTGGTTTCGCCTCCCATTCACCTCTTTTCCCACAGCTCAGTACAAAGTGTGCTTTGTATGACACGTCCCTCCTTTCAGGCGTGGAACAGAACTATCCCTCAGCACTTGTGCTGTACACTGCCTACTCTTATTGGAGTAGGAAGGAATAATTACAGGGATTATGAATGCGGTACTGAATGTCAAGGCATATTAAAACTGTTCAGTATCTCGAGGGCAAATCAAGATTCTTCCAAGGGGCTGCTTTTCTGCCTGAAATTAAATTACGGCATCGAGTATCTCATAAGTAGATCTACCTAGTAACTAATTTTGGTGGTGTATCTAAGAAGTTAACTCATCTCACCATTACCAGAATGCATCAGAACTCTTTGTGCTCCCAAACATCACCGTTTTTTACCCAGCACTGCTCCTAAGATACAATAATGCCCTGCAATTCATCGAGCATGGGGCACACGTATCGTGCTGCAGAACGTATCACACATGCCATGTTGGGTCATACGGTGTGGGTCGTGGAGAAATCCATTGCTCAGTAATTTCTTATTCGTCCATAAGCACATTTCATTTTGTGTAATGATGCCAAAGCAAGGAACTAGCAGGAATTGTTCAATGTTTTTGTAGCATGGCTTCCTGTGCTGGCAGCAGGAAAAAGCAAGTTTTCATGAATAACCAAAACAGCCTAACGTTTTGAATTTGATACAGTATGCAGGGGAGTCAAGGACCTCTTTCCCAACCCAAATAGTTAAGAACCAAGATTTGTCAGAGGACTCGGCTAGAGCTGAACATGTATCATCCAGTTAAAAGGAAGCTTTAACAGCTTTGTCTTGGTTTGAGACACAAACCAAGAGATAGTCACCCCAGGACAAGCCTTGATGCTATTCTACATTAAAATTCAAAAGTTGGTAAAGATATTACCTACTTTTAAGTGGGATCATAAAACAAGAATAGCAGAAATGGGAATGATATCGAGAGATTTGTGCTCTATTTCTTTCCTCCTTCCCTACTTTAGACACTTGAAAATGGTTGAAAATGCAACTATTTTGTGATTAGTCATATAATCTGAACAGATGCAGTTTGAATCTTAAATCCCAGCACATGTCCACATAATTTCAAGCTGATCTTTACAGCCTGACCAGAGAACCACTAAACCAGATCTATTCTTCCTAGACATCTGCCTGCTTGTAAGGCCTTTAGCAAAGGGGACAGCTGCTGACATTCAGAGCTCTGCTGAAACCACTGATGCTGAGCTAAAGCTTCTTTTGGCTTAATTCAGCAAGAAGGGCAATGTAGGAATTCAATTCAGTCAGGATCAGTAGGGAGGCAGCAATGCTAAGGCAGTCGTTCAGGGTGAGAAGGGAGGAAGAGATGGGATAAACACCTCACAGGTGTCAGAAAGGATCTTCCTAGCTCAGGATGTCCTGAATCGGTTTGACAGTGCCTGTATCTTTCTCCAGTCAATACAGGGAGGGATGAAATCAGTAGTTTTGCTAAAGAGCAGCTGGATTGGTATTTTCTAATGGCTGAAATGAGGAATATAAATCCCAATGAACTAACAAGTAAACAATTTCCTAGGAAATATCAATGCTGTTACCTTGTGAATGTATTGCTACTGATTTATTACAGCAGATTTCTTAAACACCAACATTTTAGGGGCAAGACAGTCTGCTGAAGGATGGCATTTGGTATGACAGTTGGTTCACAAAATGTTACCATATATAATGCTATCCTGATTCCCTCCCAATTATTAGTGAAGTCTGAACTGCAGGTTATTAACAATAATGAAAACACAATGCGTTTTAACAACTAAAAAGTAAAAGAAAAAAATAGGAGTATTATGATTTTCAAAAAAAGGCAACATCTTTAAGGAGTAAGTTCAAGAGCCTTTAGAATTTATACTCAAATCAATTTACTCTTGGCAGATAAAACCACGAGGAAAATATACCAGTGATAATACAACCTTTCAGTGCCTAGCTACGTCTGCTTTAGGTGGTACCCTAGGCCATCGACACCAGTGCTGGTCCAAGCCTTTGCCAGCTCCAGCAGTCTCCATGACAGCTCTACAATCTCCATAGCTTGATAGCTGAAAAAATTATATGTAAAATGTGATGTGTAAAATGTGTATATACACACATATGTTTTATATGTCTTTTTAAGTGAGTGATATTCACGGATTCAGTGAAATCAAAGATGACTTACAAGAGCATGTAATAACACGATAAGGGTTAATGGATTCAAACTGAAAGAGACTAAGTTTACATTAGATGTTAGGAAAAAAATTCTTTATTGTGAGGGTGGTGAGGCACTGGAACAGGTTGCCCAGACAAGTTGTGGATACCCCATCCCTGGAAGTGTCCAAGGCCAGGTTGGATGAGGCTCTGAGCAACCTGGTTTAGTGAGTTGCATTCCTGCCCATAGCAAGGGAACTGAAACCAGATGATCTTTCAGGTCCTTTCCAACACAAACCATGCTGTGATTCTACAGTTTCATGCACAAAGAAAGTATCTTTCCAGAGAAAGCACTGAATATTCATTTCTCTGGTTGACTATTTGTATTGCAAAAATGATATCCACACCAAGAACTTAAGCCAATACGTGACACGCCTTCATTTACTTTGTTGTGTGTTGAGCAGGCAGAAGCTGACATTTCTTCTCACCCCTGAAATGTGCCCTCTCACAGTACTAAACCCTACCATCATACTCCAGACCAAGCAAGTCTGTGTGGAGGACTGCCAGTATTAGTCAGCACTACTGATGAGAACAACAAGCAGGCAGCTTGTCAGAAGTGCTGCGTGACTCAGACTGACTTCCACCAGTCCTTCCGCACCATTAAATTTCTGTATTGTCCCAGCACATGTAGAGTAACAGATGATTAAACACAACCTTATTTTAGGAATCAAGTTAACGAAGCGAGCACCGTGCAACGTGAAGGCTTGTTTCACAAGGGCTTCTGGAGTCTCACAGTGACATTCTTCCCACTTCCCTGAATTAGCAGGTGTATTTATTACCTGGCAGCTGTGGGCTGGGAGAAAACCCCCATACTGAAGTCATCTTTAATGCAGAGCCAAATTAACATAAAACATGAAAAACAACTTTTACAAGCTCAGTGCAGGCCACCAGCTGTGAAGTCTGTAGGAACAGATGTAATTTCTGTAACTGGTTACAATTGCCTGTAGTATCTTCACACATCCCTTTCCCCCTGAATTGTCCAGCAGGCTCTTGGCTACTCTCATCCTTCAAATACAGGCAGTATTTTGGAGTACCACATTTTGGGAAGAGAAAAGGTGTTGAAATTCATGTTGTCTTTCACTAATCAATAGCTATTCCAGCCTAAACGACGTAAGAGCCCATTATAAGCACTGCCTTCCACTCACTGTAACTGAAATTGCAGATCCTAAACACTTACAGGACAATCACAGCATCAAGTCTAATTTGTACCTTCTGCAAAGGAAAACTTTTACCTACTCTAATGTTTGGAATCAGATTTCCTTTCTTACCCATTTAAATGAAGGGAAATTGAGTTTTGCCCATTCAAAAGACATGGTTAAAGACTGACATCTGAAAAAAAGGGAACAAAGCAGTGAGATCTCCTGCTGCTGCCCTCTACTACAGCTCTTTCATTCATTCAGGTTTCTCTACAGCATTGCACCAGAGACTACATTTGTAAGGGGAAAGGAAAAAACCCTGAACTAAATGCAGGATCACCACCCTGGACTTACAGAACAGAGCTTGCCTTGCACAGGAAATCTCCCTACAGATGCCTATGGAGACCATCCAAGAGAGAAAGGCCCAGGAGAGCTGGAGGATGATCAAGAACCATCTCTTCCAGGTTTAAGAATGATCTATGGCTACACAGAGAAAAGCAAGCCGAAGTGGCAGAAGGCATGGAAGCATGAGCAAGGAGCTTCTGACTAGACATGAAGAAGCAGCATACAACAGGTGGGAGCAAGAACAGGCAACCTGGGCAGATGCAACATCCAAGCATGCACAGGTGGGGTTAGGAAAGACAAAGCCCAAATGAAGTGGAATGTGGCAAGGAAGGTGAGGGCAACAAAAAGAGATTTAGCAGAGAGATCAGCAGCAGCAGGAAGACCAGGGAAAAATACACACCACAGCTGGGCGGGGCAGAGGACCTGCTGACAGGGGATACAGAGACGGCCAAGGTACTCACTGCCACCTTTGCTTCTGCTGTCACCAGCAAGAGCAGCCCCCAGGAACCCTGGACACACTGCAGATAATGGCTGTGTACCACACCACTGTTAATATTCACACCACCAAAACTACCAGGCTGCCCAAGCAGAGCTGCATTCCTGTCAGGATCCCCGTCTGCACCTCACCTGCTTGAACTCGCCCTTCGCCCATCAGCGTTTCTCAGCCATGGTGTCCTTCCTGACAGGGCTGCATTTGCAGACCCTACATGGTATAAAACGGGTATTCAGCCTATTTTAAGTAATGCAGTCACCCTGACTATGACTTCTGGATGTGTAGAATGAAAACTGAACAAATACGTTGCTATGTAATGTGTATTTCAACAAAGGCTGTAAAGACACAAAATTTCCTGCTGTACAAAGTATTTACAAAAGTATACAACTTCAAAAAAAACCAATTTATTTTACTGCCAAAATTATTTAACACTAAAAAGACAATCTTGTAGCCTATACATTAGGAATGTAAGTTTTCATGTACAATTAAGAGAACACTTCACTGCAAAAAAGGTGAAAAACTGTGTTACATAAAGTGTCACATAATGAGCTGAAGAATGAAAAGTGTGGCAGTTGCTTAAATTCAGGTTCTCATTTGAAGACAGACATCTATAGATTGATGCAGATATTCCACAGACTTCAGGGAATACCAAGAAATGTGCACATCTAGTCTTAGAATTATGCAAATACAAAAGGCAATATATTACACATCTATTTACAGCACTGTAAGCCTCAAACACTGACAAAAGGTATTGGACAATTACATTAGAAATTTCTAGAATTTCTCATAGAAAACCTCCTTAGAGAGAAGTGTGGCTAAAATAGCTCTCTATTTCTGTACCTTTCAAATTTGTTAGGTAATCAAGGCAATTCAAGACATTTAAATCCATTCAGAAAAGTCACTGCAGCTCTACAGCAAGTGGTTAGAGGCCATATACTTTCTGCACAAGTGTTACATATTCTCACAACAAAAATAATTCTTAGCTTCAATGCGTTTTGCAAGTGTTGCTGTTCAAAGCCATCCTTGGAAACAGTGCCCTCTGATTTGGAACAGTAAGGTCAGTTATAAACGTCAGCATTGAAACAACTTCTCTTATTACAATGTGAGATGATTCACTCCTACATAACATTTTCCCTGCAGAATGGTGCAGCTGTGTACGTTTGGAAGGTACTCATCAGAACTACCCACTCCTGGGCAGGCTGTGAGATGTGGTGTTTTAATAGGTTTCCTTTACACTGCTAGAAGACATCTACTTTTTAACAAAGATTTTCCATTCGACAGTCTGAAGTGATTGGATAATGCTCAAACCCCCGGAGTTTGACAATTTTAGAAGTATCTGCTTCCTGCCCTACTTCCCCCATCCCTCTCCCCACCCCTCTCCTAATCCTGCACCATGGATATTTGGACAACAAACAATTCTGCCCTCACTCTCCCTTATTGTGCCTTTTTTTTTTTTTTGTGAACTTCTCAATTTTTAAGAAAAGAAAGAAGCACAACTCAAAAGTTTTGGTACTCAGGAAAGAAATTCTTTAGACTCGATCAGTATGAAGGTGTGATGTCAGCTCACAAAAACATGCTCACTGGGTAATTTGCTCCAGAGACCAATATATGTGTGTTTATATGAAGCCACATATGTATGGACAAAATAGTCTTTAGTACCAAGAACCTTTCCTTTTATCATTTTCTCAAAAAAGTATGAAGATTTATGTTATTTCAGTTGTACCAATATGAGCCAATGTCTTGGGTTCAAGCCAGACCAGCTGGATAAAATCAAGGGATAAACTAACTTCATTTCAACACCATTTGGCTTGTAGCCAAGAGTACTGGAAACATTATGTTACATATCTACACTTTTATGGCATTTTGGATCCTAATTATTTAGAGCTAAATCTTCCCAGTGTAATAAATATCCTTTACACCAACACCCAGCTTGAAAGAGTGTCTACCATGGAGGTAACAAACAATTTAGAATTAAATGAAACAAACCAAAACCAGTAAAATTCTAGCCCCTCAACACTACCTCACAACTAATACCATAACAACAAATATTCGTCTACTGCAATTTTAATTATCGATTCTAATTTATGTCAGTTTAAATTACTGCAAATCTTTTCCAATGTACTCTTAGATCGTGCAAACGCAGATCAGGAAACTGCTCTAAGTTCTGCAGGTAGTTTCTTTCCAACATCTAGATCAAATTTCAAGGGAAGGAAGTGCTGTACATTCAGTGTGTTAAGAGACAGCCAATGCCTACTATCAGCTGCCTAACACCCTGCTGTTGCTCATGGTTAAGCATGTCCAGCAGCCACATGCACTAGTCAATGTGAAACAAATGCTCTGTCTAATGTGTATTGCAGAAAACCTATAAAAAAACCGCCAATTTTTCTGCTGTAGAGAGTATTTACAAAAACAACATCTCAGAACCAGTTTTTCTCACTGGCCAAGGTATTAAAAACTAAACAGGGCAAATTTGTAGTTTATCCATTAGGAATATAAGTTTTCATGTAAAGTTAGGAAAACACTGTAAAAAGGTGAAGTACTGCATTACTAGAATAGAACAGTGTCACAACAAAATGAAGAATGAGAAGCTGTGGCACATTCCTTTGAACTCAGGCTCTCAGGTAAATACAAACCCCTACAGGCTGATGGGGTTATTCTGCATACTTTGGTGAATTCTCACAAATGTACACCTCCCGTCTGTGGTCTTATTAGTACAATTATACAACTTAATTACTGTTTTCATTAATTAACCAGCTTATTAATTGCTGAAATAATTCAAACCTGAATAACATTAGCTGTTTAAAAGTTACTTGTGCTTCAGTTAAAGTCAAAAAGAAATATCTAAACTTATCTCCAGGCAAACGGGAAGTCTACCAGAATTTTAGTGTTTGTTTTGTTACAATGTTCTTGACAATAATGGATTAACAGCTGCAGAAATCTGGACAGTTGGGAGCAACTATGCCTTAGATCTTCATCCTGCTTCTCCACTCATAATAATACATTGTCTGTTCATCAGCTAGTAACTGCTAGTGGAGTGGTTTTGTCAGCTACTGCTTCTTCAGATTTTTGCATAAGAAGTTTTAATGTCCATTTTTGATTAAAATCTCAACATTACAAAAGTTCTTGTCAAACTCACCGAAGGTTAAAGGTTAGGTAAAACCTTGAACAGGTTGCTGGTTTAGAATTTCAAACTAGAAAAATAATAGATATAAAAACCCCTAGGAATTACAGTGCTAGTTATATTTACATTATAACTTCCCTTTGTGCTTGCAAGTTACTGAAAGTAGACATCCTTTGGCAGTATTCTCTAAGTCTCAAGCACGAAATTCGTGTTAAGCACACTCACTCCTGATTTGCTAGAGTCAGTGCAAAGGGCTCGTATTTCTACATAACATTGGTACATAAGCACATTTCTTCCCCACAGACAATAAAAATACTGATGACCGACTGTTCAGTGAGTAGTTTCGGAACTGATAATTTAAGAATCCTAAAGCAAGAGTCTGTCACATAATTTTTAATCTAAAGACTGACTACTATAGCAATTGATAACAACTCCCAGCCACAAGCACTGCTGCTGTATTACTTTAGGCCCAGTTTTGAAGACATACAGGTAAACCAAAATGCATCCAAAATTGGAGTTATACAGGCATAACGAAGTATGAACATTGTAACATGTACTAACTACCAATACAAAAGCCACCAGAACATCAAACACTGAAGTGATGCCTCTAGTTTAACCTTACACGTAAGCACAGCTTTCTCATGGCTAAAGTAAGACAACGTTCTTACAATGCTCTTCCAAGATTGCGTGACAATACTGGAAGACTCCTCCTAAAAAAACCCGAGTACTTGCAGTTTTGCCTATGCCAAGTGGTAGGCAAAAAGCAGATTCTGGGAGAGAGGCTCTATTTGTTCCCACATTGTACATCTGTAAGAGGCCACACACCTTGGTCAGTGACAACCAACCAATTAATGCTTGCTCAGTTGGTGAAGGTATAAACTTTCACGAAGCTGTAAAGCTCTCAGAAGTTGACTCAAAATAACTACAACTGTTGTCTATTCACTATTACTGTCGAACATGAGCCAAGTCAGAATTTATGGGTTTGAGATTTAAGGAAGTAACGTATGGCATATTAAAGAGCTTAATGTACCAGTATCAGGATAAAGTCTCAGTAATTTATTTTTCATAATGGCCAATTTATTATCAATCTGTTGACAAAGTTATGCTAATACTAGGAGGTCGCTGCTGATTAGGTTGTTTGCTTAAAATAGGAAGATCTGTTCTTTCTGTTCCATATATCAATTTTTCCTCCTGAAGACTGCAAGCTGAAAACCTGTTTGCCTCTGTACCAGAGACACCACGATTATTTGGAACTGTGACACCACTGACCTGTTCAAAGGATTTACTAAACACAGTAGTGGTCGTTCTGGCCAGGCTGTGGCTGCCAGGCTTAGGCAGGGACTGGCTGGTTGTCAGTGTCAGTCTCTTCAGAGAGACAAGCTCTAGATTCTCACTCATGGCTCTCTGAGTTTGTTTTCGTGATAAGTGCTCTCTGCAGGTTTCCCCTTCTTTTTCTTTTCCTCCAGGTTTGCTTCCTCCAGACCTTCGCTGGCTCTTCCCTAAGAGGTTCTTGCTGCTCGTGGTGCTGCTGTTAGACAGGGCAGACTGACTTGTATTAGAAGTAGCCCTAGAGTAAAACCCTTCATCGGTTTCAGATACTTCTATCAGTTCTTCTTCAATTGCTAACTCAGAATTATCTGTATGATAGAAACAGAAATAAAAAATCAGCAATTGACTGTCTCACATGCATCGATTTTACATATGGCTCAAATTTGATTATTTATAAGCATAAAGCCATTAAGCAATAGAACAGAGAACAGAAGACAACACTTACCTATTCCATGACATATTGGAATTAAGGTTCATTAAGATATAGAATTACAGCAAGTAAGGCCACATTAACTACATCAAAAAGCATGCCCCCAATCTCATTTTGTTGTGATTTCGAAGGGAAAAAAAAAATGCAGTCTTGTTAATTCATGCAGGAAATTAGAAATTTAGAGATTAGCAAGTACCATACAGAACAAAAAAAAAATTGTAAATCTTATTTTGAGCAGGTGATCCACTACATGATTTGGCAAAGCTTGTTAATTACAGAGGTATGTGATCAATGCCCCAGGACACCCAATACGGCACCTGCATGTTTAGCAACCCAAGAATGCTTTAGGACTGAAAGGTCACTTTCTGCATCACAGGTCTGGTGGTACCAGTTGGAAACTCAAGCACCACGTGAGATCTCCAGTACACCGTGAAAGGCAGAATTTGGGAAATCTGAGTTACATAGCAAGATACTTTTTACATCCATTTTGATGGATTTTTCATACCATTGATCACTGGATTTTGTACACTTAAATAAATATGCTTAATAAACTCAAAGGTATGAGTCTCGGTGTATTTTCTCCACATTAAATAGATCTACTTGTAAGGATGTCATCACTGTCTGTGGCACAGACAAAGCTGTGTGCAATACATGCAACTGTGTTATTACACATGCAAATATATTAACTGCATACTTTAATTCTTGAAACATGCAGCAGTGACCCTTTCAATCAACAGCGGTACCTTCGAGTGCAGCTACAAGTGCTCTGCTAAAACTGCACTCTGCCAGATGAGTTTATTCCATCCTCCATCATTTTTCTTACAGATTTTTGCCTCCTGATTTCTGGCATGCTTTTGCTGTCAGTTCTAGGATCTGTAGCTGTTTCCTGTACTCCCTGTAAATGCTGAACATCATTCTCTGCTAGAGCTCTGCTCTTTTCCCCATTCCCGGTCCTCTCTCCAGCCACACTTGTGACACTAATCTCAGGTATGATAAAGTTGCCCAATTCAGTAGCATCATTACCATTCTCTGGTTGTTCTAGAATTAAAGATGGATAAGAAAAAAAAACAACAAAATATGTCTGAAACAAAACATGAAACAAAAGCCAATAGATACAGATGACTTAAGCATTATAAATTAAAGCAGATGTACACATAGTAACCTCTTGTTAATTAGCAACATTAGCAAGTATGGAATTTTGCTTTATTTCTAAAACTGCCATCTCCAATATTCCAATTACTGGCCTGCACCACATACTGGAAAGGCCCACACTTGGTCTTTCAAAATTGAAATTTCTGAGGGTCATGAAACAGATTAAAAGAAAGCAAAGAACAGTTCATAATTCCCTTTTATGACTATATTTTCTGTATCACCATGCTAGAGTGAAACTTACTTTTACAATGAAATGGCGTATAAACTTCATATACTACTGTTCAAGACTACAAGAAATTCTACATGTACAGTGTCATGATGCTGCACCACGGTCAGCCTGAAAACTAACAGTGAAACAAACTAAGCCAACTCCAGCACACTTTGACTTCCATTTTCTTCCTTCATTTCAAGAAACTATTTTCAACCAGAAAGATATTTCTGGATACCCCAGAAAAACTAGTGGGGAAGAGCGCTGTGGCACAGAAACTTGACAAGACTAAAAATTCTCTAAAAGCACAGCTCAAAATAAAGCTCAGCTGAATCCCTGTTTTATTTGTAACGCAGCTCTTTCAGACCAGAGGATTAAGTAAGGACCACCCCGACTATACTGCCAGTCTGCTACTGCACATGACAGAAGCTGGCAGCACACTGAACTGACAGTATGAAGTCCAAAACCAGAGGAATCTACAATGAGATGGTTTTTCACAGTGGCAGCTCTAATGCTCTTTAACTCGTGGGGATCCGCTCTTCCTCCCATCCCCTCACTGAAGACTCTTGTGCAGACTTTTAAGTCAGGTGGGCTCCAGCCCTGGACTTCTCACTGCCATTTGTGCTGTCTGCGCTGATCACAACTAAGCCAGAATGTTACTCTGGCACGGATGGACATCAGTGTCCTCTGGTGTAAGAGACACCCCTTATTTTACCTGAAAATCCTAATCATCCTAAGTCTCTAACTAATCAAGGACCAATGAAAGTATCTATCTAACAAGCTGCCCTTGTATAATATCCAAAGGAAATGGCATTAATAACTGATGCTATTTGCCACTAAATTCCTGATATTTGGGAGGAAACCCAAAATAGAACCATTGACTCCTAACAGCAGTTTCTGCAAAAGTCTTCTACTGTCAGTTGCAAAGGTAGCAACGAGCACCATGAACTGCAATAGTAATAACAATAAATAAACACTTGTGATGATGATACCACTATCAAATATAACCTTTTCTTCCTAAAAACACAGGAGCAGAAAGGTTAGTGAGAAGACCAATGCTCTGACTGGCCTCAGTGCTTTAACTGCACTAGGGTGAGGAACCTGTGCCTCTCCAATGGCAATCTTCAAAACTCCTTCCTGCTGCCCCAGAGAGAGGAAAGGACAGAACAGAGTTTAACTGTCAGTCCCTTCCCCACCAAGGACAGAAAAGCACTAATTATCCAACTCCAAAGAAAGAAGACTCGGAGTGCACAGCAGAAATCAGAAAAACAGACGAAGACTTTTTTTCTGCAAAACATTCTGTATAAAACCAACACACAGTTATTGTTATTTGGTGGTGTGCATTTCTAAATGTAACATCCTGTTGTGGTATCAGCACTTTACCCAACGCTGCTGCATTCCCACAGCTGTGTAACCATTACTACAATGAACTGAGGAAAAAACCCCAGAAACTTAAAGAGTTTTAGTCACTATAATTACGCCTAAAGGAAATATACCTTTCTCTGAGTTTAACTGACTACAGGAGGAAACTAATGGAAAAAATGGGATGCTGGGTATCTCAGCTCCCATTAACACTGCCTACCATAGCAGCTACAGTCTTGAGGCAGGGATGAGACTACACAATCCATGCCCTTTATAGCAGCATACCCTCCTTATTTTACAACTCTTAAGGACACCTAAACCAAACCTTCAGCTTCATAGTGCTTGGTTGTGAAGATAATACTGCTTTCAAGCTGGACAGCTCTGGGGGTCTAGCCTTGGAGAGAGAGATATTAATACCCAGGGCACAAGGTAATGTAGCAAAAGAGAAAACCAAGGACACTGCTGAACGGTGTAGAGACAAAACTGACTAATTATGTCAGTTTGAATGTTAACATAAATATAACCATAGCAGTTGAAGAAAAATGCATTTGGTGTGACACTTCTGAATGCTTTGAGTAGTACAGCCAATCTTGATAAATGCATTTCATGATTACTAACTGCTAAGACTTAATTCAAAATTATAGTCTGCCTTATTATTACAGTTGCCTAGATCATTTACCTCAGACTGCACAGGCAAACTGCCCATTCAAAATGTAATTCAATTTTAACCCCCACAAGCTCAAGCTGCATGTCCTGCACAAGTGTGTTAGCACATTTAATTAGTCAAAAAAGCATCAAGTTTATACCCCAAGATTAGCATTAATTTCAGATTCTTGGAAGTTACAATTATTTCAGGAATTAATACTGTTCCGAAAAAAAAGAGAAAAAAACCGAAAATTCTCTCCACAGAGAGAATTCAAAGACTACTATTTCTAAACCTTGTGTACAACATGAAAGTCAATTTCTGCAGTGAAGAAAAAAGTAACTTCTTGTTCTTCTTCACTAGTTGATGTCTTTGTTCTTGTGTTATGTATCCTACCAACATCTGGTCAGCCCTTCTCAGCCTGTTACATCAGAGTATTTGTTACACACACCTCTACACACAAGAGCTAATGCTCCCCTTCCGGTGTGACAATTTACAGGCAATCCAATCCAACAGCACTAAATAATTTGTTGCTAAGTAGTGGCTATTATCAGCTCACTCTATAAACACTACCCACTTGTGATTAGATGGATCCATTTTGCAAATCACCCTCACCTTTAGCACCTCTAAAGTACCTATCTGTCAAGTCCAAATTCACAATACTAATTGAATTTAAAAAGTCCTTCTAAGTAACTGCTCTCAGTGAACAAATTACAGGGTTAAGTATCACAAGAAGATTCAATCTTAAGTCAAGCTTTATTCAAAGCTGACTTCAGCCTAGAGTTCTAGCAAAGGCTAGCAAGATCTAATGTCTGAAAACTTTTACATTAAAATTCATTTTTTAAAAGATAAAGAAAACAAAGCCCATGCTTCTCAGCTGGAAATGTGATTCACTAGGGTTCTTCCAGTTTATTTTACACACATAATTAGTGACTGAAAATTGCTGCCCTTGCTTCCCCAAGAGATAATTTGCTTCATCAGACCTCCAAGTCCACATAATGTATAACATCATACTATACTGCCAGTCTGCTACTGGCAGTATAGAGGAGACAGCTACTTCAGCTGTCTCCTCTGACTTCTTAATCCATTTATACTTATTTTTATTATATTGAAAATAAAAGCAACGCCCCAAATACATTTTTCCTCTTACACTGTGAGAGAGAGAGAGAACAATGGTCAGGAGGTGCAAGGTTTGTCATCTAATGCCTACCAATTCCAGTATTCATTTTAATTCAAACAAGCATCTGTAAGCACAAGCCTTGTTATTCTTTCTACACACTGACCTTGAAGATCTATGTCATAACGTTCTTTCCTCAGGAATTGTGTGGCACTGAATTAGGTTAGCAGGAATTTTGAAAATGGGATAACATCCACTCCGATTTTAAAAAGGCTTTCCAAGTCACAAACAAAAGTTTTGTTCGGATTTTATAATGAAAAATTTGAGGAGGTAAGCCAAAGTGACTTATGCCTGGAACATTTATCATTTGAAACAACACAGCTGACAGTCACTTAGCTAGACACCACAGACTCAGCTTTGGACTCTAAATTAGCCTAATATTTGCACAGGCTTCAAATTTACAACTACTCCCATAACCTGCCACACATTCCACTCCAACCCACCCTACACCAAGTGATTTTCTTCCTCTTCATGAAATCCCATACTGTTGAGACAAATCCAACACTTTCCCAGAAACCCAAACAAAATGTTGACATGAGCTGTTTTGAAAAAGTCCTTAATGTTTCAATCTTCATCCCTGAAAATTAACTACTCCTTGCTTGGATCACACTACCTAGATTATTGCTGTTTCTCTCAACTTGTCCTACTTTATAAGACTCTCATAAAACACAGCATTCCACCCCACTTCTGAGTTCAACTGGTATTCTAATTTCCCTTACTGTTATCTGCTGCAGGGCACACTTGTCCCACACTTTTTTCCTTGAACTTCACCAAGCCACACTCCCTGCAAGGAGGCAGTAACTGTAAAAACTTCTCTATTTCTGTATTTGCTGAAAATTTTGCATTCTTATAAGGATGTCTCCAATACTCATTTTGTAACATTTTGGTCTCCTGTAAACACAAAGACAAAGGGAATGTTTATTTTAATACACTTTCAATTTCTCTGGATGAGCTAGCACTCAGTATCCCTGATCTGTGTTACCCTCCCCACCATCTCATTTGAACAAGAACCAAAACCACTCAAAAATAATAGCTAACAAAACTGCCAAGCTTCAGAGGACATTTGTCCATTTAAAAGCTAAGATATCATACAGTCTTCTTACACCTAGTAAATACTCTATGCTTAATAACTTTAGGGCTGAGGAAAGAAAAATTAAATGGTCCTTAGCAGCCTTGCAGTGTCAGTAATGACCTGCTATGACCTGCTAATGTTTTGCTCCTCAGGTTTGTCTGAGAGTTTTAAGCCGTTTTTAATCAATTGAAATGAAATTCGGTTATTTTACCTGTCTTCTCTGTCCTTCAGCCCCTGTGGCAGCTTACTACAGGTACTACTACCAAGTGTTCCTCAACACTTACCTGAATTACCTCGTGGCCAATTTATGACAAGTAACTTGGCAAGATTTTTCTAACTGAACTGTCTGTATACTACAAAAGCTCACGTAGTACACATCATACAGAAATCCTAATGGCACTACAAAATCTTCAGTGAAGCTACTAGAAAAGCACTCTTATCTACATGCTCTTAGCCTGTTACTAGGATTACAATCCCAATAAGCCGCTGCCAATTCTGATCGCTGGTCCAGCGGCTCTTCCCTCATCTGAAGATGCCAAAGGTGGTGAAATACAGCATTTAGACCCACAGAATCTCTTGCTGGTACTGCTACTTCTGCAATACATTCAGCACCACTTTTTCCTACTTTTCAGCCCAGACTTGTGTTCTGCTTTGAGGAAGCCCTTATACTAGTTTGCCCAAATACATAGGTTTTGTTTGGAACGAAGACAATTTTCTTCACAGTAGCTGGTATGAGGCTGTGTTTTGGATCTGGGCTGGAAATGGTGCTGATATTTTGTTGATGCAGGGGTATTTTTGTTATTGCTGAGCAGTGCTTGCACAGATCCAAGGCCCTTTCTGCTCCTCACCCCACCCCAGCAGCAAGCAGGCTGGGGGTGCACAAAAAGCTGTGAAGGGACACAGCTGGGACAGCTGCCCCCAACTGACCCAAGGGGTATCCCAGACCATGTGACATCATATTCTGTGTATAAAGCTGGGATGGGAAGAAGGAAGACAGAGGATATCTGGTGTTTGCCTCCCAAGTAACTGTTAGGTGTGATGGAGCTCTGCTTCCCTGGGCACTGCTGAACTCCTGCCTGCCTGCCTGCCTGTGGGAAGTGGTGAATGAATTCCCTGTTTCGCTTTGCTTGCAGGCACAGCTTTTGCTTTATCTCATGAACTGGCTTTATTTCAACAAGATTTCTCACTTTTACTCTTCCAGTTCTCTCTCCCATTCCCCTGCGGGGAGTGAATAAGTGGCTGTATGCAGCTTTGTTGTGTGGGCTTAAACCACAACACCAAAACATAGTCATTTATCCCTCTACCCTTAAATCCAATTTTTATTTAAGTACTTTAAGACAGACGAGGTTCTGTGGTTAAGTTTTTAAATATTTACTTTGCTTCAGGTACTAGAAACTACTTTTCTGAAGAAAGCAGGAACATAATTTTCTAAGGGAGCAATAATTGTGTGTGTCTCCCTTTAACGAAAAGGTTTTGTGTTGTGCTGTGTTCTTTTCTAAACATGGTTAAGGAAATAAAGAATATACTTCATCTGAATTGTATTGAGATTCCCATTTGCCAGTCAAGAAAATAAAAACCTCTGAATTGCGGCTTACCTATAAGCAATAAAAATGTGAAATAATAAAATTCTCAGTATTATTTTAAAAACATGGAAAAAGCTGAGAATTCACTGCAGAATGCGTTTCTTACCATGCCTTTTCCATCTATGTCCTCTTATAGACATGCTTGTCACAGCATTTCTTGATATCCTGGATGAAGTAGGTGTAATTTCAACCTGAATGCATCTTGTACCTTCTTTACTAGATTTCATGGCACCCTGAGGCAGTGAAGCTTTTATTGCATTAGCAACCTAGAACAGAAGAGATGCACTTAAGTTCTTATCACAAAAGTCCAAATTTTAAAAGAATTCTGTCGGAGATTCTTACTATTTCAAGAAGAACACTGTGTACAATTCTCATTTATGGTTAAAAAGCACGCCACCCTTTTGTGTGGCCTATAAAAAGCATGCTGGCTGCAATTAGCTCTCACAACTAATACTTGCCACTTTCCTAAAGTTTCCAGTTTCCAGATGTGGCTATTCCTTCAGAGTTCTGCTGCACTATTCTCTTAGTTCTGAAGACTCACAAGTGTTCTACTGAAAACAGCTTGGGCACTAGGAAACGTGACACCACAGCTAAGTACAGTGAAAAGCCCCGTGTGGTGTGTGCACTTACAGATCGAGCTGCTTGCACAAGCACACACACAGATTTAGGTTCCTGGTATCATCTTGTATCATGTGTGTTCACAGGAAGGATTTCCCAGGCTAAAAATTCTACTCAACAAACTGCTGAAATAAAACACCTACCAGCAGAGGTTCTGGATACAGTTCAAGCTGTGCTCTATACAAAACGTCATCCATAGCTTTACGAGCCAGATCCCATTCTCCATTGTAACTGCAAAGGTAAAATTAAGGGTAATAATAAGCATCTATGTCAACAGATGAACCTTCTTGGTCACATAACCTTCACAGCTCTGGTGTTCCATGAGTGTTCAGTTTAGAGGATTGGAACTACTTGTGTTTGTTAGCATTAAGCCTGCTATTTCAGAGAACTCTGAAGTAGCATCTTCAAAACTTCAAACTTTGAAGTTTTATTTTCACTGGCCAACCCAAGCAGTTAAAAAATTATATTATTAGCTGATGAAGAGTTAGTCACAAAATATTCTGAAATTCCAACAGGATTTTTTAATATTACTCCACCTTTTGAGTATTCCTATATTATTAGTCTCCAATTATTTTGGTTACTAAGTAAGCTTCACACATTAACATGACTCTCAAAGGGTAGATGACATCAGCATTTCAGAGAAAAAAAAATAGAACATCTTTCCTTTAACTAGACTGATGTCAAAACTAACCATGCAAAAATGTGGACAGCAGACAATGGCTGGAAAAGGCTTTTTACAGTATTTTCTTCCCATCAGCAGTTACACCTATCAAGTGCTGCTCCAGCCATCTTTCTCCAGTATGACACAGGTAACTTCATCCAGCTACTTGGAGAACTGTCTCTTCCCAAGGACCTTATTGCTAGCCACAACATCTGTCCACTAGAAAATGAAATGCCCCCAAGGCAGCATGTCTGAACAAGTACACAAATTAGGCTGGCATTTCTCTATTTTGTATGCATATTAGGGAAAAAAAAAACAACTTACAAGGCATAATAGATCCCTGTTAGCATTTGCACCATGAATTCAGATGAAACTGGAATCCTGCTGTTCACTCCCTTGTACTTTCTCACTTGTTGGCGAGGATATCCACAGACACAAATTCTAAAGAAATCATACATTTGCCATTAGTAAATAATGTGGAACCACCTTTGTGGTTTATGTACTTTCGATACTTCACCAGTGTTGATTCGTTTTTAGAAGCCCTGAGTTACTTCTTCTAAAAATGCAAGAATGACATACAAGTAAGATAACATTCTTATGAAGAGAGACTTAGTAACTGCCCCAGTGCAAAAAACCTGGATTTACTACTTGAGATCAGCACAAAATATTTTGTGCTGCAATATTCACACTGACAATCCATGTT
The DNA here is from genome assembly GCA_013397975.1 of Machaerirhynchus nigripectus. NCBI lineage: Eukaryota > Metazoa > Chordata > Aves > Passeriformes > Dicruridae > Machaerirhynchus > Machaerirhynchus nigripectus. The sequence continues at coordinate 81,747 of VZRQ01010237.1, read as the reverse complement.
TGTAATTTAGGAAGGTGATAAAAATTGAATTAGACTTACTAGATGAAAGTACATTCTTTGTAGATCTTAAAGAAAAATCCCTAAATTCCACATTGCTCAAACCAATTAATGGAGTTATTCTATATCTCTAAATAGTAGAATATAAATTCCACCACATCCAAACAAGACACGGAAAGATATTCTGGGCTTCTGACACATATTCCCCCATATTCTAACATGCTGTCTATGCTAAGATGCTGTCAGGGTAAGATTTTCAGGAAGCAGAGAAACATGAATGACAAAAGCAGTCAGGAATGAAAAACTATGAAAGAAGTTAAATGGTATAGCATTAAATAATTCAGTATCCAAACATTCAACATTTTGAAGTAGAAAGATTTGCTTGCATCTACTGGTAACTTGCTTGTGGTTTTTCTGGATGCTTTAAAAATCATTTATTCCAAATACAGTCAAAACCTAATCAAGCAGAATAAGCAACATCAGTCTCCTTTCCACAATCTTTAGCTTCTAAGTATTTTTTTACCTTATATTTTAGAGCAGTTTATCTAACAAAGATCTTGTAAAGACTCCTATAAATACTGCCAAGTGCTCCAAAGTCTCCTGCCTCCTTTGAAGAGAATGAAATCTTACAGGCTTCCATTATCAAGCTTTAGTTGTGAGAGAAGCCTAGGAACTACAACTAGAAAAAAGTTGCTGCAGTTGACTTCTAGGTCTCTTGGGTTTCCTGGGTTAAGGAGAGCATTCTAATTTTTCCCTTAACATACAGTCCACTTTTGAAAATCCAAACATGTTTACTACCAGTTTTTTCTTTTTTGAAAAAGAAATTGATCAAAAAATAGACACTGTAATTAAATCTGGGCTGTAATTTTAAAAAAAGGGCTTTTTTTTGTTTTGAGGTCAGGGAGGGTTGGCATTGTTATTTTGGTTTTTTGAAGCAATAGCTGATTTTGAAAATGATCAATGCATCCATAAAAATGGATGTATTTCTAGTTTCAACACCTACTATAATTACAATAAAGTTTCAACCTGCACAGCAGCCAAATTTATTTAGCAAACTTGCAATGCAAAATATACCACACTTTTAAAAGACATTTCTGGTTTTCTTCAGTTAACACAACTACAACTCCTGTTATTAAAAACAAACAGGTCCCTTTGACTTCTCCTCTTAAGGAAGAAGCTTAACCTGCACGTAAAGCCAGGTTATTGTTTCCCCATTTTGAGATCTCAGCCCAAAGTTACAGAAGAGATACTTTAAAAGCAAATAATACAGCTGTAAACACTTATGAAAAGAAGTCAAGTTTAAGAGCAGCCTTTGGGAACTCGAAACTCGTTTTTATAAAAAAGTCCAAACTGATTGCCTTTCAAGCTGGAAATGCCATTTTAAGTGTCAACAACCTACAGAAATTACCTGGAACAAATTTGACACAATGACTGAAGAGACATTGCAGGCATGTAGCTTAAGGCAGCATTGTAACAGAGCAGAAGGAAAGTCAGCACTTCAAACCTGGGATTTGAAAGAAACATTGGAATTCCATTACCAATTTTATTCTTTAAAAGAAAGCAAGTTTACATGGAAATTTTTAAGTTATTTGAACAGATTTGGCATTGCATTTCAATAAAATCAACAACTGAGTAAGCTTTTCCTCTACATGTAGTAACATGCCCTGCTGATCTTTCTGCATCTACATTTACATGTGTTTAGAAACAAAAAAGCACATGACAAAACACAACATACACCACCTACTCTCCTTCAGTCTACAACTATACTAGAAATTAAAGTTCAGATCCATTATGGACTCTCAAGCAAAATCCCACGACACGATTTCACCTGTTCTGGGCTGTCAGCATCTCCCTCTGAGGATGAGGTCCACTGTACACAACCCTGGACAAACCGTGCTGCGACAAAGCTCCTTCAGTGAGAGCCATGGAGCCAATGCTGGAAGGCTAAAGGAAAAAAAGGTCATTCAGAGCGTGTCCACCTCAAATCTTGCTATAATGCAAGCAAAAATAGACAGCAAGAAGCATCACCATATTTATACATACATTTTCAATAGGCTTCAGGTTATCTGACCATTTAGCTGTCAGATTTGAGAAGTCATTTTACACCAGATAAGGTACATGGCTTCAGAAAAGAAAAAAAGACATAGTTGCTGCATGGCTATTATGGAATTATGACTATTCTATCTTGAAAAGGCCTCAGAGACCAGTCAGCAGTACTCAGAAATCTGAGAAGTATGTTCCTATGTCACCATGCAACAAGTTAAAACTACTTTTCACTTTTATCCTTAATAAACAGGCCCCCAAAGCATACTGCCCTTCTCAATCAGGAACTTTACTTTGTAGGTGTTACTTACTTCATGATAGACAGAAGGTTTGGACAAAGATGGAATTGTGAAACTCAGCACTTTGCTATGTCCCTCTTTGTCAACTATCTCCTGAAAAAGACAGGAGATACCAATGGTTACACTGTACTACAGAAAACCAGACATCCACACATGTTAAATGCTGTTGTAGGGACTGATAGGGATACTATAACAATCCAAGCTGCAAGCTAGAAATTATCTATTTCCTTTCTATCACAGCTCATTTTGTTTGTTTATTAAAACTCTTCAGACAACTTAGTCAAGGGCACATCCATTTGCATACGTAATCCACCTTAAAAACACTAACTGGAAACATCATGTTTAAACAGCATTATCCTTTTCTAATTATACTCTATTTGCTAATTGTGACGGTTAACCATCAACAATTCTGTTGTGAAAACTACTAACCAACAAGTAATCACTCTACAAGTAATTTGTTTTGGAAATATTACAGCTCTGGAATGACTGCAGCCTCATATGGTTTGACAGCAGCAGACTTCAACATTTGCAAAAGCCCAAGTCTGACAACTCTCTCTATGGAATTAAAAGAAGCATGGATGCAAAGCTTTAGAGAAGCTACTTTCCTGAAAGATACCACCACAGCAGTAGCTGGTAGCCTTCTTGCTCCTGTAAGTTAACAGAAGACTAGTTATTAAGGCAAAACAAGATGTGGTTTTGTACCACAGAAGAGCACTGGAGTATTTCAAATAAAAAACTTCCAAAGATCCAAAGCAGACTTGACCAATAACAAACACCACCCACAAGACTTTACTTTTCTCTTCTCTCAATTTCAGCAGCTGATTTCATATATCCAGAAGTAATAATTAGAGAGAAGTTTCAGTGTCTCCTAACACCCATGCCTCGGAAGGCTGAATGTCTAAACTTCACAGTAATTATTACATCTCCAGTCTTAAAATAAAACACAAAGTGGTAAAGGGAGACCGAAAAGGATCAAAAAGGCACACAGACCTGTTCCTTCTGGAAAGCTGCAAAGCTCCTCCATGCTTCACATAAATCACTGATAATTTAGTTTTTAATATTGCTCCTGAATCAATGTGGAAAACATGTTCCTCAATATATCGGAGAAAAGGGAAAGAAACTGGCTATATCCAAACTTTTAAATTCTAAAAATATTAATATTTGTATTCTTCATTCTAATCAGATTTGTAATTAAGTTTCAGGAGTGCATTTCAAGATCTGAAGTTATTGAAAAAAACCCTGATAACTACAGCTAGGAAAGCAAAAAATTTCAACTGCATGCACTACCACTGCATGTCCCTAAGCTGAAGGTAGAACAAACCAGTTCATGATCTCAAGGTTCAGCCACAATAATTCCACGCCCCTCAAAATGTAGCCAATTTTAAAATTATTCTGAGCAGTATTTTTCATTTTTCATTTTCTTTCAGTAAGAAACTGCAGGACTCCTACTGAATATAAGTTTCCAAGAGTCCACCGTACATACTTACATAGGAATTACTATTTATATTAGGCTTTGTATTTCCTCTTGTTTTTGAAAACATAAAGTAGTTGATTAAAGAGAAAGTAAGTCTCTCAGCAGGTCACCTACTACCTTTTCAACCTGCATACTAAAGAACAATAGCATTGTGATTGTTTCAGTTATAAATTTTATATGACATCAACAGCAGGGAAGAAGTCAGCCTGAGTACTGTGGCACTGTTTTACCATAAGCATTCACTATGTCTTAAAGCAAAATGGAGAAGAAGGTTCCCAAAAGTCACGCTGATCTACAGCTTCCTAGAGAAGCTTGCTGTGAAATTCTTATGACCCCAGGCAGCTGAAGATGGAGAGCCAAGTTACTAATTGAGAAAGAAGCTGTTCACAGCTAAGAGAGGACGTTACCAGACTGGTTTCAAGCTTAACTGTAAATGTAATCTCTTCTGGGAGAAAAACAAGTGATTACAGCCACATCCATGAACTATTTTAGTTGACTTCATCATGGATATAAAGGAGTGAATTGCCTTAAGGCACGAGATAAGACCAAAGGCTTTTCAGGAATGTTCTCCTTGTCACATAGAGCTAAGCATAGAGAAAATGGCAGGAAGCCTGTACTCTGCCTCAGGAGGAGTGGAACATAAGGGCTCGGGTCTTTTAAATTAGACTCCTGGGTGAAAAAAATGTTCTCACTTGCTTGGTGAAGACACCTGTGGTTATTTCTACAAGACTGATAGCAGCTGCCTCCTCCAGATTTTCAGAATGATAAGACTTGAAGTTCATCACTATTTCACTTCACAAAAAGCCTTCCTAAAACAACCAGAAGAAACTACACTGACAAGAATCCCAACAGACATAATAAAACACTCAGTATTTTAAAACAGCAACAAAATACTAAAATATGGTGCTTTTAAGGGTTCCTTATTAATTCTGTTCATCAAAGCATAGATTTAGCAACAAACAGGATATTTTCATATAAAATATTTTTTAAATGTCAAGGTTATTTCAAAATGGAGACCTTTAATTTAAAAGCTAGGCAATCTGTTCAGCAGTCAAGTATTAGTTGAAAGTAATTTTTTTTTCTGGTTTTAGTCTAGATAGTCAAAATACCCCAGAAAATACGGGCAACAATTTCAAAAGCAGTGCCTCGAAAAGTTCTCAAGCAGAATTCGAGTTTAATCACCATACCAAGAAATAAGCAGTAAAAAATTTAAGAACCACAGAAAGAGCAGAGAAAATATTGACCAAAGAATGGAAGTTCGTGTTGCAGATTTCTGACGGACATCAATTTGAAGAGTAGAGACTGAAATAATCAATTCTGAAACAAAAACTTGAAATACAAACCAAGTTATAAACTCCTAGGAGAAGAGCCTCTATGCATCCACTGCTCTGCAAATCTCTGCTAGCTGAGACAGCAAGATAGCACCACATCAATTCTGGCAGAAACTGCAGCGTAAACCGTAGCAATTGTTCCTCACCACTGCGGTAGAACTCAAAGAGCTGATGGCAAACTGGCTCCAGAAGCTGAAACACAAGTTACAATTGTGAATGAATAAAACATTACAAAAATGTGCAACTTTGTCTGGATCAATCCTTTAGCCAAAACTGTAAACTGATAAAAATGACATTTTAGTTATTAGGGAGTGACTGATACAATAACTGCTCAAGTCACCCTTACACACTTTCCTGCCCATAACATACTTTTGGATGATGAAAGTAGAGCCCTTCATCCTACATGAATAAAAAATTCCAGTGGCTGCTTTGCCTCAATTTTGGCTTACTTCCTTCAGCCTCAAAGGCATAAATAGATGATAGTTATCCCATACCTCATACCCTGCTCTCAATTTCTCTAATACACAGGAAAAGTACCTGAACAAAAAGTCTTGTTATTCTACATCTCCAACAGCATACACAAAATGAAGCTAGAAGCTTTACCCATCTAGTGAGAAGAGCTGTATGACACTTCAATTCCAAGTATTACAAAAACCTAGTACACAATAGAGTTAGTTTATTTTCCCACTCTCATTAAAATCTTCTAGATGCTTCAGTGTATTTCTACATTTGAGACAGAAATGGGAAGCCTCAAGAGTAATTTTAGAATCAAATTTGTTAAGCTGATACAAATGGATGTAAAACACTGAACTGGAAGTAATACACTGAGCTAGATCAAGTTAAAAAAAGATTTTAAAACAATGAAGCCATCAGCCTGCACTGTGTCCCTGGATTTAATGTGCCTTCTTGTGCTACCACCTACCTCTGCTGTAAGGATGAAACACTGTGTTAACCACCATGTGTCAATTTATGGAAATTAGGAGATTTCCTGATTTCTCCAATTAGAAAATATTGCCAAGAACAGCAGACACTTTCAAAGCCAGCTGAACTACTAAATTCAGTTCTGCTATTTGTCTAGGTCACAACTTCAGTTTTAGTAGAGTGTTTTCAGAAAAATAAGAAAAGCAATGCTATAGTCATCCCTTTATTGAAGCCAAGGAGACAAAAATCACCAGGAGACCATGCTAGAAAAATATGTGCTTGCTTTCCTAAGCTTTTCCTCCTGAACACGGAAAAAAATCAAGTCAACATTTCTTATCTCCCAAAATTACTTCTGAAACTGAAAGATCTTAGCAGATTTGAGCTCTTTTTTAAGAAGTAATCTGGGACAATCTGATCCATTCTAAAAAAGATAAACTTTTAGCTTCTGAGAGATATAGCTTCACTTTGGAAAAAAACATCTCTAAAAAATCTACAGTAAAGACAAAAAAGCCACGCTGAGCTAAACTAGTCACCAGTTTTAAGAGCAGTACAGCAAAGACCCTTCTAGGAAACTTTACCAGCAGAACTGCGTTCCATCTTCAGCTTGCATTTTTCACACAATTTGCACCCTTCCCACAATGAAGTATCAGTTCTGAATGACGCGCTTGAACTTTAAAAGGCACATAAATCGCTGTGACAGGTATCCATGTCTACATCGTTATCTCACTTGAGACAGCTTTGTATCAGCACGTTTAAATGTGTAATCAGTACAAAACCAGATTTTCTTCATCAAAATGCCACCACATGCTACAACCTAATATCAAAATGCACTAATGACTTTTGCTGTTTCAAGATATCATTTTGAACTAAACAGTTCTAAAAGGTATCTAGACTGAGACATTTTTTAATGCTGGAACAGAAGAATGTCCAAGCATTCATCCCTCTTCCTTTTAAGCTGCAACCAAGTGTGTTAGATACTCCAAACACTTGCTATTTACTAATGCAAATGCCTGCATGGCTCCTATCTAAGACAGCAAGAGTGTTTTAAGTAAACAGCAAAAAATCTTCAATCTTTGAAAAAAACCCCATCACATATTTATTTATTTTTTACTGTTGGGAGTCTTTAGCCTATTTTAAGTCTTTTAAATCTTCACATCTTCTGAAGACTCTCCTTTCACTGAGCTACTAGGAGTGGCCCAGGAACCTCAAAAGTAACTAACAAAGTATTTACTAACACAGCTACTATGAAGTGGATGTTAAAACAAGTAGGTCATTTATCTTACAAATGGGTAATTAATTTTTTGGAAAAGAAAACCAAAATAACCCATATGAAAAGCAACCATGAACCAGCAGGAAAATGCAGTTACAGATGCAAATACATGATTACTTTTCAAATGCTTAAAAAAAAGAACACATCCATCCCGCACAACAAGATTAATCACAATTTTACAGTACTGATAATTATTATAAGTACTTATAATCAAAGGTGTACAAATGGGGTCGTTTGTCCATTTTTAAACCCAGCAGTATTTGTAGCATTCAGGCATTAATCCTTCCCCTTTGCATTACACCCACGAGATAGGAGAGGACAGCACATACCCTACACAGTACAGCAAGCTGACATTGCACAATGCAGCAAACATATCTCAAAGAGCAGTTAAAAGATATTAGTCTTCTTTTTAACTGCTAGTTTGCAATTATTTTTCACAACGTGGAAAGCTCCAAGTAGCCTCTTCCACAAAACAACAGCTACTTGGGGAGCTGTCCAAACAAGATTTTAGGACTTTTTCCCAAAGCAGCACAACACTCAGTGTCAGCACTGGCTTTTCATTTCAATTCAAAGTCTCACTAACAGGGAAATCTTCAATACCTTGCCCCCAGAATTATCCCAACAACCTTTTCAAGCAGAATTAGCAGCAGAACCCTGCTACTAAGGCCCCTGAGAAACCCAGCGATAGCCAGAACTAGTAAGAAATCAAAGAACATATGAAAGTATTAATTAGGCTATCAACAAAGAGACTCATCTGATTAATTTACATTTTGATACACATTCTGAAGACCAGACAGGCTTGACTCAGTAGTTGGAATGACTCAGAATGCCTTTCTGAGCATCAAATTAAAATTACATTTGTTCTTTGCTGGACAACCTGGGAGTTTCACTATCAGCATTCTCTCTAAAAGCACACATACTGAAAGCATTTTATCCTCTGACCTTTAGTATTGGCATAATCTCAAACTTTGTAAAGATGCCTTGGGTCTTTTCAGAGGAGGAATCAAGGATTTGGTGCAATTTTAAAATAATGCACAAAAGGATTTCTGGATGGTAGAAAGCAATTAACAACACACAACTAAACCCAGCTCAGGATGTTCTGAACACACCTGGACACTTTAAAACAAGGGCAGTCATGGGATATGGAACCTTCTCAGAACAGGTACCAGGAAAACCTGCCCCCTTTCCCCACAATTTTTTTCATATTTTGCCAACATTTCAGTATGGGTACATCCACTGTATAAATCCATGTCTTTAAATCGTATGTACTTCAAACAACAAAAAACCTAAAACCTAAAGAACAATTTAAAAAGGATGGCTAACCTATCTAACTTTGTTCTCTTGCATTGTAATAGACAAGCTTCTGACACCTGGAGATCCACATTCAAGTGATAATTATAGAAAGAATTCCGTCAGATGCAAACATCTTTTCAATTCCTTAATGTATTTCTCAATTCTATATCCAAGTCCTGAAGCCCATGGATGTGACCTACAAGGTTACCTACGATCAGTAGGTTACAAAACTTACAATTTTTTTTTTCTAATTGCTAAGAACAAACTTTTTGAAGGCGACTCTTCATCAGTTAACTAGCATGCAAGGTCCTGGTTTCATTCTGCTAGTGTTATGTCAGACATTTCGGGCGAGAGATCCAAAATACTCACTTCACTCTGTGGCTCCTGAATTACTTTGTAAAGCGATGAAATCAAAGCAGTCTTGTCTTTCAAGCTGGTAGCATAGCTGGATATGGATGCTTCTGGCAGTGTCTGAAATAAAAACATTATAAGCTATTTCTATCATTAAAATATGACAGCTGTTTCAACAACTATTTTCCATCACAAGTTACTATTTATCAGAGTTTACTATAAACTAAACCTTGTTCCACAAAGAAATCCTCACGTTTTCAGACCATTGCCAGAAGACACATTGCATCCTATCATTTTGCAGTTTTGTACAGAATGTAGTAACAGCGGATGGGAAATAGACAAAAAACAAGTTACAAAAATGCAACCCCCACTGAAATTTCACTGTGAGATGTCAGTCCTGCAAAACTTTTACAGTTTTCAGATCCATACTTCAAGGAGTTCTCAAGACCAACTGTACACAGGTAGTGAACATTATTACCAGATACAGTATGACTCCGGAAAAACACAAATCCCAGTTGATGCAAATTCCAGCTCTTCTCTAACATGAAACATATTTTCTGCCAGTACTTAAGAAGGTAAAATCTAATCTTTTTAACAACTCTTTAGAAGATGTACATTTAAACATACATAAGTCTTACAGTACTTCTTATCTCCAGTCCTTCAAAGGACTCCACTCTACAAACAGGAAAACATATTTCTGGTGTATCTAAGCAGACCAGGATCAAAATCTACAGTCAAGTCTGGTACTCAAACCAATAAAAGCATTCACCTATGATACACAGTTTCACTGCTTTCTGTCAGGAAGTATGTCACCCCAAAGAGGCAAGGAAAAAAAAATCCTTTGAAGCAGACGTTTGTATTTATCACATGATCTCAGCAAAACTCTAGGTTATGATTTTTCATTTTCTACAGGATGCAAGCACTCCTGCATACTTCACTAGCAGTGATTCCAACAGTTCTGGCTAAATACCCGAGAGTGTATTACCTTGAACTCTGATAACCACTCCTCCACAACCCCAGTATCCACAGCTAACATCTTCCAACATCTGCTTCAAAACCTTCAGCCTGAAAGAGTAAGCAAACACAGTTTGTGAATACTACAGTCTCTGCATTGAGCAGATGATGAAAATTAAGTCTCTGTGAATATTTAAAGAATCTTATCATGCTTTTACTTGTTAACATTTCACATGCTGACATTACTTTGAACTTCTATTGTACCTCACTTACGCACGCTGCTGGAAGCATTAAACACAGGAGTCTTCACATACAGCAGGTTAATAAATTCCAAATATGTACTGCATGGGAAGCTCAGTAAGTCAAAGACTTGCAGAAATGGCATTCTAAAACCAGAAAATATTACCTCCTCAATTTCAGTTTATTTTTCAGCTTACAAAACTCGAGAGGAAACTGTACAGACTGAAGAGAAACAACTGTTTAGGTTTTTCCTAATCAACTGCTATTCCCAGCTCGGAAAAGGTCACTGAAATAAAGGTGGATGGAAAACCTTTCAGTCCTCCCCCACCATGGCAACTGCAAGACAATGAGCCTGTTGCCTCAGCATGGAGCCTAAGACAGACTCCCCAGCCCAACATTCTGTCCAATCTCAGACAGAGAGAGGTCATCAGCAGTAGGACTTGACCACAGGAGATGCAGAGTGGCTTCTGAAATTAATTTCTGATTTCTCTTCAATTTTGAGAAACCACTTAAAAACAACTATTCCTTGGAGCAGCTTATTCTGACACAAAAGACCAATGTCTCTTTAAGATAAAAAAACTACTAAAAGTTAAAAGAGCATGCTGATAGCTTATCCAAACTGTGCCCATGGATTTCAACCAGAGACAAAATTAAATACTCATCCAAGGAAAAAATAAACACTGTCCTGGTGAAATGTTCAGTCATGGGAGATAGCCCATCAGGTTTTACTGTGCCAGTTTAAAACTAGTTTTGAAGTTCTGATATCCAAGTATGGGCTTGTCCATGAATGACAAGCAAGGAAAAGATGGGAGGGAAAATTGCCTTTTATAACACAAACACAAATATCCAGTTCTGAAATCCAGACTGCTGTAGAGCATATACAGACGATATACAGTATATTTTAAGAAGGCTAAAGGGAGATGAACCAGGTATGATCATAGCAAGAGCTCACTGTAACTCTCCAAAGCAAGGGGACTGGGGAAAACCCAAACTTAAGTAAGGCTTTAAGTAGTGACCAAGAGCTTTCAATGCACAGACAGGGTTGTGACAAAATGACTACAGACATGAATGGCAAAAGGAATAAAACTGAACAGGCTGTTCAGCAATTTCATTTTAAGAATCATTTTAATACACAATAATAACATGAGGCAACCAGAGACTTCTGTACCCCCCTCTCCTTACTTGCACGATCATTAAATAACAAACCAGGACAGGTGAAACCAGCTGTGGCAATGGCCTCTCAGCACCCTAGGAAGATACATAAAGCTTATACAGCTTTATGTAAGCACAAAGCTTGTTCTTGTAAGCACAAAGCTTACAAGAACTGTGCCTTTGGAGGATGAAAAGACAACAGTGCCTTTGGAGGATGAAAAGACAACAGGAAAGGGCCAAGGAAGCGTAAGCATTTAATTTTTGGAGACCAGACTACTGCCATGGCTGGATATGGGCTCTTTAAGGATTGTGAGGGAGGAAAGCCATCCTTTATTTGGGAGAGCAGCAGGGACACATGGAGCTCGGCCCTGCTGTGGATGATGAGACAGCTGGGAGCTTATGGGTCACAGACAAGAGGGCAGAACAACGTGGGTGACATTATGGCAGGTGATTGCTACTCGTCACCCGAGCAAGACAAAACATAGGAAGCCCTCTTCAGACAGCTGAAGAAGCCTCAGGTTTAAAGGCACCTGGTCCTCACATGGAACATGAACGACCCTCTTATCTCTTGGAAAGGCAACAGAAGAGGGAACAAGCAACCCAAGTGGTTTTTGGAGTGCATTGATTATCACTTCCTGAAAAAGGTGACTGAGGAGCCAAAGGTAGGCCCTCTCCTAAACATCATTATTACAAACATGGAAAAACTGGCCAGTGATGTCAGTCAAAGCCAGGGCAGACACAGATGCAATGACCACGACAAAGGAGATCACAGGATCCCAGTAAGGAGGATCAGCAATGTTCTAGAAGGGTTCACGGGCTTTTGCAAAAATATCATCAGCAACAGGAAAACTAGGGCTCCATGACTGAATTAGCAGGGGATCTGCTGAGAGCAAATACAGAAAAGGCCAAGGTTCTCACTGCCACCTTTGCTTCTGTTGTTACCAGCAAGAGCAGCCAGCAGGAGCCCTAGGTCTCAGAGCACAGAAAACTGCCTCAAATGCCAGAGTGGCTGAGAATTCTCCATCCCTGGAGACACTGAAAACCCAGTTTGATAAAATCCTGAGCAGCCAAACACCTATTTCAATTTTCAGTACTTTGAGTTAACGTGGCTGGACTTCAGGATCACCAAAGATCCATTCAAACCTCATCCATCCAATCACCCTTTACCAACAAAGAAATAGAAAGGACTGCCACAAAGAATATTCATCCAGCTAAATACCAAATCTTTCTGATCAGCACTGACAGTCTCTGAAGGTGTTAACAATGAAAATCCAGAGGAGCAACCTCTGAATACTCAGCACAGGTTGTGTGTGAGACCCTGCTGTGAAGGGAGGCTTTTAAGGATAATACCATGTGCTAACAAACACAAAGGCTAGTCCCACTACAGTTACTGAAGCAACCACCTTACCAGTTCCTACAGAATCCCACAATCTACTAGCCCTACTTTCATTCCTATGAAGGTGGACAAAGGCTTTTGCAGCATCTCATGCTTCAGCACAGCTGACAATAGTAACCATTCCCTACTGAGCCCCATTAACAGCACAAATACCTGTCCTAATATTGACTGTTCAAAGCAAAAAATCCCATTATTTAAAAGAGTCAAGAAGAGTCCTGAATACACCAAGTCCATAGGTGATACCACATTCATCCAAGAGATGCATTTTTTTCTCACCCATCTCTAGTGATCCATCAAGCATTATTTTCAGATTAAAGGTTCCCAGAGAACAGAGGTTTCATTTGACCAGTAAAAACAGTAAGAGCATCCTTGGCCCAGCATTATCCATTGGAATAATAATACTTCAAAATTTTATGACTAATTTTATGACTAAACATTTAAAGGTGACTTTTTTTTTGCAAAAGCCATATTTATTGGAATGACACCTACAAAAAAGAAATAGGGCAAAGTTTTTGCTGATCAGATCTTTCAGATTTATTTTCTAAGTATCAGAGGCATTCCATTGAGAGTTAAGGCAGTTGGAACACACAAGATCTAGCCCGTCCTTATTTTACCTTCATGCATTAAAAAATGCATATATATACACCTGTTTAGCCCACAGCAACACACATTTGAGTATCAAAAATAAGAACTCTAACTTTACAAATATTTTCCATGAAAGCAAAGATTATGAGTTAGATTGATGTCCCCTAGAAGGAAAGAAAAACCTCAATTCCACACATCAGCTGTGTGGGATCTATTTAAACAGGCAGACAATCTACTGCTTTACTGAGGATTGCCTCATTTTGTCCTAGTTAAATAACAGATCAAGTTGGACAGGCACAATATTTGGACAGAGTTGAAAAACCGAAGACTGTTCCAAAAGAAGGAGTAACAAATTTCAGTTAACAACACAATTTTTTGCTGAAGCCCACAAAAAGTTTACAAAAAATAACTATAAAATGGGATTTTTAACACTAAGTGGACCAAAATAAGGCTTAACTTATAGCATCTGTTAACCTTATACAGGAAAAAAGAGACCCAGAGGATTAAAAAAGCATGCCTTAATTACAGCTTTGTTTCAGTGGATATAACTGCAAGATATAGGCCGCTGTAAGCATGAGATGTCCCAGTCACTACAGAATTAAAGCAACATAAAGTCGATAAAATAAATACCTGCTACTTTGGGGATTAAAAAAAAAGGTAAAATTGTATTAAGAATGTACTTTATATATATCAAAACTGTAATGAAAATTCAAATAACACAGCAAACACTATACAGCATTTTTCCAACAGAAGTCTTGTTTTAAGATACATCAGCATGTTATTCTCTTTAAATGAGTCTTTTTCCTTGGTCTCTTCCTACTAAGTCTCTGCAAAGATTTCGAATGAGTGGAGTTTAAGAATTTCTTTAAAAACAACTTGCTTTTGTCACCCCAAATCAAACAACACTTTGATTAGAGGCAACAAGCAACTCCAAATGTCCCCATGCTCCCTGTTGGTTTGGATGTCCTGATGAAGATTGTTACAGGAAAGAGCAAGAAGTCTCAATTATTTAAATACCACACAACTACTTGGGATGCAGCTCAGTAACAGCCAGGTGGTTCATCTCTGTTGCATTTTTGTTGGACACATATATATTCTTAGCTTACCTCACACATGAAGTAAAGCCACTTTAGGTGATACTCTTTCATTGCAGGTCTTATCTTTGTATTTGCCACATGAAAGCAGGCACAGCTTATGCAGTCTAGCTAACACATGGCTAATTGTTTATATTTATACAGCTAATATAACCTGTATGCCTGTGCCTTGTGAGTTAAAAGCACTTTGAAGTATTTTCCACAAGACGCTCAACCTGGATTAGCAGCCAAAGGTAGGATTTATAATAAATAATAATTAACAAGTTCCCAAGTCCTAAGCAGCCTCTGAGAGCTGTTAATTGGTCTTGCTCAATTCTAACACAATAATGTAAGTCTAATAAGTCTCCTTATATAACCAATTTTTGCTTTGTTTCTAGGTGAGTAGTACAACTCGAATAAGATACCAAGGAAATTAATCCGACAAAAGCAAGTCTCACCTAGAAAAGACTTCTGCAAAGCCCCTAAGAAGGTAATTTCCCCCCCTCACCCATTACAGCACAAATACATCAGGAACTTACTGCATTTCCTGGTTTTTAATAGAGGAGGGAGAAAAAGTTACTAGGCACTGAGCTGGTGGAGGGCCAGCCAAGACACATTAAGACATATTCTCTGGCAAACTTACTAATGCATCCATCTACTTAAATGGCTTTGGATTTTTATAACTGTCACTCAAGGCTTTAATAATATTAAATCATGTGTTTGAATGAAATCACAGACAACACATGCACATGTTTTTCTTCAAAAAGAAATTCTCATAATAGGTGGCTTTCTTGCTCTTTACAGCTACCCAGGGTTTGCAGAATTCATCCACAGAATGCATGTGTATAAATGAAATCTGGATTAAGTAAAAGGAGGCTGGACTTGGATAAAAAATGAACTCTTGAGTTCTGCAGAATTGACCTTCTGAAACCACAGTATTAGATATTTGCTAGGGAAAGTCACAGAGCTGGAAAAAACAAAACCAGGAGCCAAAAACTGCTCAAGTCCCATCCTCTGGGAATTGCTGGAAGAGGAGAGAAAGCATATACTGCGTCCTTACCTAATCTGTAAAGTATCTGCTTGGAAGTCTGTATTATTTACTAAAAAAAAAAATTTAGCTTAAGGGAAACATGGAGCAGAAGTTAAGCTATTTATGAACCATCAGCCGAATCTGTCAATTCACCCCAGAACAGGAACAAAGCAAACTTGTGAGCATTCCATTAGGACACATCAGACCCATAAAAGATCAAGGCCCTAGTAAATGTTCATCTTCTGTTCTGTAAGAGTTTGCACACAGAAGTAGGGATGGGCAAATTAGGACTCAATTTTTCTCACCTTTTGAAGTAGTACAAGTAGAATTAAAAACGTTTTAGTCAGCTCTACTTGATTTACCAAGTTCACATAAGGATTACAGTCTACACTTAAAATTCACATTGCTGAACCCTCTCCTCCTTGTTTCAGAGACAAAGACACAATCCTTGGTAAGCCACAGAACAGGAAAGAGCACTCAGGCAAGTGTATTCTTGATTCAATTGACAAAGAAGAGAATGTATCTTCCTGACGTCAGTGCACAACTCATTCTAGTGATACAGTGATCTGTTCATTTACTATACAATTTTGAATATGGTCAAGCTGTTCTGTTCAGACACTTGTAGGTGCAGTAATGGGCAGCAAAACATTTGAAGCCTCTTGAGAAAAGAAACAGATGCTACTGTGGACTCCAAAAGCCACTCCGACAGGTTTCAGAAACCACAAAGGTCAGGTCTGACTTCTTGACATTTTTCAAACTTCAACAAAACCACAACAAAAACCCCATTGTGTTAAGCCTGAAATGGTCACATGCTCTGTTCAAATACACAGCTGCAAACAGTGCTCACAGACTTGGTATCAAACACTCTCTGATAATTGCCACCTTCAGTTTAAAACAAGACAGCTATGGTGCACCAAGCATCACTGACTTAGGCTCAAGCAAATTCCTAAACTGAGAGATGGTTATTCAGCATCTTCTAAGAAGAGAAATAGCAAGTTTTAGGTGACACTAGAGGTGATAGGCTCAAAACAAACAAGAGTTACCAAAAACAGTGTAGGAAGGAAGTATGCATTGAGGTCCAAGCACATGAACTTTACAAAAATGCACAGAAAAAAAAAGCCACCTGGACACATGCATGGAAGGATCTACCCAGAGCCACTAAATATACAAGCACTTCTAGTTCAGAAAGCTGGAGTCAGAGGTTGCTCCCCAGCACACTTCCAGTTTTCTCTCAGTTTTCCTTTCTTGGCCTCTGTTAACAGCCACTGTTAGACAATAAGGTTTCACAAATTCTGGTCTAATTCACTATGGTCATTCTGCAGTCTTCTGCACAATACAGTAGTGAACACACAAAGGTAACTGTTCCGAACATTTGTTTTCAGTGGTTTGTAAAGATTACTGAGCCTTAGGAACTGAAACTGCAGTCAATGTCAATTTCATCTTGCCAAGGGCGTTACTCGGTCTTGCTTCCCATTTTCCCCTCCCCTCTGTCAGTGACAGAAGCAACCTTAGATAGAAGCTCTTATCTAGAACTTACACTTTATATCACAATGTGGAACATCAGCCTTAAAGAGTCAGGAGTCAATGGACTTTTCCCTGATATAGATTCAAATAAGATTTCCTGATCCTGTTCACATATGCTTCTCGAACAATTTACACTTGGAATACGACAAAGTGATGGATATATGCCCATCAAATGGAAAAGTCCTCCTGAATGATATCCAATACAATTTTTTAAGAAACAATAGTTGTATTAATATTCAGCCACACATGACAGACCTCAATTCAGTTTTGATGCCAGCAATTAAGGAAAAAAATAGTCTCTAGAAAGCAAGCATATATCAACTAGACCATACAGAAACTATAAATAACTGTCTTAAATGCAGTTGTTTCTTGTGCAAAGTATCCAATACCACAGAATACTGAGTGGAGGTTTCTGGTCTGTAAAGCATAAAATACTTGATGTATCAAACATAACTCAGTCTTCTACAGCCTTTGAA
Organism: Machaerirhynchus nigripectus; assembly: GCA_013397975.1. NCBI lineage: Eukaryota > Metazoa > Chordata > Aves > Passeriformes > Dicruridae > Machaerirhynchus > Machaerirhynchus nigripectus. The sequence continues at coordinate 64,338 of VZRQ01010237.1, read as the reverse complement.
TTCTGTCAAGAGGGGGAAAAAAATAAAAACCAAAAAACCACCTATGACTGAGGTCATAAGGTTGCAAGGCCATTTACAAAGCTGGCAAATAGTCACATGGGCACACATGACCCAAAACATTCATGATCAAAGCTTTCTAAAAAAGTCTCAAGCAGAAGGTAAGATTCCTAAGAGCACAGGCTTTTCAAGATTTTAATCCCAATCTTTGAGTTCTGGCAAATTTATTTGCTTAATTTCAGATTAGCAATCAATTACAAACCACATTTGTACTCAACTAACCTTATATTTACCCTTTACTACCAAGGGGAAATCTCTCCCAAGACAACCAAATTACTCATGCCAGCCAAACAAGTCACCAGGATAGAGATATGAGCCTACAATCACTGATATATTCACTTGAATTTATACAAGCCACAGTAAATCAGATCTGTATTGTTTAAGCAGGACCTAAAAGCAGCCCTAAACAGTACAGTGCCAAAATGAAGTCAGAGGAAATAACTTCCACTTGAATTTTATTTTTTCATCTTCCTTTACTACTTCTTCCTTGCTGCCTTTTTAAATCCTGCTTTACTATTTCTTCCCCTACTGTGCCTACTGCACAAAAGCACACTCTAAGTACATCTGCATATTGATAACCAAAGTCAGTCAAAACTGACCACCTGTAAGACAACTTACTCCAGCCAACTTACACTCCATTCTCTGGCATACAGAGTCCCTACTCTTTCAAGCTATTTAATCTGGAGTATATCCTCAAATGTTAGCTTTTCTATCATCTGTAATACATCAATAGTTTCATTATAAGGAAATAAAGTAAGAGCTATTAGGTTCAAAGCAGTTTTTCTTAGTAGCTAAAATATACTTGCTTCCTCTTCATTCAAACATTACTGTTTACGTCTTATTGACTCTTTAAGAAAGAACAGATATAAACAGCATAATCTTAGATAGAATAAAACACACATAATTGAAAAATCTTGTCTTAAATTAAGTCCTTACTTATTCTGGATTAATATAGTTAACTCTTCAACACATACAAAGAAAAATCACTGTAATAACTATATGCATCATAAAGAAAGATAATTTAAATTAAGTAACATTAAAATGAGTACAAGCACAATCTTAACCAAATGAATGAATTAGAAAGCTTTAGAAATTTTGCCTGTTTTCTATGTATCAAGACTTCTGTAACTTGTGTTGAGAACATCAGTGCACTAGCAATTCCACAGTACATGACACAGCGCTCTTATCACTTCTGTAAGGGACAGCAGTGCTGCACAAGTTCACCACTTACAAGAAACATTCTGTACAGAACCCCAAACAAACTTACCATTCTTTCATACCTTACTTCCCTAAGCCCAAAGGACACTACATCCCTATGAAGTCAGGAAGCTTTCTCAAAACCCAAAGGCAAATTTAAAACAGTAAAATATAATAAATTATAGAGAGAATAATTGTGTTGCAGCTTTAATTTTAGTATTGCATGTAAGTCTTGAACCAACCAATGGTCTTTTCAAAAGCATGGGGCATTATTTTGGTAGCAGTGCTGTGACATGTAGTTCCTTGCCTCCTCAACCTTCAGTGCATTAATGCTACCATAGCATCACCTTTACAGGCAGTTATTCACTTAATCTAAGTATTTGTGAAGTCTATTTGCTGCAAGCTAATTTTAAAAACCAAGTTTTGTCTTCTAAGTGAAAATTCCAAGTCATCTCAAGTTGGAGTTTGTTCAGAACAGTCAGTCACACATGATAAGAAAGGTGTTGGGTAATCAAGCTGCTGAAAGACACTTAGAGTAAAGCATGCACAGGCAAATGCTGCACAATAGCTTGAGTATGACTAAAAAGCATGTGGAGAACTGAGCAGGGGCTGTACTTCATCTCTGAGCACTGACTGTAAAAGACACAATTTCAACGCCTTCTACCATTACAGCACATAGTTTTCCAGCTAATACAAGTCCAGAAGCATTCATCTGGCAAGTAGTTTAGCAGTGACCTATCAGAAGGAAAAAGACTCAGTTGACAAAGCAGGGACAGGAGTCTGAGAGACTCTTCACCTACTTTTTAGCAGCAACACTAAGACTGCAAGACTTTTGACCAAAACATCCAAACTCTGCTGGCTGAGAATGAGATTTTAGGAGACTCTGACTATTTCCAACCCTGCTCTAGGTATCTGCACCTCATTCAATTTGGAAAGCAGGGATGTCTACCTGCAAGCCAGACACTGTCTTTAGAAGATAGTACACAAGCCACATGAGGAAGAAATTTTGTAGCATCTCTTGGGACTTCATTTCAACTGAATCTTCCTTCTGCCTCCAAAAACTGAGAGCTGGGCTGCAGAATTTACAGGTGCTTTGGAAGTGATTTAGGTCAGGTTCAGACCAGGATGGGGTTAATTTTTTCAGTAGCCAAGAGGGGCATGGCCAGGACCCAGAGGCTATTCTGTACCACCTCATCATTTCGGGGAAGCACTGGGGTAGCCAGTTCTGCATGGTGAGCGATCATTTGCCTATTCTGTACACTTTGTTATTGGTAGTGTGGCTGTTACTGTTTGCTTTCTTATTCCACTGCTGTTCCCAGTAAATTGTTCTGATCTCAACCTGTAACCTTTACTTTTCGTGCCCCTAATTCTCCTCTCCATCCCTACACAGGGGAGGGGGCAGAGAAAAGGAGACTGAGCAAGATGTTGTGGTTTAGAAGGTTTTGGTGGGAACACTAAATTGAGGAATACAATTCCTATGCCAGGACAGCCTTCTTTGGTAAAGTGCAGGCCCCTCTTTCAGGCCAAATCCATTCCAGGGCACCCAGCCCTTCATAAAGAAAAGAGAACTCTTCCCAGAGCTCCCATTGCCTTCCCTGGAACGGTTGTGCCACAGCACTGGGCTAGCCAGGGTAGATCTACAACACAGCGTAATATCAGACATGATCAAATACAACTGCAACAGAAAGGTTTGATTTGGACTCCAGAACCTTTAACTAAGTGCTATGATACATCCCATCACCCTAACCCTACCAATGCAGCAGCATTACCATTCCTGATAGCTTTCTTTCTGCAAATTTTTATCTCCAGTATACCGTTCTACCATTTCCACAGAGATTATGAAAGAAAAGCAGGAACCTTGCTATTAGGAATACACCCAAGATTTTATAGCAAAATGAGGTTACAGTAGTTTACTGACAAGTGTTTTAGTAGCTCATTTTCACAGGGAAAAAAAAACCCAAACCTATACAAAGGTGCATTTTCCAGAAGAGGGGTGCATAAATACAGCAAATAACCTTAGGACTTAGGTTTAGTGGTCGATAACTGCTCCCTGTTAAATTACAGAATTAAAATTATCCATCTATATATGCACGTAATGCATGTATTTAGCTGTGTTAAACAGTTTCAGAAAAATATGCTTTATCTCTTCACGACAGTTCTCTTTTTCTTCCTCATCCCTTCCCTTTCCCCCACCCCCACAACAGCCCATCCGCATATACTCACAAGACTGGATACATTCATTTGAAAAACATTTCAGAGCAACTAAGAACAATTTTGTGGGTTTTTACATATTTTACAACCTACAGAAAAACATGACTTCTCAACTAAAATTTTTAAGAAGAGCAGACCCACGCTTCTGTCTCATTCAGAAGATACATCCAATACATTAAATGCTCTATTGTCACATTTAAACACTGTAGTACAGACAAAATATATGCAACTCAAAGTCTCAAGACAATTTACTACCCTGTATGTCTTGCTCTGCATTGTAATTTTAAAAAAAAAAGTCAAATCCCAAAAGCATAGTAGTGTCAAAGCAGAAAAGGATTATAATTGTCTTACGTTAAGAGATGTATTAATTTAGATTGAATTCATGTCAGATGAAAAAGCTTTTAAAACAAAAAGTTCCCATTTCATGAAAGCATTTAATGCTCAGAATATTAATTACTCCAAGAAACAGAAAGCTAATAAAACTCAAACTATACAGGTTCTGGAAGGACTCTTTATTTGAGTTCAGATTTAGAGGGTAATTGGTATTACCAAGTAATTTGCCATTATTCTAAAGCCACAAAAACAGAAAGTTTCTAAGGAATTTATACTGTTATCACTTGGGTAGCAGAAAACAGATTTTTAAGATTAAAAATTACAGAGCATACATTCATCTTCTTTTCCTGTTTCTTTTATTTGCATTCTCATTAAATCACACAATGTCTTCTGCTCAAGATAGGCCTGATTTTTAGGAGCATTCTTTGAGACCTACATATCTTGTAGTTCTAGAAGAAGTAGTGAGCGGTGTTTCTATAATGAGTTATCAATTCAGAGTCCTGGCTTAGAGCACAGAATTGATGATTTAGAGCCAGGCAAGTATTTCTGTAGCCTAACTACAAAGTGGTCAAAATTTGTTTCTACAATAATCTCGAGTCTGTGAACTTGGGAACTTCATTTAGTGTGTTGTGCTTACAAGCTACTACTGAGGAGTCACTTGAATGGCAGACACAGTTGTGCCAATTCATGGAAATTGGTCATTGATTGCACTTGTATTTGGGGCGCAGTGGACTCGGATGAACCAGAGCAGAAGGACATCAACACAGCCTAACAACCCTTGGACACAACATGTTCTGCTTGTAAAAACTGTCATAAGCACATGAAAGAAGTGTTGCAATGAACCAAGGGCAAAGCAACCTCCATCACACTGGAGGAAAAAACCAAATATAACCTAAGTGAATGGCCACTTTTCAGTGTGACATTCGAGGGGTGGGGGTTAATTGCACATGAAAGAACATACACCTATCATTTAACATCAATAGACACATTCAAGGAACTTCTTCAAGGGTAAGTGTGGCATCACTTGGTTCCTGTTTCATCACTCAGTTCTAACTTCCTGTTCTCACTTTTGTCAGTTCTTCTATTCACTGTACAAGCAGGACCTTCATCTAGGTGTTCCTTCTTCCCTCGACATCAAGTGTACCCACACCCTACTCCTCCTACTGAATTTATACAGGACTTTTATTCTACCACACCAAGAAGCAGCTGTAAATGGTTAAGGTAGTTCCTGCCATTGTTTCACTGGATTGCTGCAGCTGTGTGAGCATAGATGAACTAGCATCCACTTCTTTACCAAAACAGGACAAAATCTCTGAGCCACTTCTGAATACCACTAAAACAGGAATGAACCAAAGATTTCCATTACTTCCTTAAGGAATGAATGAATGTGTGCATTATGTATGCAAGGGAACTTAACAGTTTAGAGATCTCCTCTGATTATGTTGTTTCGGGTGGAAAATCATTATCATGTTTCCCTGTGCAGCTACAGTTTGCCAGTAACAGTCTGGGAGAAAATATCACTGCACATATAACAATTCCATTCTAGTAAAAACCCTTGGTAACCAACGCAAATGTTTCAGATACTCTTACATTTTAGCCTAATAACAAAGAGAGTAATATTGAAAATACATATACCAAACTAAAGTGAGTAACGCAGCAAAAGAAATTAAAAGTAGCAGAGACTGCAAATTTACTCAGCCAATCCCTAGCATGACGCAGAAGTGCTGGAAGAGTAGTTCTGCTATATTTGTGCACATTACTGAAAATTCAACAAAACTTCAACCAATTCCAGCTGAGACAACAGAATCCTGTTACTTCAAGCTGTATCATTGCAGACTTTGCAAAACAGATGTTTCCTTTGTTGTGTTTCACTGAGTAACAGAACAAATTTGATTGTCTGAAGTGTCTCAACACAACTCGACTGTTGCGAAAATACCCCTCATTTACAGCACTGACACATAATGCTGCAGACGAAACAGGAGGGGGATAAAGAAACTCAAAATTTTTCCCTCAGCTTTACAATTAAATATAAATCACATTCTCTAAGGTAGGCAGAAATTGGTAAATATTATACAGCACTCACAAGGCTACAGATGCACGTGTAAGCGGATGTGCAGAATTACTGTCAAAAGCCTCTCACCTGCTCCTGTGGCTGCTGCACTGGGAATTTAGTTCAAAGCAGGGGAAAAAATGCCAGAGCCTATTAGTCTTTCTAGACCTGACATACGGAGTCAATATAATTAGGAACGTGAGAGAAGTGAGCGGAAAGACTGCAGCTTATTGAGCCTAAAAGCTGTAACTGAGTAAAAACAGTAGCACGTCTGCAGCTTCTGACGTGAAGCAGGCAGGTATTTTGGCACAGCCTAAAGAAAGTCAAGAAGAAATATATCCTTGTAACTGAGTATATAGTAATTGGTTTAACAAGATGTGCTACCCACAAACCGTAGGATAATACTCAGCATTTCACTGGCAAATCAAGTCTAAATTGACTGTAAGGAACATAAAATTGTTGCTTTAGCACAAAGTACCAAGAGCTAAGGAACTTCCCAATACTGCTCCTTCCCACATTTTGCTTACACTTTTCTCCCCTTCATCAGCCTAATACGAAATGCACAATGCTGCAGTCTACTTACTTCAAATCTGGAAGAAGCACAATTTCCTTCAGCCGGCAAATACTGCAAAGGAGTATTAACTGGGGGGAAAAAAATTCATTTTTATACCTTAAGATCCTTTAGTCTACTTCCTCAGGTAGAGATGTTACTGTAGCATACCTGACATGTCTTACATAGTAGACTGAAAATATTCACAGTATGCTAACTGACAGAGGTGGTGACTGGTGTCAAAACCCTGTCAAATGCAATTTTTTTTTAAGTTTACTAGGTCAACTTAATGCTTCTACACATATTCCAGTCATCTCCCTTAATATAGCAAATAGTATTAAAGGATTGAAAAGAATTTAAAATAGAAAACAATTGCTTTTACTCATGAGAATAGGATTCGACTGCTTGAAAACAAATCACGATGACATAGTACAGCCTTGTCCATTAACCAGACGCTCATGGAGACCTTATATTATCCAGCACTAGCTCCTGTACAATACTCAGGCTACTAGACAGCTTAACTATTGAGTATTAGATGTAATTCTCTACCACATACGTAAAGTGTAACAGGATTTTTCCCCCCTTCCTAAAAAAATGAACTGCAATAAAATACAGCAAAAGTAGTGAATCATGGTGTTTAGTGTTAGTAAAATATTAAAGTTGTATGCACTGTTCGTCAGGCCGATATTAATGCCTTGATGAAGCATAAATATTTATCCAGTGCAAACAGCAGGAAACCTTAGAAGACAGCATGGCTTTAAGCACCGAAGTGTGTTAATTAGTACCCAGTGCAGCTTCAGAGCATGTTATGCTATTTTTAAATAAAAGTTAGCTTCCAACTAGAGGAAAGTATGAAAATGTAAAGGTAAAAGATAAAGACAGCCTAAGAAAGCTGTTTTTAATAGCTATCAAAAGTGCCCCAAATATACACTTTTTTGTCACAAAGTTTAGAATGAGATCTCAATCAGGATGGAATACAGACACTTAGCAACTTTTGCATCAGCAACAGTCATGTTTTACTAGCGTTACTTTTACCTAAATTTCTTCACTATGCTTTGGTTGCAACACAGCACTTCATATCATCAGAGGTTAGAGATGGACAAACAAAAACATGCATCTGTTTTGAAGAGATAACCCATTTCCACGACTTTGTCTCAACAATCAGAGGATTCTTCAGCATTGCTGGTCATTTATAAGTTAAGAAATGTTTCATGCACGCCCTCACCTTCCATGGCATTCTCCATATACAAGAGTGATGATAATTAAATATCTGTCTGAATTCCATGTCCTTTATTGATTCCAGTTCTAATAAATAATGCTCCTAATAACAACTGTTTATTGAACCCATCTGTTTTACATTTGTACACCATTTAGAAGTTACACTGAAGCCTTATAAACAGAACCCTTAATTTATCACATGAACAACTACACCAACATCCTCCCCTTTCTGGCACTACAAGACAAAACAGGGTCACATTTAGACAATTTCAGGACTTACTTGGCCGTAAGTCATACTGCTTTCATTCACTATCTTTCCAGTTGTTAGCAAAGCATGTAAGTTCATGTGGGGATGTGACTAAAGAAATTACCATAAATAACAGTTGCCCTCACAGACTCGGCCAAGATGCTATTTTTATTCTGCTCCTCTTCAACATGGTCCTAATTAGGGCAAAGGCTTCAAAACAGTTTCACCAGAAGTACAAGAAAATACTTCATATCCAGCACTAATTTAGAAATGCTATAAACTGAAAACTATTACAGTTGTTAGATCTTTCAGATGTTGGTTTTGATGTTTTGGGGGGTTTTTTATATTTAATTCAAGAGTATTTGAGTTTTCAAGCTAGTGAAGTTCCAACACAAATTCTGATAGAAATCTGATCTACAGAAAGAACAAATGCAGAAACATGTCACCTGTCAGCCTCAGTGGAAAACTTTTTGAATTTCAAATGTTTTCAAATAACTTTAAATAATTCAAGTGTCAGTTATTTATAGAGAAGATCTCCCGTTCATGCAGAAGTACTTCATCTAAGAAGTGTGTGCATACACTTACACTTTATAGAGTAGAGGAAAGAGTCTGGCTATTGCAGGAATAAACATTTTAATGGCATGCAGAGCTTGAGCAGCAGCTTTAAACACAGCTTAGCAGCAATATGCAGTTGCTACACATTAAAAACATTTTCATACTTTAGTACTCCTTGTCTTCAGCAACACTGACACAGATTTCTGTCCTTATCCTGACACCTTGTTGCTGCCTTCCAAGATTATTTCACGAAGCATTTCAAATAAACTAAACTAATTTAAGTTTCTAAATAACTAATGCTAATAAAAAAAATGCTTTGATTCCAACATGTTCTCCACTTCCAAATGTGCATTTCATACCTCACCATTTCAATTCTAGCAACTGAGGACAGCAAATGCCAAAAGGGCTATTTTTCCTGCAACAGAAAGAAAACACAGATTTAAAGAAAAGATCTCATGCCTATAATTCTAATTTAAGTGGTCTTTTTTCTAAATATATACTTGCACAATTAAACAGAACAGCACTAACAAAACAAAAGCTGCAATTCTCCTAAGCAGGGAAACTACAAGATTCCAGCAAACCAACGAACTCTTTCAAGTACATCTTACCAAGTACAAACCAACACACTGAAAGACACTGCATATAAACTGCAGGGTTTAGGCATGCTGTATTTCCACAATCCCACGGAAATCTCAGAGATTAGACAGAGTCACTCCACTCAAACTATCTAACCTCAGAAGATAATTAGATAGGCAGTCTTCAGTTTTTCTGACATGTACACAATTTGGACTCTAGTTCTCTTAACTTCAAAGAAAACAGAGTATACACACATGGAAGGTCACACTGTCAGGGTTCTCATTTCCTATACAGCAGGATCAGATCTCCTGCTTAAATTTCATGCACAGTGCTCCTGGAAGACTGCCTGCTTGGTAACACTGAAGTAACACACACGAGTGCAGTGATTCACAGCTGTAACCTCCACTTGTGCTAACAAAACTACCTGCACAGTCCTATGGGAGACCTAAGCTTTGTACCCAATCTTCCATTTGTGAGAGAGCAAGCGTGCCAGGTTCTGCAGAGAGCACATTTGTCAAAAGGAAGGGCTGGGAATGAAACCTGACCTGGCGATTCACCTAACGGATTTAAATCTAAGCTCTTCCTGATAGAGGCTTTGTATGTTTGCTGAGTGCACAGGTGATCTTTGTTAGGAGCCCAAGAGCTACTGCATTTTAATATTCTCATCAACATAAACATTTATGCCTCATCTGAAAGCCTCAAATACTCCACCAGCTCTTAGTCCCAAAGGAAAGCCTGGGAACTGTGACTTTTCTCTAAGAAATCATGCAGATTTTGCAAACTATGCATTTTCCATAGAACCTGAAAAAACACAGCGTTACATCAGGCCATGTAATGTATGTTTATTTTCTAATTAAAATAACTAGACATTAGCTGACATCTGGTAATTAATAATTTAAACCTCAAGAATGAAAAGGTGATTTTCACATTGCACGCATTCAAGTCAGTGACACGTTAAGAAGACAACCTAATATTTAACTTAAGGTACGCTTCGATGGCAATTAATTTCCTGACATGAGCATGAGGTAGGTTCAAGATATTGGGGTTTTAGAGGAATGTGTACTATGAATGAGACTTTAACAACTCAGTGACTCACTATTAGGTTTGATCCAGTCACATGCATCAGCCAAGGGGCTCTTCTCCCAGCACAGAGCCAGCCCCACTGAGCTAAGTGAAACACAGATGACACACACCACTTGTAGTGCCCAGCCCCGCAATATCTCACACACATGCTTGAGATACAAGTCCTCACCAAATTAGAATCCAAGTGACTTAACCATCCAGCTATGCCTGAGAACATGTCCGCCATGGATTCTCTCAAGTGAAAGCAAACGCGCCCATTCAGGAAACTACAGCCGAATTTCAACGTGATTCTGCCCCTGACAGCCTTTTTCCTTGGAATAAGCTTTCTGATTAAATTTGGTATGTCCCTTTAAAACAGCTCACTACTGCAAGGAAGTGAATTGTTACAGTTAATAAATCATCCATAGTAGTACCAAACTTCCTCAAAATTATCATCCCTCTGATAAAAGGCCTATTAGAAGTGCCTTGTCTCACAAAGAGATTATCACAGAAGAGAAGCAGATGTGTTTTGTATTTCAAAATTAGAGTTTTTATATTTTTTTCCTACTATGGAGGAAAAACTAAATCCAAAAATACTGCCAGAAGGATCTAAAGTTCAACTTCAAAGTATATTACTTTCACCAAAACTATTTCACTTATGTAACTACAAAAGATTGCAAATTAATTTGACCACATCATACAACACTACTTACTTTTTGAAACAAAAAAACTTGTTGAAAGGTGGAGAGAACAAAAGCAAGGCACCATTAGAGGGGTGAAACTGTATGATCTTTAAGATCCCTTCTAACCCAAACCTTTCAATGATATTGTGGAAAGCACAAACTTCTGAAAAAAACACTGTAGCATCTAAGTCCATTACTGGAGGGAAAAACTGCAGAAAAGCCTTTCAGATGCCATGAAATGCAGTCATCAATGTCACTCTACGCTTTGCTCCATAATACTGCTTTTTGCCTCTTTACAGTGCAATTTGCTCAAGCTGTCTTACAAAAAAAGTCACTAGATCTGAATTTGCAGCTAACGACCCTAACCCCAATCATGTAACAGAAACTTTCATATTTTGTTCTTCTACAGTCATCTCCTCACGCACTGGCAGTGTACGTGAAAACTTCTGAAAGGTCAATACTAGCAAGACTTCATAATCCTCAAATACACAAATCTTTTCCCTGTGAACCTAAGCCTCGGGAGCTTTTTCGGCACAGAGGTGGAATTCAACTGGACGGGAAACAAACGTGATGGCTGTCGGGATTACATGGGACAAGTCAAGTCCAGGGGCACTATCTCTGCTTTCATCGTTACCTCTGAAACACAAAGCACATGGAAAGTCACTTCAATTTCATGTGCGCCAAGTGAACCCACGAAGCCCACGGAGGCACAAGCCCTGCAGCCTGCGGCGCTGCCCGCTCGGGAGCCGCCAACTCCGCGGTTCTAACTGTTGCTGCCGCCTCCCGCATCCCCGCGGCGGGCACCCAACTCACCGCGGCGGGGAGAACACCAAATATGCCAACAGCACGCGTTGGGGTGAAGGCGTTTCACAGCACGCCGCCGAACCATGCCCCAAACCTCCCCACGAAGGGCTGCAGTGGCGCCGGGAAGCCCGCTGCCAGGCACCGCGCTGCCTGCCCTGCTCCGGGGACACCGCGGGAGCAGCTCCTTTGTCTCTCCCGCAGCCCCGGCCGCCTTCTCCAGGCG